>JAKSZT010054260.1:67763-363167 GCA_026826555.1 Tolypeutes matacus | reverse complement strand
AGATATATACACACATATGCACACACAGATATGTATGCACACAAATATACACACACATATATACTCACACCTATACACACATGTATACACCCACAGATATGTATACACAAATATACACACATACATACACATATATATATACTCACACCTGTACACACAGATATATACACACATATACACACAGATATGTATGTACACATACGTACACACAAATATATACATATGCATACATACACACACACACACATCTCTGTGTTCTGTTTCTCTGGAGAGCCCTGACTGATACAAATAATGAAACACCATTTCTATGGTGCTCGCCGCATGTGGGGCATTGCTCTAAGGGCAATGATGACTTACATATGATGACTTGTCTAATCATCTCAACAGTGCTGGAAGTGGGGTCATATTATTATCCCCCTGTTACAGATATGGGAAACTAAGGCTCAGAGAGGACCAAGAGACACCAGCTTCCTTTATAAGGGGGACAGACGGCAAGCAGGATGCTTTAGGGCTATGAAAGAAACCCAACAAAGCAGAGTGATGTGACAGAGACGGCCTGGGAGGGGAGGGGTCAAGCACAGATAGGCTGGTCAGGAGAGGCCTCACTTGGAAAGAGAAGAGCAAGTGCCAAGGCCCTAAGGTGGGTTTGAGCTTGGTGCAAACAGAGAAACAAAAAGAAGGGGGCTGGAGCTGGGCAGCGTGAGTGTGGTTTGCTGGGGAAGTCTGGTTGTACCCTGGCCCTTGGGCTTCTCAGGATCCCTGCAATGGTTCCGGCCTGGGGAGCTCAGCCTCCGAGGGGTAGTAGGAGGATGGCTGGGGGTGGAGGTCTCTCAGGATGTAGAGAGAAGATTCAGGGGGTTTGAATTGACCCTGCATGTGTGGCCAGCTGGCCAAGGAGGTGCCAGGATCCGCTGCATTTCTCAGAGTAGGGGGAGGGAACTTCTCCCCACCAGCCCCTGCCCCTTAGGGCAGCTTTGGGGCTCTTGTTAAACATTCAGCTTCTCAGGCCTCATCACCTCTTCCTAAAGCTGAAAGACTGGGCGTGGAGCCCAGGAATCTGGTGGCACACCACCAGAAGATTCTGGCACACATGGAAGTTCGAGACACGCAGCCAAGACTCCTGAAGCTCTCTCAGGAGGAACTTGGGTCTGGGGACTGTTTGCTACTCGCCCCCATGAATTCCCCCCAGCAGACACTTCAGTCTTCACTCTGGAACTGGGTTCTGTTTGGAGAGAGCCTGTGGAGGCTGGGATGGCAGGGCAGGAGCTGATCATGACGATGGAGATAAAAATGGAGGGGGGAGAGGAGAAGATGATGATGACCACTAGCTCTGTTATTTCTCCCTCTACTGAGCTCTCACAATGTGTCAGGGCAGTTGATACTCCACACCCATTTTCCCATTTAACCCTTGCAGTGTCCTATGAAGTAGGTGCCACCATCGCCACTTCATTTACAAGGGAGCCAAATTTCGTGCTCGAGGTGGAGCCAGGATTGACACCAGCTCTGGGTGTTGGTGCTTCTGGCCATTCAGCCACACTGCGTGGATGGCCCAGTGGCATTGGTCCAGTGAGCAGGTGAGGCTGGCTTTCTGAGAGAACAATGCCAAGTTCTTATTTGGTGTAAATGGAGTGAGGCAGAGAGGGGTCCCTGGAGGACTGAAAAAGGCACAGGAAAAGACGTCTCCACAGAGACACACCCCTTGCTTGTCACCAAGATGGGACCCGACTACATTCCTGGCATCTCACAGTCCCTGGGTGTGACAGGACAAGGCAGTGATAACCACTCGGTTTCAACTGAAATCACTTGTTTTTTCCCTGTTCCCAAGTGGGCTATCCCCTGAGACCCAGGTGTTAATGAAATCAAACAAAATGAAAATGGGTAAATTATTGCAAAGCTATGAACAACTCCGCGGGGCCATGCCTCACTAGTTTCCAATACCACCTCATTCGGGAGGCCGCCTGAGAAACCGAAGCAATTTTGTCCCATGGGCGAGGTGGTGGAAGGAAGGGACAAAAGAGACAAGATATTGCAATCAGGAGGTCGCTGACCTGGGCTTTCGTCTAATTATAGAATTTCATTTCGGGCCAACTGGACCGACGGCTGAGCTTGTTGGCAAATTAGTGGTGAAAAATAAAGCAATTTTTAGCGTCCTCGTAAGAGTGGTGACTCCAATGGGGTGTCAGGCCCAGAGTGGGGAGGAAGGGAATGGATGGAGAAAAGGTGTCCAGACTGGAGGCAGCCAGTCATTTGGGCTTACAAGGCAGATGAGTTTTAATTCGGACCCTGGGGAATTGTGCCTGGTGCTGTCTGAGGGCGTGAGCCAAGGCTTCCTCTGGAGTGTGGCTCCATAGCGGAAGGCGCTAAGGATCCAGTGCACACTGCCCTCTTCCTAGAAAGATTCTCTGAGAACCAGAGGCGGGAGTTTTCCTTTTATCCAAGTAGTGTCCAGCCCAGGCCGGCTTATCGCCCTGCTTTTCCTTGACATGACCATGACCAAGGATGTGCCCCTTTGTCTTTCTGGGCCTCAGTTGTTTTCCTTGTAAAATGGGGAGCAAGAATATTCTTCTGACAAGGTTATTCAGCTTAGACGAGAAAGTGTTCAGCACATTTAAATGAAATATGGTATTGCTAGCATATTACATTATAATAGCAATCGTTCTTTCCAAGCTTTTATGATGCAACTTACTTTGGACTTTTAGCAAATATATTTGACATTGAACATTGCATCTCATGCTTATCAGTCACAAATTACCCTTATAATTATTTGCTGTATCTGCCCATGTAACAACGGTACAATTATTTTGTTAGCATTCATCTTTAAATTATTTTAAAATTTTTACTTAAATACCCATTCTACCTTCATTCTAAGCCATAATATTCATGAACTCACAGGTTTAATGTGCCAGTTATATATTTTTTTCTAAAACAGATGAAAAGAAATAAGTCTCCGTTATTGCTAAAAAATACCCATTATTAAATTTTCTCAATTATTCCCCAAATCCACATGAAATATTGCTTCTCACGCTATCTGTGCTGAAAGAGCAGTTTGCCTTGTCATCCCCAATCCATCATGGGTCGAAGCCTGGCCCACTAGGTGTGATGAGTGCATGGCTTCCCCACATGCTTCTGGCCCCTGAACTGGTCTATGCCCTGTTCAAAGAAGTGAGCCCGCTGATCATGCCTTGGCTCTCGTGGCCATGTCAAAGTGCAGTGCAAGTTTCTAAATACCTTCAATTTCTGTAGTTATTTTGACACAAATCAATAAGAAGTGGTCCATGAACCCACACTGTTGCAGGCCAAACATTGAGCAGCTCAGGTGTCCAAACTTGGAAAACACCACCTTGCTGAAAGAATCAAAACCAGAACCTGAAGACTTTCAGCGTGGGACTTATAGTCCTTTGGCCTTGGCTTATCCATCTGTAAAACGAGTCAAGGCAATGCCCTCACGCTGCTCCCATTTGCTGACACCACCTCCCTGGCACCAAAGGGCTCTGTGTGTCCAGGCAGCATCCCTGCTCTGGGCCCATTTATGGGGGAGGAAGTGAAGTTTTAGGTGCCCAGCATGTTAAAGAGATGAATGTGAACCTAAAGAGATAACTGCAGAGCTTCTCTGGCTGCTCAGAGAACCAGTAGGAAGCCCAGAGCTTTTCTTTCATCCCCATGGCGGCCTATGCTTGCCTTGCCAAACCCCAGGACTCCTTGGAAAAGCTGGGAAAGATGGAGGTAAATTCCCAGGTCCTTTCATGTCTCACTTGCAACAGAGATGGATAGGGCTGGGACATTTACAAGGATTCCCATTCTCCTCATTTATTTTGGAAATGTTGGGTCATTTCCCCAAAAATAACTTCTTCTGGATAGTTGACTCTTTGAGAGTCTTCGAGGATGGGATGGCACAGTGCTCTCTCCTTTACCTGGGCACCAGGTGAGAGATCCAGCTCCCAAAAGGGTTGCTCTTGAAGGCAGAATATTTCTTCAGGGCTTGAGAATCTTTCTGAGAGGCTCGGCATTTGCCTGTAAGGACATGCAAGGGTGAAGGAAGCTTGCTTTTGCCTCTAATTCCCAGCCCTAACTTAAATCTCAGTGGAGGTTGGAACTCCTCAAAGAGACTTAAAGAGAAGGCACTTATGGCAGCAGCACATGCACAGGACTTCAGAGTTTACAAAGCCCCATGGCATACAGCATCTTCTTTGAGCCTCTAAAGAATACTCATCTTGCAGGGTTATAATTTCCCCCATGTCAGAGTCAAAATAACTAAGGAGTAGAGAGAAGATGAGACTTGCTTGAAGACATGAAGCCAAGGGATGGTTCAGCCAGAATCCGAATCCACAGGCACGGGACTCCAAGGTGCTGTGCCCTCTCCACAAACAGCCGGTCCACAGAGGCTTGGAGTGTGGTGTTGGGATCTACCTCCTCCTCCTCCTCCTCCTTCCGCCCCCTTCCTCTCCCGCCATCTCTACCAAGTTGGAGGGTGAGGTAAACAGCAAAGCTGAACGAGGCACCAGCAGTGGTTTGCATTTGCCTCAGCCCATCTGGGGGTTTCCACTGATACCAAACTGAGCTTTTGTGTGCTGCTGAGCCAGGCTGAGTCCGGGTCATCCCAAGAAGTGATGCGGTTCTGGATGTTCCCAGGGCTGGAGATGAAGCAAGGGAAGTCTACAGGGGAATTGTGATGAGTCTGAATTTTAGAATAAGACCAGAAAAAAAACTGCAGCTGAGTTTGTGGACTCTCTAGTGGGACTATGAGTGAACATCGGGGGGCTGGGGGATAGAAATTTGATGTGTTATTTGATCACAAATGGCTACCTCTGGGAGGGTCCCAGAATTACTAGGGACATAAGAACACTGCCAAGGTCAGTCTCAGAGCACACCTCTACCCTCCAGAAACTGAGGTGTGGGGTGGAGAAAGCATGGGCTGGGCTAGAAATATCATGAAATGGCATATGAAGGACTAACCTAAGATGTTGTAAGAGCCTAGGTGCACTTGGTTTTGTGAGGAGGGAGAGATTGGGAAGTTGGTGTAAACTGAGAAGGCTCCCTGGAGGAGGTGAGACTTGATTAGGGCCTTGAGGGAAAGTGCATTGGCCTGGATTCTTGGCCGTGAAGGTCAGAAAGCCCATCTGAACCTGGGTCAAGCAAATTAAAAAGAAAAGTTTTGTGATTCATATAGCCCAAAAGCTCAGGGAAAAGCACATGTGGTACTCCGGAAATGTGGTAGGAACTCCATTTCTGTCTGTCCATCTCTCAGCTCTGGGCCTCTCTATGTCAGCGTCATTGTCTAGCTGGCTCTCTACATGGAGCTAGAAAGGTGGACCCTGGCAGCTCCAGGTTGCAAAACCCTGGCACCCTGGGAGTCTCTTAATAGTTCTCATAAATAGCATGGGGAAGGCTTTGATTGGTCCTCTTAGGTTTTGGGCCCATCCCTGCCCTGATCACTGAGTCCAGGGGTAGGGTCCTCTGATTGGCCAGACCCAGGAGGCATGCCTAAGCCTGGCAGGCTGGGCAAATCCCATCTAGAACACGGACAGAGAAGGGCATCTAAGATGGGAGGGAAGGGTGGCTCCCCAGATGGAGTGATGCTTGGCTGAAAACCCTGTGTCCAGTGGAGAGAAAGGAATCTTTGGGTGGGCTGAGTGTCAGGGCCATTCTAGACACAAGGGTGGGAGTGCAAAACTAAAATATTACTGATTGCTGAAGCAGTCTTCACCCACTGCTGCCTTCAATCTGCTGCATCTTCCTTCTCCCATCCCTTGCCAGTATCTCAGACAGATCTTTTAGTTTTCCTATTAACTTGAGTAATTAAGACCCATTTGGGGGCCTTAAAATGTTAAGCTCGATTTTTTAAAAAATCAAAACTCAGTCCTGCAGCTGGTTGTCAACTTCTGGTCTCCCCTGTTCTCAGCCTGATCTGAGCGGTAGTTTAGAAGGATGGGGAACAGGGTCTGTCTGGCATTTTTCTCCCTCTTTCTCCTCCCATTTGCTGCTTCTGGGTGTCCCATCCCCTGTGAATGGGGCCCTGGGGCGGGAGGACAGTTGTACATCAACACCATCTGTGAGGGGCCCCTAGTGCTGGCTGCCTCGGGGCCACTGTGGTTTTCTCAGATCGGGCAGAGTTTCTGCACGTGGGCTGCCTCAATTCTAACACACCTCTGGACCCTTCCTTCTGCTCCCCTTTCTCATGGGATACCCTACAACCTGGCAGACGTGGTACTGTCAGGACACCTTCCCTGGCACATATTTAGCTCACGGGAAACTCACACACTCTTGCCTCCCCACATTGAGGTGGTTCAGGTTGCCCACTGCTGCCTTCTCTCCTCGCCTTGCCATTGAGACTGCCCTACCTGCCTCCCGCCTCCAGAGTTGTCCAGGTAGAGGCCCTGTCCTCTAGCACACCTATGCTGTAGCAGGCATACAGCTAGCTTGGCTGTAGCCCCTCTTGGCTTACGTGGCCAGGAGCTGTGACTCTTCCTGAAGGCTTTCTCTGGCTGTGGTAGTCTGGCTCAATGTGCCAGAAGAGGTGACACCCATGAGCAGCTCTCAACAAAGATGAACAGAGCTGTGGGTACATACCCAGCTTCCTTGCCCTCAGGTGGGACAAGGCTTGTGTTCAATACAATCCTCAGTGGAATGTGGACACCCTGTTGTCCGTAGCAATGACCTGCTCCCTAATGCAGTGCTTCCTGGGATCACCTCTCAAACTGCCTGCACTCAAATCTTCGGCTTGGGATGTGCTTCTGGCGGGAGGTACTCAGTCTAAGACATGTACCCTTGTCTCCCAAGTGTGTGCTGCCAAGTTGGTTCTCACCTCTTTCTGCTCCCATCACTGTAAGTGGTGAGGTGGGGCTCACAGACTGCCCAGCTCAGCCAGCCACCAGCCAGGGTATCTGGCAGGTCTCTGCACCCAATCTGGGGAAACCTCCCATGACTTAGTGACTGGTGTGCTCCTGGGTCCCCTCCCTTCCCTCTGCTCCCCATGAGTCACATTGCTCTCTGACTGGGCTGACAACTCCCAAAGCAGATGCTTTCCTTACTTCCTCATATTTTTCTCAAACGTTTATATAGACTGGAGTAGGTGCTGGGGGAATGCTCTAGCACCTATCTGGCCACCTCTTAAAGGCACCAGCATTGGGGGTGTGCCCTGCAGATCTTCTCTAGAACATGGGGTGCTTATCATCTATTGTCCTCAGCTCGGGGGCTTTAGTCAGGGAGGAATGTGCTCTTCACCAGTTTGTCTCAAAAGTATAGTTGATTCACATACACCTACCCTATGGCCCAGCAATTTCACTCAGAGGTGTACACCCAACAGAAATGTGTTCATATGTTCATCGAAAGACATGTGCAAGAATGTTCATAGAAGCACTATTTGCAATGGCACAAGACTGGAAAGAAATCAATAGCCATAAACAGTAAAAGGAATAATTACATTGTGATATGATCACATAGTGGGGTACTACATGGCAATAAGAATGAGAGAACTGTAACCTCACATAACAACATAGATGGAATTCACAAAGAAGCCAGACATGAGGGAGTACAAACTGCATGATTCCACTTATGTAGACCAGGCAAAATTGGTCTAGAGTATTAGAAGTCAGGATCATGTTTGCTCTTGGGAGGGGAGACAATGACTGGAAGGGTTCATGAGGGGACCTTCTGGAGGGCTGTCCTTGTTCCTTCTCAGTCTGGGTGCTGGATACATGGGCATATTCACTTTGTGAAAATTCATCCATCTGTACACTCAGGATTTGTACACTTCTATTATGTATGTATGATATGCTTCAATTTCTACATACATAAATTAACACCATCCCAGTATAAACCAGCTGAGGACTTGCCAGGCCTGATAAGGGAGGAGATAGATCACATTTTCTAAGATGCTGCAAGAATTAGAAACACATACTGGCAAGAGTCAGGAGAGCATCCCTAGGATAGAGTAGGGTGTTTGATTTAAGGAGACCAGAACACAAGACTAAATAATCAAGAATTCATTGAATTGAGTACTGTCTTGGGACACAGGATTTAATATCCTGACAAAAACCCCAGGAGATGGGGAAATCTCACTACGAGAGAGGCATTTAGAAGCCTGGAGAAAGCAAAGGCCCATGCTGAGGTGAGGTGGAAATGCCCTAATTAACGGCAGAGGAAGGAAGAGACTGAGGGAATTGGGCATGTGGTATTACTAAGACCAGAAGATTCCCCAGAGAATTATGCTCCTTTGGAGGGATCAGAGGACACATGGTTAACCGAGGACATCAAAAAATGCACTTGTGAGAGAGGCACCAGCATTACTAAGAAATTCAGTGTTGGCTTTACCCTACATACCACATCTGCTAGTTGGAGAGGTGGTAGCACAACTGGGATCATTGATAGCCATGGGGATAATTTAATAGAGGCCAGGTGGTGACTGTTTAACTCTCAGATACTAGAGGGCCACAATTATCATAACAACAGACAAGGTCACAAGGGCGGATATGGTGGCTTGACCTTCAGGGAACTGAGGAGATGAATAACAGAACACAGAGTCCCTAGGGACAAAATAGTCAGGAGGACAAGAAGGGTGCTGTTAAATACCTGCAAGCAGAAGAAGGCAAAAATGGAGGAACAGTTCTGAAGAACTTATGCTTCCAGTGAAGTAGGAGAAAGTGAGAGCCACTGAGCGTACACTTTGGACAGACTGTACAAGGCATGGGACTGTATAACACAGTGGACCATGTGGTGGAAGATGGACTGTGGTTAGCAGTACAAATATGAGAGTGTTCTCTCATGAACTAGAACAAATGTACAATACTAATACATAATGTTAATAATAGGGGGTATATGGAAAAAATATACCAAGTGTATGCTATGGACCATAGTTAGTGGTAATATGTTCTTTCATAATCTGTAACAAATATTCCACAACAATGTAAAGTTTTGATGGAGGGGTGATGTACAAGAATTCTGCACATTATGCATGACTGTTTTATAAGCTTACAACTTCTCTAATTTAAAAAAAATGAAGAAAAAAGATGGAGTAGGAAGTTCCAGATTTAACTTTGTACCCAGGATGACCAAAAATGGATAAAATATTTGGAACACTAGTTTGCCAGACACTAGGTATCAGGCAATGAAGAAGAGAGATCCTTGAGAAATGGTACTCAAATGAGGTGAGCCCTACTATTGACCCAGCTTAGTATCTTGAGGTTTCCAGGCCATGGTACAAGGAGGGAAACCCAGGCAGAGTCCTGAGTTGATGACACAGAGCTGAGGGTCTGGGGGTTAAAGATGACTAAAGTTTGTAGGACAGAACAATGGAAAGGAGAGATCTGTACAGAGAGAGAACCCTGGACCCTACAGAGGGTCTCCCTTGAGTATTTAGCAGAGAGCCAATCAGTGCATGAGGAAATTGCACAAGAATGGGAAAAGGACCACGTGAGAGAATTAGAGAGAACAGTATTCCATGTTCAAACAAGTCAGGAGTAGTGTCTATTTCCACTAACCATACTGGAAAGCCTCAAGATTCATGGGTCATTGGGTAGAATACACAGAAAGTCTTTTCCCAGTAGTGTAAAATGATCAGCTCTACACTGAGCACTGCTCTGGTCCTTCCTAACAAATCTTAAAAGCAAGATACGAAAGGACCAAACTGTTTCCAAATAAACTTAACTGTATCCCAAACAAAACTCAAAAATTATTTTTAGAAATACCAGCAGACAACAAGGTAAAATTTACAATGCTTGACAGTAAATAAAAAATTACCAGACATACTAAAAAAGCATTAAAACAACCCCCATAATGAGGAAATCAATCAAACAAAATGGATCCAGAACTGAAACAGATGTTAAAATTAATAGACAGGACTGTATTCGATATATTATATCTGTATTCCATATATTCAAAATAGAAACATGGAAGATATAAAAAGGCCCAAATCAAACATCTAGAGATGAAAACTGAAATGTATGGTTGAAAATTACTCTGAATGGAATTTGAAATAGATTAAGCATTGCAAGAGAAAATATTAGTGAACTTTAAGACATAATAGAAACTATCCAAACTAAAATACAGAAATAAAAGCTGTGGAACTGTGAACTTCAGAACAACCTCATGTGGCCTAATCTATGTGAAGTCCCAAAAGAAGAGGTGAGAAAGGAAGGGGCAGGAAAAATTTTGAAGAAATAATGGCTGAAAAAATTCTGAACTTGATGAAAACAATAAACCCACAGATGCAAGAAGCTCAACAAAATTGGAGCATGAGAAACATGAAGAAAACCACACCAAAGCACATCATAATCAAATCACTCAAAATCAGAGATAAAGAGAATAACTTATAGGCAGTGAGAGAGAAAAATACATGCTGTATTCAGTGGAAGTTAAAGATTGCTGCAGATTTCTTGCTAGAAACAATGCAAGTGGGAAGACAATGGAGCAACTGATTTAAAGAACCGAAAGAAAAGACTGTCAACCTAGAAGTCTATACCCAGCAAAAATATCTTTCAAAGGAACAAGAAGTACCCTGAGGTGAGAATTTATAAAGATTCCTGGGAAGAAACTAATGGTCTGACTGACTGGCCAGTGTTCTGGAAGTAAAGGCCTGGAGAATTGGAGACAAGGAAGTCTGGGCAGACTCATGTGGATAGGCATATGGGAGTGGACATGTACTGTGAAGATTTTTGTGTCACATAACTCCCACAGAAGACACACTGAGCAACAAAAAACCTGGCTTAGCCTGTTGACTTTGGCCAGCTTTCATTATTGGTTCCCTTGAACCAGCATGATGATCAAATGATGCCACTGAATTTACAAGTGGGCAATATTGTAGACCAACACTGAGCCCCTCATAAGGCACTATTTCTCAAGGAAGCCAGTGAGCCACTTGGTGGTAAATTGACTATATTCAACTTTATAAGGATAAATACCTATTCTGGATATGGGCCTGTCTTCTCTGCTTGCAGAGCCTCCATCAGCACCACTATCCAGGGGCTTAAGGAGTGCTTGATCTACAGGCATGGAATCCCATACAATATAGCATTGTTTGGGAGACCAACTTCATAGTGAAGGGGGTGAGGGAGTGTGCCTATGCCCATGGTGTCTACTGGTTGAATCACAGAATCTAGAAACAGCCTCATAGAATGCTAGAATGAGCTGCTAAAGGTACTTCTAAAGTGCCAGCTTGAGGCGAGGATGGGGTACCTTCCTTCGTGTTTCAATATATACATTACATTAGAGATCTCTATATGGCACTGAGTTCCCAATAGGAAAAATACATGGGTCTAGGAACCAAGAAGTGGAAACAGGAATGACTTAATTGATCATGACTGCTAATGACCCACTAGAGAACTTTGTGCTTCCCATTCTCCCAACTCTGAACTCTGTCATGTTTAAAGTTTCTAGTTCCCAAAGAGTTCTATTGAGCTAAAAGCTATGGTTGCCACCAAAGTGCTTTGGTCACTGTGTCCAGGGACCAGCAGGCAAGAAGAGAAGTCATCAACACGGTAAGGGTAACTGACACCATCATCAGAAATAGCTAGGGCTGCTGCTACACAATGGGGAAAGAGAGGAATATGTATGGTACCCAGGTGATCCACTGAAGTGCTTGTGATTACTCCTTTGTCCCATTATAATTGTGAATGGACATGTGCAGAACCCCAACTTGAGAAATGTATAGCTGCCAAAGACCCAGACTCTTCAGCAATGTAAACTTGGTTCACACCTCCAGGTAAGTCAGCCAGACCTTCTTAGGCGACAGCTGAGGGTGAGAGGAACTTACAGTGGATAGTGGAGGAGGGAGAGAAGGAGTACCCTATGCGGTCCTGAGACCAGCTGCCACACTGGGGACCGTAGTTCATCCTGCTCACTTCCCTCTTCTAAGTTTCCCCTCAGGAAGAGAGGCCCATGGAGCCATGGAGGAGTTGTTTCCTAAACATGCATGAAAATCAAGCTGTGCCGTTAAGGGTTGGGCTGTTGTGGCCATGGAGTGCCTCATTCAGCATTCCTTTTAAAAGAACCTGGGGTGAGGAGCAGCCTCCAGCTGCCACACTTTGAGATCTACCAGGACATTCGTGTCGAGCCCATGCTTATTCCAGTTTGCTTCTAGTCCCTGACTGAGCATGCTGGGGATTCAAGAGTCAGAACATTCCTGCCCTAGCAGACAGTCCTCTTTGCTCAGGGACTTCCCATTAACTTGACTGGATTCCACTGTCATTGGAGACTCTTTCTACCCAATCTCTCCTTCTGGATCTCCTTTCCCAGATGTCAGACCTGCATTGCAGTCTGAAGGTTCACCTGCCTCCTCCTGCTCCTTTCCTCCTTTATGCTTCACAGGTTTCCCCCCCAAATAAATTTCTTTCACAACAATGCCTGTCTTGACATCTGATTCTTGGAAGACCTAATTTGGCATGGCTTCTCTGCCTCCCCACCTCAAATAGCTTCCCTTCTCTGTTTCTCCTTCTCAGGCCTCTCTTTTTCTCCCCTTCTTGGTTATAATCCTAATTTGTGGTTGTTTTATATTTGGATCTGCTTGTGGATGGTCTGCCTCTTTCCAGACGTTGGAAGTCATGCAGTTGGGGTCCTTCATATCTGTCTCATTCACTGCTGTGTGTCCAGTCCCTGGCATGTGACAGGCATTCTATAGATATGTTAAATGAATGTCCAATAAATGGTGGGAAAATTGGAGAAGCATTAAACATCTGAAAATGCTTGAAAAAACCCCAAAATGTTCCACTTTTCAGAAGTGTCTAATTATGACCTGTTGTTATTTGCAGCACAGGTCACTGCAGACTCTGTCTGTGGCTGGTGGGAGCTCGTGTCCAGCATACGGAGGCAGACCACTGCCAGAAGGACACTGAAGCTTCCTGGCAGCTACTTGTTCATAAAGGTGAGAGATGACCACTGTCTTGATGGAAAGGGTGTTTGAGTGCCATTACCCCCTTGAAAAGCATCTCACTGGGATAAATCCTGAACAGCGTGTTTATTTTCAGAATGCAAAATGTAGGAAGTGCTGTAATTAAACCAGCAGGGGTGGGGGTGGAGCGCTAGCTCCAAACGGTTTCTTTGAAGATGAAAGTCATTAGATTTCAATGAAAAATCTAGGATGCGGCATTCCATTGACACAAGAATATTTAACTTACATCCTAGAGTGGGGCACGCAATTGATAGTATGATTGATAATAACTTGATTGCAGTAATTGCAAAGGGGAATTTGAAGATGGTTAGATTAGCAGGAAGCAGGCAGTGAGTCAATGGTATCTTGGTGAACCAAATTTTCTTAGAATGTTGAAAGTTTTTCCTCAATCAATTTCATTTTCCAGAAAAATCCTGAGATCTCCTCTAAGTAGGCACTCCAGGAGCCAGAGAGTCATGGAATCTCAGCTGAACAAGCCCATCCGGGGAAAACTCACCTGGAATCTCCACCCACCTGGAAAATAGTTATGCTGTGCTGGATTTGACTGCTGCAGCAGACTCTGCCATTGCTGGTCTGTCCCCTTGGTACTCATGGCTCTGTGCACGCCCCCAGCTCCCGCTGTAAGCACCTGCGCCTTCGGCATGCAGGCTTTCTCAGCAGAACACGGGGCAGGCCAGAGGTGCCGGGACACTAATTCCCCTGGGAATGGTCCTCAACCCAGGACATATGGCAGCAGGCGGGAAGCCCCCCAGCTTGCAACCCTCTCGGGTGGAGCTCTGGGGTGTGCTCTAGGAAGTCTCCCAGGAGTCCCCAGCAGGATTGCACTCCCGTTGCCCATGGCGGCGACCTGCTTATTAACCTGCTCTGCAGTGCCTTCCTGCTCTCTCTGGCCTCACTTGCCCACTCTCTTCCTTTGGCCTCCTAAGATCATATCCAAAATAAGCAACCCTCAAATCTTCATCTTGAGGTCTGCTTCTGAGGGAACCCCAAGTAAAATGACTATTGAATGTTTCCAGGGATAATACACAAAATCTGTTGCAACTGGTTTGGCTGGGACCAATCAGAAGGGGCATAGACCAGAGTGCCAGGTGTTACCCCTTGGCTCTCTGCATCATTAGGGGGGGCTACAGGGGGCACCTGGGGTGTCAGGGGAGGCTCCCCCAGGCTCAGGTCAGTGATAATGAACCGTGCAGTACAGAATTACTTTGATAGTTTATCTGATGATTGTTAGTTGTATATTAACTCTGGATATATTTGAAATTTATGAAATTTATCCCATTGGCTTCAGGGGCCTGAGAGTGAGTGTGAGTGAGTGGGGCAGACCACGTATAAGAAAATCATTCAGCCTCACAGACCTTTATCTTTCCCTTTTGATAAGCAGGGATAGGGAGGAATTTTTCACTTCCATGAGGAACACAGCAGTGCAGGCACGAGAACAGATGGCAGTGGCGGCAGGGCCTAGGGGAGCTGAGGGTGGAGACAGGTCAGGAGCCCAGCTTCTAGGGGCAGCTGCAGTGTGCTCCAATCAAGCATTGCCATGTGGGACTGTGTGCCCAGTGGTGCCAGCTCTCCCAAATTGTCAGGAGGCTCAGGAAATTGGGATTTTTATGTGATATTTTTCTAGTTCAAATGATTTAAAAACCACTGTGTGGGCCAAACGACATCTATTTGTGGGCTAGGTCCAATGCTCAGACTGCCCGTTGGTGGCCTTGCCCCAAAGAGTGGAATTGTAATTCAACGTTGCCTCCAACTGCCTGGCTGCCCTGACTGAATGGCGTTGATCCACTCACTGAGCTCTTCCTAAGTTGCCTTTATTGGATTTCTTGAATATTTCATATGCACTAACATTAAATGCATGTGCATTTAATATGGCAAGGAAGGCAAGAGAGGGTAGGCAGGGGAATTGAGTGTTACCTTCAAATGTCTAAAGGGGAAAGCTGGAGAAGGTAGGATCCTTTTCCTCCAGAATTCAAATCTAGGACTTAAAGTAGAAGGGAAGACAAATAGAGTTCATCTTGTATGCTAATTTTAATAAGGTGCCTGGAGTGCTGTGTTAAGAAGGATTCTGAGGTGCATTGTGGGTCAGGGGAAATGAGAGGCATGATTGAGTAGCAGTCTACCATGGTCTTGGGATACAGAGTGAGGGCATGATTGCCAAGCTTTTGTTACTCTTGATGTGGTTCAAACTCTCTTCCTTTATCTCTCTTTCTTAGTTTCCTAGGGCTGCTGTAACAAAATACCAAACTGGGTGGCTTAAAAACAGAATTTTATTCTCTCACCATTCTGGAAGATAGAAGTCTGAAATCAGGTTGTGAGCAGGGCCATATTCCCTCTGAAATCTGTAGGGGAGAACCCTTCCTTGCTTCTCCTAGCTCCTGGTGGTTGTTGGCAATTCTTGCCTTCCTTGGCTTGTAGATGGATCATTCCAGTCTCTGCCTCCATCTGCACACGGCCATCTTCTCCTGTGTGTGGCTCTCTCTTCTCTTCTTATCAGGACCCCCTTCTCCAGGATGACCTCATCTTAATTTAATGAATTCCAACTGCAATGACTTTATTTCCAAATAAATTCACCTTGTGAGAGACTGGGGGTTAGGACATCAGTGTATCTTTTGGGGGGACAGAATTCAACCCATGCCCATATCTCTGTCCTAGTATTTCTAGATTCTTCATCCATCCATCCCTTTACTAACACGATTTGTATATATGTATATATGCACCCAGCACTGAGGATTCAACAGGAATAAGGCAGTTCTCCAGCAATTTAAAGGTCCTGTCATAATAGAGAACCCCCTTATTAGAGATTCGTTCTCTGGATTAGGCTCTCTTTTGGGTGCCACCTCCACCCCTTTCGCCATATCTGCATACCCCCTATACTGATAAGTCATTTAATAGTATTCTTTAGGTTGATTGCCTTTTTAAAATTTAAATTGATTTTTTTTAAAAGGGAAACTTCCTACAACTACCATAACAGAGAAATCTTTTTCACTTGCATTAAGTATAAGTAACTGTTGAAAAGATTACACAACCATTAAAATAAAACAGAGTAGCCAACAGGTTCTGAATTAAAAATATGATTTTATTATTTTTAAGAACTGTATTGCAGGAAGGACGAAGGAGGTCAGCACTGACCAATTTCTTAACATATCAACATCATAAACCTTCTTGTATCCACAGCTAAATCTCACCTCTCTTGAGATCTGCAGGGGTCTGCGGGCCTCCCATAGCGGGGATGAAGTCACGTTAAACTCAGCAGCCTCGAAGACATCATGAGCAAACTTGCAGTTAGCCTGTTTGGAAAGGGTGTGGGTGGCAGACATTTGAGTGGCCCCAGGGGCAAACTAGGGTCCATCTTCCCTTAAGACTTGAAGTTTCTTTCTCTAAGTCCTGACAGGGGGCACAGTCTTAGGGCGTAGGAACAGATTTCTTCCTCCTCTTTTCCAGTCGCCTCCCATGCTTCAGTAGAGTTTGTACGGGTCTTTGGTGGAGAGTGGGTTAGGCAGCTTCAGTAGTGTTTGCTTACGAGAACTTCCATAACCTGAAGAACTTGAAGGTGAACAAGATGTCACACCTCTCCAAGCAACGGCAAGGACGCTGGCCTAGCTGGTCTGATCGGCTGCCCAGCCATCGACGTGGCCCTGAGCTTGGAGACATCGCAAAACCTCTCTCAGCCTCAGTTTCCCTCTCTGTCACGTGGAAGTTGGGGAGGCCTCCTTCACAAGGCAGGTGTGAAGAGAAGCAGGACTCAAACCAGAGCCAGGCCCTCTCTCCCCTTCCCACTTTCTGCCTCTCTTGCCCGCGGTTTCTGTTTTGGGGGATTATCAGAGGAACCCAGTCTGGAGGTTAGTTGTCTTAATGAATTGTAAATAACCAGGCCAGTATGGAAAATGCTAATGATCCCCTTTGAAATTCTAAGCATGTCTGGTTTCAGTTTACAGGCAATTCTGGAGAGGTTTGGGGTTGCCGCTGTCACTGTCGTCTGTGGAGCGTGGGGTGCTCTGGGCTGCACGGCTGGATGGGGCGCAGTTATGCCAGACAAATCCCCAGCTTTGGGAAGCTCTGCTTGGTGTCTGGGGGGCCATGCGCCACGGAGTTACATGCCCAGATGACAGAGTTGCTGGAACTGTCTGTATGCTGCCCCCCGCCTCTGCCCCCTCCACCACTTCTTACCCGACCCCGTTTTCTCAGAACCCCTTCTTTCCCAGGAGCGTTTGAAGCCAGAGACTGGACTAGCTTCTGGTCTTGAGTCTGCTGCTAATTGGCCTGTAATTTGAGCAGGTCTCTGGGCCTCAATTTCCTCCTCTGTATAATGAATTAGACCAGGGTTGGTTTTTTTTAAAAAAAAAAAAAAAAAAAAAAAAAGCCTAAGGGCTGGGCAGGTAATGGAAAAGCGTAATGAAAGCAGGGGAGAGCCAGGCCTGGAGATGGTGCCCTGCCTGCAAAGCCAGTGGCTACTCGGCAGCAGCTGATTGTGGTCTCGTGGGAATGACCACCCTGTGTGGCTAGTTGGCTTAATTTGCCAGGCTGCTGTGACAAACACCAAAGGATGAGCTGCCTGAGACAATGGGCATTAATCGGCTCACCGGTTCGGAGGCCGGAAATCCAGAATCAAAGTGTAGGCGAGGCCATTCTTCCTCCCCAGGGCCTGCAGCGTTCTGGTGCTGGCTGGCCGCCATCCCTGGAGTCCCCTGGAGTCCCCTGGAGTCCCCTGGCTTGCCTCTCTGCCCCCGTCACATGGCCATCTCTCCTTGGGTCTGTTCTTCCAGTTTCTGCTGACTTCTGGCTTCTTCCTGTGTGGCCGTCTCCAACTTCTGGCTTCCAGTTTCTTCTCTTTATAAGCCCCTCTTTCATATGGCTTTAAGGCCCACCCTGATTCAGTTGGGCCGCACCTTAACATACAATAACATCTTCAAAAGACCCTATTTACAATGGGTACACACCCACAGGAATGCAGATTCAAATTAAGAACAGGCCTTTTGTTGCCGTACATATTTCAATCTATTACACTAGTTCTGATTTTTCAAAGAGAAGCCAGACATTGTGATTTGTATGCAAAATCATCCCATTTAAAAATACTGGCAACTCATTTAAAAAAAAAAAAAAAAAAAAAGAAATACCACATGGATCAAGTGAAATATGGCTATGGGCTAGATACTGCCCGTGGGCCTCCAGTTTGAGCCTGGCTCTGCTGGTTGGAAGTTCTAGGATGCCTGTCTGGGTAGAAGTTCTCCCTCTGCCCTCCCTCCATCAGCTTGAACCTTCATTTCTCCTGCCCTGGAGCGCTGTGCTAGTCACTAGGGTTAGTTTGAGATATTTAGTTTCTCCTTCCTACTCTCTTGGCCTCGGGTGTGGTCATGTGACTTCCTTTGGCCAAGAAAATGGAAGCAGATGTGATGGGTGTCACATACATAGAAGCATTACGAGGCACCCTCAGCTTCACCAGGTTCTGTTCCTCTGCCACCGTGGCTAGCATTGCTCCAGATGCAGGCTGCTCCAGACACCTGGCCACCTGGCTCCTGGAGCAGAGCCCGGGGTTGCCCCCACCCTTCAATGGACATGTAGAGTCAATGAAAAATTAAGCCATTGAGATTTTCTCTGTGTTCCTTCCTGCAGCATAACCTAGCCAATCCTGACAGTTTCCATTGCCCTTTTCCCCACAGTTGCTGGGTTCATTGCTAGCCTTCCAGGGACAAGAGAGACTCCAAAGCAGATGGTAAAGGTAGTCATTAATTCAGTTTATTTTGTCCTCCAATGTGTAGCATAGGGACCAGCACATAATAGGTACTCAAGAAATATTTATTAAATGAATGAAAGCATGGGTACATGGGAGGATTTCAGAGATCAGGATGATGGGGTGGCCACGAGGTCCTATTGTGGAGCTTGCCTGGGGCACTGAACCTTCTTCCAAAATTCTAGAGAAAAACAGGCCCTGACTCCAGAGTCTGTGCTATGAGAAACTAGAAAGTTCCCTGGATTTGATTGCAGTGTTCTGGTCTCTGCTTTCTCCCTTCAAGCTCGACTCACTTACTTGCTGCCTTCATAATTTTTATGCATGTGCATCATCTTAATGTCTATTTACTTAATGCTTTTACTTTCTTTACTTGCCTACTTTATCTTCATCCTGAGAAATATTTCTAATATACATTAAAATAAATCTCTTGCTGGCCAAACTTTTAGCATCATTCTTGAATCCCTGGTCTCTGTCTTGTACCATGTTCAGTCTCAAAGTTCTACCAACTCTGCCTCAAACCCACATCCCTGCTCTCCATCTGCTGCTCCCTGCTGTTTCATCCTGTTTCCCCCTTCCCCACCTCCCCTGCCTTGGCTTGAGCACTGCAGGTCCCTCTGCTCCAGGTACTCTGGCCTTCTCTCTGCTCCTTCAACCCACTGAGCTCACTCCTGCCATCCGGCCTTTGCAGGGGCTCCTCCCTCCACCTGCAGCCCCCTTTCCCCACATCTTCTCATGGCTGAGTCCTGGCCGCTATTTAGGCTTCAGTTTAAACGTTGCTTCCGCAAGGAGGCCTTCCCAGCCACCCTGTCTATTGTAGACTTCCAGGCTTTAGCAACTCCTCCTGCTTTATTTATATTTTCACTGCTTTGATTACTGCCTGCCTTTTCCTTGCCCCTTTATAGGCTGCCTCTTTTCCCTAGGTCAGGCTTTCTCAACCTCAGCACTGTGACACTTGGGCTTCTTTGTTGTAGGTGTGTTCTGTGCATTGTAGGATGCTGAGCAGAGTCCCTGGCCTCTACCCTCTAGATGCCAGTAGCACCCCCCTCGCAGGTTGTGGCACTCCCCCCGCCCCCCGGGTTGTTGAGAACTGGCTGTAGAATGTGAGAGTCCTTAAAGCAAGGCAAGTCCCTCCCTTTTCAGTAACCCCGGGGCCCAGAACACTGCTCAATAAGTAATTGTTGAGCAGAATAAAATAGGAGACAAAAAAAAAAAAAAAAAGCATGCAGCGCCTGGAATGATCTCAGTGTCATCAGGGGTCCCCCAGCCACACTTTGGGAAACGCGGGCAACGTGCTGGCCAAGGCAGCTTCCAGCCTAGGAGAACCCTGCGCCTCTCAGCGCTTCTCCCAGGACAGGGGTCTCCATCGGGCCAGGGCAGAGCCTGAAAGGGGAGTCTCTAAGCGTCTTGACGGGCTGTCAGATTTTTAATGCAAAACTGAAGGAAAAGTTTGCAGCCACGACACGGCACAATCTGAAGAAGATAAATCACAGTTACTTGCAGCCGGCTGACAGCAGTTTAAGCCACTGCAATCACCGGGCTCCAAGGGAGAGGCTTCTTTTATCTTACTAAATGCAAAAAGTAGAGCTGAAATTGGCAATATCGCGGCCCTCTCAGCAGCTGGGCTTTTTACATAAATATCAGCAAGCAGTAAGTAAATTCTGTTGACGAAATGTAATAAAACAAAGACTGTTTCAAATATGACCATTCCCCGATGCATTCTGAAGCCTCGTCCCACTCACTTATTGCTCGCTGCTGAGATTATAAGGTTTGCTTTTATCTGTCAGAAATCAATATTTCAAACATCGGATAAAAGAGGAAATTGAACTGGGAATAGGCTGAAGTGCTGTAAAAACTACAAAGCACAATTATCAAAAAGCACTTAAAGTGCTTAATAGGACACACATATAAAAATGCTCAAATTAATGTCAGGGAGCCATAATGAGAACTTTTCCTCTGCTTTTTCATCCCCACGCAGTGTAATTTGAAGGCTGGCCAGTCCGTCAATACGGTTTTCAATTTCTACGATGCCCCGAGGACTCTGAGCTCTGCGTTTGTTCGAAATGAACCATTACATATGATTGGTTAATATTTCAGTTTATTGAAGATACATTATTTTGTATGGAGTGTTTAAGTTGTTGAGGTTTAACCATTACAAACAGTTATGATAAAAATAGATCTTTGGGTATGCAGTCTCCGCAGTCTCGCTTTTAATAAGCGTGGCTGTAACTAGGAAATTGGATTTCCAGGAACTGGGAATGCAGGGTGAAAAGTTGCTGGGTGACATGGGATGGGGTGGGAAGAGGCCCTCAATTCTTCTCTGCGCCTGTAAAACGTATTGAAAAGTTGACGAGGGTGGCATTTTTATCAAATATTCATTTATTATTTTATTGTTTTCCTCCTGAAAGAGAGGAACATTTCCCCCCCTCGTGATCCTAAACATATTTGTCTATTCCTAGAGAGGAATCGATTATCTGGCATCAGTTTAGGCCAGGGCTCAGCAAACTTTTTCTGGAAAGATCCAGATAGAAGATATTTTAGG
Organism: Tolypeutes matacus; assembly: GCA_026826555.1. Taxonomy (NCBI): domain Eukaryota; kingdom Metazoa; phylum Chordata; class Mammalia; order Cingulata; family Chlamyphoridae; genus Tolypeutes; species Tolypeutes matacus. The sequence continues at coordinate 342,020 of JAKSZT010054260.1, read as the reverse complement.
TTTTGCAGGTCAGGAGGCAAAACTAAGGATATTATGTTGGTACTTACAGAATGACATTAAAAAATGTAAGAATCATTCTTAGTGTGTGGGCTGTGCAAACACAGGTGGAGACCCCTGTTTGTTTGCTGAGCCCTTTTCTAGGTGGAGACGTGTGCTGACATAACTTTCAGAATCGTTTATTTCCTCACCAGGTTAGTGGCTGTAGGATAGAATTTGCAACCCCTTGGCCAGGCCTGCAAGGCCCCATGACCTGTGACCTGTGACCTGCCTCTTTCACCTCCACACACGTGCTTCCCTCACCACTGTGCTCAGCTGTTCCCTTTTCAAGACTTAACTTGCTCTTCCTTCTGCTTGGACTATTCTTTCCTTCCATGCCCTTTGAGGTGGCTGGCTCCATCTCACGTTTCAGATCTTGGTTCAAGTGCCCCTTCCTCAGAGAAGCCCTTCCAGGCTGCCCTGCCCCTCCCTCCTGTCCACCTCAGCATGAATTCCTGTTTAGATGTTGTTTTGTTTATTTATTTGTTTAGCTGTTTCCTGTCTACTTCTTCCCTCTTTTGAGGGCAGAGACCGCATCTGGTTTGTTCACCTCTGTATTGTCAATACCAAGAACAGGACCTGGCTCAATAACTAGGTGCTGGATGAATGAATGAATGAATGAAAGATAGATAATTCATTAGCTCTCCTGGGCAGCTGGTTCCAATTTGCTGACAAAACAAAACAAAACAATAAAAGCAAAACAAAACAAACAAAAAACTGGGGTAGAAGATGATCTCTGGTTTGTGGACTTGGCGTATCCCTAAGAAAAATGATTTCCCTCATTTTGTTCATGGGATTCCTTTTGCCTGAGTGCACGTCTTCTTCCTCCAGCCTCACCTTGTCCAGAAATATCCAAATCCTCCTCATCCCTTGCCTGGCTAAATGACCACTCCTACAGGAAGTCCTCCTTGATCTCTGGCCATGCCTCACAGTACATGCCCACCAGATGAGGGGGCTTGCCTAGAGGGCAGGGAATGCCCCCAATTGCTTCTGTCCCAGAACTTTGCACACAGGAGTCCGGTCAGTACTAGTAACTGAACAGCCACTGACCTCTGGTCTTGGGACCAAATCACACTACCTCAGATTCCTACAGCAAAATTGGTTCTGAGGCTCAACACCAAGGCTCTACGCCAGGGCGGCTGAAGACTCTTTAGGCTCGTACATTTTAAGATGTGTACAAGGTCCTGCAATGGGCAGGGTGGTCCAATGGCAAAGGAGAAAAAGGGGTCAACGAAGAAAATACCTGGAAGAGAGAAAGGAGGTTAAAGCAGGTGTTAGTCCCAGCCAAGGAAAGGGCTGTGTGTGGCTGCACCTGGTCCCCAGGCAGCCGGGCCTTGCTGGTGAGGCCTCTTCTCTGCTCACAGCTCTGGGAACAGGCCGCATTTCAGCTCTATGTCCTTGGACCTGAAGACCATCCTCCTTAGCACTTGGAATCAGGAAGGAGGAAGCCCCGATGCTGCTTGAAGGAGGTGAGTTGGGATGGCCGAGAGAACAGTGTGCTGGCTCAGTAGTGACCCCTGAGCATGGAAGCAAGTCTTGCTTCTTGCCAAAACCCATGTCTTCTCCAGAGGAGGGCTGCTCTGGTGGAAAAGTGAATGCCACCATTCAGAGAGCAGAGGAAGGGGAGAGATGTCAAATGTGGAAAGGGGGTGGTCTCAGGGGGCTGGTGCAATGGGAAACTGCCCTGGAGAAAGACCCTTCTGAAGGCTCCGAGTTCTGCCTTCAAATTGCAACAGGGCTCTGGATCACTTTTGTTTTCTTTAAAGGGAGGTCACAGGTGGACAGATGCTCGTAAGACCCTGGCTTGCCCTGGCACACATTTGCTGGCACAAGTGGGGAAGAGGTGGGTGTCCGTGTAGCTGCTGGGTTTTCAGTGCTCTAAGGGTTGCAAGTGACAGGAACTGCAGGCAAGCCAGCTGAAGCCCAAAAGGGCTGAGTCCCATCTCTCTCTCTCTCTCTCTCTCTCTCTCTTTTTAATTTTTTATAAAAGCAAGTTGTTTTTATTTTGAATCAAGAGAGCTGGAAACATAAAAACAGTACTTTAATTTTCTTGCAGAAGATTACCCCATTTAAATTACCATTTGGTACAAAGATCATTTATTAAGCTGAATTTTAGGCAGTTTTCTAACATTGAGTAACAGGTTTATATTTTGATTTTTTCACATAGGAGCTATTATGATTTCCACTCAAAATACCAAAGCTATTGAACTCACTGATTTTTTTTTAGTAATTAAAAAATTCACACAGAAAAAAATGACTATAATTAAACAGAAGGATAGACACACATCTTGGATTCAGAACAATGGGTCCAGGGGTGCGGACTCTCTGTCCCCCATTATTTCAGCAATGCAACGAGCACTTATTGAGCACCTACACAGTGCTGGGCAACCTGTTGGTATCTGGGTGGACAGGAGTGAATAAAACTGGCCTGGCCCCCGCCCTGGCCCTTGTGGGCTGACAACTGGCTCCTCGTGTCTATTGGCTTCTTTTTTGCCCATTCCTGCCCCTGCCCAGCTAGCTTTCTCCTCTGGTGAGAACAAGGCTGCAGGTTAACTTGAATGTCTCACTACTGCACGGCGCTTTCTTGTTCCGAGTCCAAACATCCAGAGAAAGGAGTCACGGCCCATTTCTGGACCACTCCCTCAGGACCAGGGGGTGGAGTCTCGTTCTCCATACACAGAAGCTTTGCTAAGAAGGGAGGAGAACAGCCCCTTTCTAAAGGGGGAGAAAGTAAGGCTCAGAGAAGGGGGTTGATTTGCTGCATGGTTGAGTCAGGATTTGAACTCAAGTCAGTCAGATCCCACAACCTGTGCCGTTGCCACTATAGCATAATCAAAGGTATCGGATGCAAGTCAACAGGGGCATGGGCTTTGGAGCTGGACACCAGGGGACCTGGGGGCTGGAGCAATCAGAGATGGCTCTGCAGAGGGGGGAGTGCAGAGGCGTGGAGGGCCACAGGGGATGGAGAGCAGAATGGGCAGAGGCCTGTGGGAGGGTAAGTTTGGGGTCAGAACAAGGGTGAGAATGTTTTAGGAGCAGTGGTCTCCCTCCTGCAGCATTGTGCCCACCCAGAGAAGGAGCCTGCGGGCCTGGTGGCTCCCAAGTAGCCCTGTCCTCTGTGGAGTGAGGGGAGACTGTCCTGCCTGCCCGAGCCATTGAATTTCACTTTTCAGAGCCTCTGAGGAGGGGATCAGGAAAGAAAGGAGATGTCTGTTCCCACAAAGAAGGAGCATTACTCTAAGTAGAGGATTTTGTAATTATATTCATTTGAAATAATCAAGCATTTCCACCTATTAAGGGAGTTGTAAAGGAGGTGTGGGAGAAAGGTAGCCATTTCCCCCGGGGCTGCTCCTCATTGTTCCCGGGAAGAAAGGGAGCTGCAAATGTCCATTAGTCGATTAGTCTCCTCTGGGAAGGGAGGAAGGTGGGAGGCCGGGGGTGGGGTGGGGGTGGTCGGGGAAGGAGAGCCAGCCCTAGGTCACTCTGCCCTGGCAGTTCGGGAGCCAGCAACGGGCCGGCTGCTGGGTTGAAAGGGCCAGGTGGGCACCTTGGTGGGGCCAGAGGGGCCTGCGAGCTTTACCATCCAAGAGAACTTTCTGCAGCCAAGCACATGTTCTATAATATAGACACTGAGCTGCCCACTCGTCACCCGTGGCTTTTGAGCACTTGCAATGTGGCTAGGGTGACTGAAGAGCTGAAGTTTTAATGGCTTTAAATTTCAAGTCAAAGAGCCACATGTGGCTGGTGGCCCTGTGGTGGACAGTCCAGAGGCCAGGTATGTCCTCGTGGGCAGAGCCTGGGAGATCAGCTCCTCCGGGGGGTGTTGTGCACTTGGGATCTGCAGGGGCTCGGCCTGCCTTTGGCTTTCCCATTTTTGAGAGGCGTAGGAGAAACACTCACCCTGGTGCAGGGTTAAAGGGTGGCCGGCCGGGGAGAACGCAGGACAGGGAGAGGTCCTCAGCCTGCAGGCCATGCAGGATTTGTCTGTGGTCAAAAAGCAGCAAAGAGCGGCCAGTTGCCATTTCCACCGTAGTCGCATCTTTCCATCTTACAGAAGTGGGGCCTGAAAGGGGAAAGAGACTGAGGCAAGGTGAGTGGTAGGCCAAGTACTAAAATGTAGACTTCTTGCTTCTCAGTCAAGAGAAACTCTCAATAGTTAGCAATTATTATAACACCGGAGCTGTTGTTTTCCTTATGTGTCTCAAAAATGGGGAAAAATTACTTACTGAGCTCTGATTATAGGCCTGTGCCTTTGCTATGTGCCAGGAAAGGGGCTATGAATTTGATGGATAAGGAGTGAGCTAGGCAATCAGAATCCTGCATTGTCCCCCACTCCCCGCAGTGAAAACCAGATCTGGCATGAGACAGGAACTCCCCTACCCTTCCAAGGACCCTTCTCCAAGTGTGTTTTCAGGGGCAGTAGCACTAGAATGAGAAAAACAAATGCAAAACCACACAGAGTTCAAATCCAAACTCAGGTACTTTAATCTCAGGCAAATCCCTTCATCTCTCTGAACACCAGTCTCCTTGTCATATCTGCTCATAATTCTGTTTCACAAGGAAAGGTTAAAGGACAGGATGTGTGCGAGGGAGGCTAGCCCAATAGGTGCTCAATAAATGAAAGAGGGAGGAGAGTTAGGGAATGATTTAAATGTATCCTGTCTATAGAAGCTCTCTCTTTTGGGGAGCCCCAGCATCTTCCTATGTTTGGAGGATTCCCTTCCATGTGAGTTTTGGGGGACAGAGCCCACCACCCATGCAAGCAGCTGACACTCTCCTGTCTCCTTTTTGTAGTGGGGGCAGAAACACATGCTCTAGACCCGAGCCATCACCTGCATCTGCCACACATTTGAATTAAGAAGAGTGACAAAAGGGAGGCAGAGGGGGCGGATGTGGCTCAAATGGTTGGGCGTCCGTCTCCCATATGGAGGGACCTGGGTTCGATCCCCAAGACCTCCTGGTAAAGTAAAGAAAAAATATAGAAGGTGTATGGGCCGCCAGGCCCCATGTGCGGGTGTGTTATCAGGCCCTGCGAGTGGGCGTGCCAGGCCCCGGCCAAGCCACATAGCAAGATGATGACGTAACAGGAGAGTGACACAGGGGAGAGCCAAGACATGCCAAAAAACCAGGAACTAAGGTGGCGCAGGTGGTAGGACACCTCTCTCCTACATCAGAGGTTCCCAAGGTCGAATCCCGGTGAAGACAGGAGGAGAAGGATGAGAAGAGAGGGCAGGAAACAGACACAGAAAATTACCCAGCAAATGGACACAAAAACAGCAAAAATGTGGGGTGTGGGGCTTTAAATGGATAAAAGTAAATAAATAAATCTTTAAAAAAACAGGGAGGCAGGATGGGCTGCTCCCCAGTATGGGTTAAGCCGCGACATCTGGTATCATGTGGTGGCAGCAGGGACCTCCCCAGTGGCCTGGGTGGGATGGAGATCCCGGTGGCCACTGACCACCTTTGTCCCCGCTCCTGTCCCACACTTCATTCCCCACCTCTTCCAGTGATCCTGTGACTTTTCTAACATATTTTCAGAATTCCCTTCCTGCTTAAACCAGCTTTTGCATTTCTGTTGATAACAACGAAGATCTTAAGTGAAATTCTTGCCTTGAAGGTTCAGCCCAACCAGCCGCATCCGGAGAGTTCAGGAACCACACCCACGAGAGTCCTTCTTGTTTGACTGCCAAGACCACCTTGAACCCCGAGGGCACGAGGTTGCAGAGAAGCCAGCGTAGCCAGGCCACATGGAGACATTTACTAATGTACTGACCCCTTGGAAAATTAGTTCCCCTCAAGGAGCCCTCTTGACACTAGTGATGCCCCATTGCTTGGGTCTAACTTCTTTTCTGCAAATATGCAACATTAAAATGTAAATTGACTGCAAGAGAAATAGCGCCTCTTCCTAAAGATGCAGAGTTTCACTAAGTCTATGAAAGTGATGCTGGAGAAGCCCTGGGCTCCCACCTCAAGCCACTGGCAAATTTAGGACCTGCCAGAATTGGATCAAAAGATGAATTATCAGGGGTGACAGAGGGCTTCAGTATTTGTTGTTCAGTAATTGATACTCAAATCCTTTACATGTGAAAGATCCAGAATGGACTTTGGGAACTCCAACGGAGGCTTTGGATAGTTTTGCCAAAATTGCTCTCTTTATGCCTGTGCTGTGAAAAATCTATCATGAGGGGAAGGATGTTAAACAATTTTGACCAAAAATTAACCGAAAAATATCAATACTCGACTCTCCCTTTATTCACTCTAGGAATGAACACTGTGGTAAAATTATTACCTATATTGTATTTCATAGAAGGTGAAATGAAGCATTTTCATAACTTTTTAGTTTCAGTTTTCAAGAGAAGGCGCCAATCAAACCTTTATCCACTGACTACGAAGAAAAGTTGGTTTCTATTTTAAGTAGCCTTTAACAGGAACCCGTTACCCTTGGACAAGGAAGATTCGGGTACAGTCTCTTTTCTGCACTCCTCCCTCTGCCACATGCCCTAACCAGCCCACATCCCTGCTGACCACGGACACTCCGAACTGGGTACTGCTTCCCGCTGGGCCCCTGGCGTGGCTTCCTCAAGGCCCATCCCAGCATGGTCTGTGCCCACTCCTGTCCTGGACTATTAAAACCAGAATGCTGGGGTCTCCGGTGAGTTTGCCTCCAGCCCCCACACCTCCCTGGAATTCGACCCCTCCGCGGCAGGCGGGGGCCTGGCAGGACGGCTACAGCTGCTCAGCAGCCCAGGCCACCCAGGGATTCTGGGCACTGCGGCTGCTCTAATTACACTTTTGTCTTCCCTCTTGCCCGGGCGCTTGAAATGCTGATGGTCTCCACTGGGTTGGAGTGGTATTTTTTTAGCATCCCAACCAGTGTGTCCGGTTGACTGAGACATTTCGGGGAAGAAGCAGGTGCATTTACTTTTCAAGTATTATTTTACTAATCAATTGAAAAATTACCTTCATGAATGACAGAAGTGCAGACCTTTGGAGTATTTCATTAAAGGGAGCAAACATTAATTACAAATCCAGGCCAACCTTGCACAGACATAAATTATGGGCCTGATCTATTTTCTCTGTGCTTAATTGCAAGCAGTGACTAGTTCTTTAAATTATTATCTGCTAGGCCTCCGATGAAATGAGAATTTATGGAGTGGTGTCCTGAGGCCTGCTGGTGGCTGTGTGGGGCACTGGGAGGCGGTGGGGGGAAGGGGGAGAGGAAGAGGGAGAAGGCCACATCAGAGGCCTCATGGTGGCATGGGTCCCCCAGGGAAGGAGTCACACTTCTTTCAAGAGATGAAGAAGGGAACATTTTCCATCACTGGATTTCTAATAGTCTTTCTGATCTGGCTTCTCGGGATTTGGCCTGGGTTCCGCTGAAATGGGTGAATGAGGGACAGGTGCCCTTTCCTCCATTAATTACAGCCATCTGCCAGAAAATCATCATAATAGCTCTACCGACCTCAGATGACACATGGGGAATGGCGCCTCCTGCAGTTGTGCAATGCACAGCTTACAGAGCCCTGTACAGAGCCCTCCCAGAGTGTCTCTTAGTCAAAACCCACCTCTCTCTTTCTTTCGGATTATTTCTGTCTTGGCTCTAATCCCCACCCTTGCCTAGTTGATACAACTGGTGGGCAAAAGTCCCCAAGCAAGTGGGAGCTCAGCCTTTTTTTCCTGGAGCAGATGACCTCTTTTTAAGGCTGTGATTCAGATCACAAAGACCTTCAAGTGTTACACGAGCACCCTAGCTGGAGGCAGTGTCCACCCTTGGTGGGTCCTGTCCCTTTGGAGGTTAGTAGCCCCCAAATCAGGCACCCTGGACTCTTGAGCTGAGAAGCAGAACATGCCAGAAAAGATAGATGGCCAGAGTTGGGGATTTGATAGGAAAAGCTGATCTGGGCTCTTGGCCTTTGCCAGGGGAGGAGATTCTGAGCCGCAGTGAGTCAGTCTTCTGTGACCCCAGGCTGGTGTATTTGTTGTCCTAAAAATAGGCCCAGAGAATATGAGCTTATTGATTCTGGAGCATGTGTTGCAGTCCCTTCTCCCTGACTGGGGTGGGGAGGGAGGGAGCAGTCCTAGCTTCTTTCCTCCATTCCCTGCCCTGCTCGGCCTGGGGTTCTGGATCACTCAGACTCTGCAGAGCAGGTCCCAGGCCACAGAACTGTGTGTCAGTACCAGGGAGGGATCCTGCCTCTAGCTTGCCTGCATTGTTTGCAGCTGGGTTGAAGGAGGGCTGGGCTGCTAGGAGAAATTGTGGTTGTCCCCTTTTCCAGGTGGTGTCAGGTATCTTGGCTGCAGGTACCCCACAAAGCCCTTTCCAGAACTGACTCCCATCATGAGTCAGTTAGGCTCATCATCTTTGGTGCCTTTAAGGCTTTGGCTTTTGGGGCTATTTTTCAGCCCCTAGAATAGCTGCTTCCATGACATTTTCCTCCAATGATTTGCAGGAACTGCTTGGTTGATGATGTATTCCCCCTACAGTGACAGATCTAAGGTCAGCTAGACTGGGCCCCAAAATAACAATGGGTACTGCGACATGATTGCCAGGTGCTGGGGGTCTACAAAAGACCTCACCAATGTGCTGGTGCAGGCATGCTTGGCTATTTGAAAAAAAAAAAAGATGATGCCAATTCTATCTGATAGTGCCTCCTCAAACTATGAAACAGGTTATCTCTTAATGGAACCCAAGTTTCCTTCTATTAGTTTGAGTCCTGGCTGGAAACAGATGGCCCACTCAACCTGAGGAGTTTGAGGAGAGTGTAATCCTGGGACTCTTTCAAAGGTGTGGGTAGAGTGTAGGAAATCCATGTGGGATGGAGCAGCCCCTGGGGCTAGTCACCTGCTTTAGGCCTGAAGCAGCAAGGCAAGTGGACAGACAGTTAATAGAACACAGGGACAGAGGGCCACATGGAGGGGACCACCTGGTAGAAGCTGTGTCCTAGGCCAGGGAAGCAGAGGGTGATGGAATCTGTTCCTGGGACTCTGGAAGGAGATGGCTGGGGACACATACCCTGGCCTCCTTTGCTCAGCCTTCCTGTGAGTGCCTGCCATTGGCTGGGCCCAAGCAGAAGCCAAAGGTAAGGACGCAGTCATGGGGGCCCAGAGCGGGGTTGGAGGTGGAAGGATGGGGAGAGGATCTGGAGGGGCAAGCTGAAGATATCCAGCCTATTTCCCCTTGGCTTATCAGCCTGGGGGTACCACTGAAGTTCACAAAGACATGGATATGCCCAGTTGCATTGTCTTTTTTGCCCACTTGCTACCACAGATCCTCTGTCCTTCTGTAAATCTTTCCCTATCCAAGTCTTTTGGAGAGTTCTCAGGGGAAGTCTTGCAAGCAGCAAGTCTTCTCCTGCTGAGTGCAACCACTTCCCTGGGCCTTATTGTCAATGCATTCGAGCTTTGTGTGCAAAAGCTTCATGGTGGTCCGCACAGAAATGAGGAAAGATGGGACCCTCACCCACTAGACAGATACCAAAGCAATGGCATTTGTGCTCCAACACCTTGTGTGAAGTTTTAGCTGAAATAGCCTTTTTGGTTCCACCTTCAGCTGGCCTGCTCCAAGGCTATCCCAGGAGACTGGTCTCAGCAACCTTCTTCCCCTGAGCCCTCATATTTAGAATCCCAATTCTTTTCCCCAAGCCCCTGGGCTCTTCCTCCTGGGTCAGGCTGGTCCTACCTGGTCCGCTTTCTCAGGATAACCTCTCTCTCTTGAGTCTTCTATCAAAAAGACTTCTGCAGCTGCATACCCCCCCCCCATTTTCTAAATTAATATGAATGCCAGTGAGGTTTCAAGTTGGGAGTCTGGCTACACTGGGAAACATCCCATGGCACTGTTTTTGGAGTGAGAAGATCTCATTTTGTCCTTGCTGTGTGACCTTCCTTCTCCAGGACCCAGTTTCCTCATGGAAACTGCAAAATGGGGATAATAGTTTCTACCTCTAGTGGCTCATCGTGAGGATTATATAAGATAATATTTGCCAAGTGTGTAGCACAGTCACTAGAATGTGCCTACAAAAGTTAGAGCATATCAAGGGTCCTTGCTGTCACTCAGGCTCTTTCAGTGGCAGAAACCCATCTCAAGCTGGCTGTATCATATGTTTGTCAATCCTTTTGGCTGTCTTACATTTGGGGTTTGGAGAATCCTCCACTTTCTGAGGAAGAGCTCATCTTCTGCTTTGGGAGTGGGAAAAGTGCCATTCATTCATTTTCTCTGCCTCCTTTGCAGCCAGGGTCTTGTCACATGATCTAGGCTCCACCAATTGCACACACCTGCCCCAGACTTTCCATCAGGCATGGAGAAGCAGGCATCTGGCAGAATCCATTCTAGAAAGGATAGTGGCTGCCAGGTCCCAGGGGCATGAGTCTGGGAATTGTTCTGAGCAATGGAGCCCCAGTTCTGGTTTTCTTGTCCCCATGGAGTATCTTCAGTTTAAGTTAGCCAGAGTTGATTTCCATTGTTTATGACTAAAAACCCCGATTGATACAGTAGATGAATCAGTTAAGATGATGCTAGCTGATATGAAAAACAAGCCCCAGAATTTTGGTGGCTTAACACAATGGAAATTTATTTCTCATTCACCTCAGTCCAGTTGGCAGTGGAAGTGGGAGAGGCAGTACCCTGCTCCATACAGCTCATTCAGGGACCCAGGCTGGTGCATTTCAACATGTGGCTTTTCCAAGGCCTTCCTGGGTGTTTTGACATTTAGTCAATGGATGAGAAAAGAGAGTGTGAAAGATAGTGTGGAAATTCGTGTGGAATTGGTTCACCTCACTTCTGATCTTAATTTCATTGACCAAAACTCATGTACATGGTTCCACCTAGATACAAGAGAGGCTGGGAAATGGTCCCTGACTGGGCAGCTCCTTCCCAGAAAAACTCCATGCTGAAGAAGGGATCACAAACCTCTCATCTGTGCCACATTGATTAACTTGTAGGGAATTGACAGGCTCTTATAATGAAAAAGTACAGAATACTTAATCATAGGCTTGACTACATCCAGTGGCATGCCCCCCCCCAAATATCAGCAAGACTCAGTTTCTCCTCACCTCTTGGCAGTTTTTCCCATTGTGTTGACTTCGTTAAGAGAAAGGCTCTCTTGCTTAGAAGCAAGATGGCCACGAGAAGCTCCAAGATAACATTTTACCAGCTTAGCAAAACCAATGGAAATACAGTGCCTCTTTCCCAATAGTTCTAGCCCATGTCCCAGGGCTGACTATAACTGCACCACCTTGAACCATGAGTCCTTCTCTGAACTAATCACTAAGATCAGGGAGATGGAATAAGCTGTGAAAGCAGCCCGAGACATGGACTTACCCCCCAGAAGGAGATGGATTCGACCCTACCTAAACCTCATGGACTGCGAGTGGGGAGGGTGAGAGAGTTTCCCCCAAGAGAAGTATGGGTGCTTTTACCAAAACAGAAACTGATGCTGAGCTGGTGAAAGCAATCCATGTCTCCTACATGTGTAGACATTTACTCATAGCTGTGGCCTGTGGAGAAATGCTGTTGGGAACTTTGGGACTCATCTTACAGTAGAGCATTCATTTTCACATGGAGGATGTTTCCAACCTTGGGATTATCACATGTAGAATAACAGCCCCTAGCATCTGGTTACCCAAGCCATGACCATTTTTCAGTTCTATTATCTATTCTATTGCTCTGGGACTTAGGAGGTCTGGGTCTTGGTCCTGACTTTGCCGCTCCCTCCACGTGTGACCTTGAACAAACTTCTCCCTCTCTGGACCTCTGTTTCCCATTCTGTGAAGTTGAGGACAGATATGGGCCAGATGACATCTGTGGTACTTCCAGCTCTGACATTCCTGGGATCTGTTGAAGTCACTCTCTCTGCTTGTCTTTGTTTAGATTGGGCAGACCCAGTGTATCTCTCATCAGCACAAACAGGAAAATTGAATGAACACTGGGTTGGTGCTGGGGATTCCTACTAATCCTTGCCTTATTTCTGAAGAATAATTCAATTCGGCAATTCAATTCTACAAATATTTATTGAGTGACTATCAGAGTCAGAATAAGCCCAGCATTTGTAGAGTGACTTTTATGTTTGCAAAATCCATTCCCTGCTAACACCCAGTGTGAGCTATACAGGTGGAGAGGGAGGCAGGGAAGTGAGGAGACTCCATTTTACAGAGGAGGACACTGAGGTTTCCTCTGGGCAATGCTCGATCCTCCTGCTAAAGGCTCTCATGTATCTTGTCTCTTGATCAACCTGTCATTTTATATTTAGTTGTGTGACGATTTGATTAATGGCTGGTCCTTTCCACTCGGATGTTTGCTCCAGCAAGGGAGGGATCATGGCTGTTTTTGTGCCTAACACAGTGCCTGGCACATAGTAGGCACCCAACTAATATTTGTTGAATAAATGCATGAATGAAAGAGAGAAGGAAGGAAGGCAGAAAGAAGGAAGGAAGAAAGGAAGGGAGGGAGGGAGGGAGGAATCCAGAGGCCAATAAAAGATCTGCTTCTAACTCTCCGTGGGACCTTGGCCAAGAACTTTTTTCCTCTCTGAGCTTAATTTCCTCTTGTGTCAAATGAGCAGTGATTTCCCAGTAGGCTTTATAGCAGAGTCATGCCTGGCCTGAGCAATATGGCTGCCTTGGTGGCACCCCAAACCTTTGTGACTCACAATCTGGAGGTGGGACCCAGTTTGTATGCATCTTTAGCAGACTCCCAGGAAATTCTTCTGCATCCCGCTAGTCACATTGGAGCTCCTACGCAGGACAGCCTCTCAGGGCCTGTCCAGTTCCGACATCCTGAGATTTCCAAACGACGCTTGTGCCAACTCCATCGGTGCTGCCCACCCCCACCCCCGCCCACCAGGCTGGCCGGCCTCTCTGTGCTGCTGAAATGGTACCAACCAGCCTTGCCCTGGCAGCTCCCTCCGCCTCATTCCGCTCCAGCAGGCACCAGGTAATTTGTGTCAAATTTTATTCACATCTCCCCATCCTTCCCCTCTATCTCTGGGCTTTTTTTGGGGCAAACTCCTGAATTTCACCTTTGGATCACAGTGATCCCATGCTGTGCAAATTACATAGGGGGCGTGCCCACGCCAGTCGGGCCCTGCCACCTTCTCAGGGAGCTGCCCTCTCTCTTCGGGGTGCGCTGTAGACCCCAGGCATCTCCCCAGCTGGAGAGACAATGGAGCAGATTACTGGAGAGCTGCAGGAGCCAAAGTGGAGAGGCGCTTGGGCGGCACAGGGCTTGCACAGCGCGAGGTTATTTACTAGGCCAAACGCCTTCCATTTTGGACAAGCCGCAAGCAGCCCTGGGAGGGACAGATTTCTATCGTGGAATGACAGGGGCCGCTTCGGAGGCAGGGGGCGGAGATCGGCAGGGGAGTAGAAAGAACCCTGCGCTGGGTATCGGTCCAGTCTTTGAGCCTAGCTTGCCCGTTTCTAAAACAAGGTGCACACTCCTTGCCCCGCCTACATCGTGGGACCCCTGGGAGGAGAATAAGAGAAAGAAGATGTTAACGTGATTGCACAGACCACAACAGCAGGTTCACGCTCCCCGGTGAGACCATCACATCAAACCTCCTCAGGAGGAGGGCCCTGTTGGCCACGGCCCGGCCGTGGCAGCACATGGCGATTGGCATAGTTACGTGGCACTGGTTGTTTCTAACCCCTGTGAGGTGTGTGTCTCCCAAGGACGGGTCCTCCCGCTGGCCGTCTTTGTTCTCCCGATACATGTCAGGTGATGCTGAAAAAGAAACTGAGGACAAGGTCCCTTCCATGCCACGCGGAGGTGGTCCCGACGGCTGGGCGTCCACCCAGCGTGAACAGCCGTGGGCCACTCTCCGTACCCCTGAAGCTGGCGCCCGTGTATTCAAGGAAAATTGACTTTGGATTGAGTTCATACAAGACCAGGGAGCGGGGAGCAATCTTTCTCAGAACTGAAATGAAAAAAACATAATGTGGTTAATATTAAATAAAGAGATTGGGCAACCCTTTCACCCCTTTTCTTTTTTATGGTTTGGACTGATGTGTCCTTGATCAGGGCCTGCTTTGTTTATGATTAATGAATGACTCACCTTGAGCTGCTCTCTGTTTATTCCATACTCATTATGAATTGGAAGAGGTCATGGTGATCTTGGCATCCTCAGGAAAAAGCTCAGGAATTTGGGGAAAATCATGCTGATCACTCAGAAGTCTTCCCAGGCTAAATGGATGCCAGGGGAGCATTTTTCCCAGCTTGAGAGGTCCCAGAAAGAATCTCTAAGTTTGTTACCATCCAAAAACCATGTCTTTATCGAGTACCTGCTCTATTTCCGGTACTGCTCTAGCCTCACAGAAGGCTTGAATGAAATGAACGCAGCCAGCCCTGACATGCACACACAAACGTGTCACATTTCAGCTTGACTCCTTGTTCTCCCTGAGGTGCTTCACGTTCTGAGTGAGCATGGACTCGTTTCTCCCTCAGTGAGGCCTCAGTTTCTCTACCTATAAAATGGGGCTTTCTCTAAGGTCCTTTCAGCTCTGCTATGTCCAGATTTCCAGAGCTCTTGGAAACAAAGGCTGTATCTTATCCTTTTCTGGCTCCTGGCGAGTTTGCTGACCAAATGAATGAATGCATAGAACATGCCCGTCTGGGTTCTCATCCCGGCAGGCCCCGTCTCTCTCTAGGGATCGGGTTTTCCATCAGGATAGTCAGGGCTTTGGGTTAGTTGGCAAGAGGATGTCTGGTCCCCAGGAGCTTGTTATTTGGTGTGGCATTCAAGCTACTGACGACTGGAAGCCTTTAGGCAGAGCATCCCCTCTCCAGGTGGGTCCACAGGCCAGCCCCTCCCTGGAGACGCACACCCGGTGCAGTCACCCACGTTGGTTAGCTTTCTGGCCCTGAATGCATTTGCTTATGTGATCCTGGATTAGCCATCTCGTTCAGTCCTTCCTGCTCTGACATTTTGTCGTTCTAACAAGGGGGAGAGATGGGTGTTGGAGTGGACTGTGACTTCCTCACTAAAGTAAAGGTCTGGATTCCCAGGAGGGGACCCCCAAGCCCTCTGGGCTAGTGGTCAGGTCCTTCAGTCTGTGGTCTATGACTCACCAATTCCCAGAGGTGCTGAGCAGTTCCTGGCCTCCTTGCTCACCTCACACCAGCCTGCTCTGAAGGAATGCACAGCCAGAGGTTGTGGAAAAACCCTGGGTTCAGAATGAATGATGTTCAGTCACCCCTGCCCTTCAGTTGGGCCTTCAGGTTGGCATCCATAGGGTGGAGACTGAGGGCAAGGTCCCCAGAAACCTTAAGGCAGCTGTGCATTGGGGCTGGTAGAAACCTTTAGAATCAGTATCAAAACTTCAGCCCTTCTATCCTGGCTCTCTAGTGGAGACGCTGTTTGCTCTTTTGCAAGCCTCAGGGCCTCTGTCTGTTCTAGGAGGGGCTTAAAATTGACCCATTCATTCGCTCATTCGTTCATCCAAGGATTCTAAAGTCAGTGTAGGGGAAGCCTTGAAAGTCCTTTGGCCAAAACACTCTTATCCTCGAGGACCTTCCAGCAAGTGTCTGGATACCTCCAGCTTATCTACTAAACTCTTACTATGTGCAGGCACCTGCAAGGTGCTTGGACTATGAGGTTCCTGCCTTGGGCAATTTCAATTGCAAGTCCGCCTAGAATTATTACTAAAGGCAAAATCTATGTGACACCTTGGCGGACCAAGAATGTGGCATTTGAGGGATGGATTTCGACAGAGGGTACAATCTGAGCAAATGTATGGAGGCAGCCTTGTGCTGAATGTTTGCCTGCAAAGGTGAAGAGCTCAGTCTGGCTGGCACCCAGGCCATTTGGAAAGGTGACTGGGAGGCCTACTGGAAGGTGATTTGAGGCCCCAAGGACTTGGCAAGATCCACTGACCTGAGTTCCCTAAACTCTTCACAGACATTTCTCTCATTTGATCTCTGAAGCAAGGCTGAAAAGGTGTAGGTTTGGGAGCTGGGCTGGGCCCCCACCCAGTGGGAAGGGATTCCTCATCGTCACATGATCTGTCGTCATTCCCAGAGCCAGGCTGGTTCTTGCACATTCAGATCCCAAACCTAGATATTTTCTCTCCTACACCAGCAATTTCCCAAATTGGTCCATCATCCAGTTCTCTCTGGAGGAACTTAAGAAGGCAGAGTCTCAGGTCCCGCCCCTATAGAGTCTAATTCATTTGGTCTGGGCTAGGGCCCAGGAATCTGCATTTTCACAAACTCCTGGTCAATGTGATGACTGCTAAACCTGGGCAAACCTGGATGCTGTTTACTCCTGCCTGGATGTCCATGTCTCCTTTTCAGCTTCTTCTTCCTGGAAGAGAGGGACACAAGTGCAATCCTCCCTTGTGGGGACTCTGGGGGCTCAGCCGCACCCCCGAGTTTATGAAGATGCTTTGGATCCCACTTCAGCCGTACATTAAATTAGGACCTGGAATTTGACCACAAGACCCTCAAGGTAGCCCTACTATTTTTTGGACAGCTTAGCTCCCTGTTCTTGCCAAAGAGTGAGTTCTATTGGGTCTATGGCCTGCATTGAATTCCTCTAAGTGTATTTTGTGCGTCCACTATGAGTCACAGCGTAAATGCTCCAGCTCTGCAACAAAGAGGCTGAGCGCCAGTCTCCACCAGGCCAGCTCCTTGCCTTTTCTTAATCAGCATTTATTTCTGTAGAATAGACTTATCTACACTAGCTGCCTCAGAGGACCACAAGAGGAGTAAATAGAAAACACAATAAAATGTAGGTACTGTCGTTGGCATCATAATAAGCTTGCAATAAATGTATACATATACATACGCATGCTACTTAAATATGTATATCTTCAAATCCTTTCTTTTTTCCCAATGTGCTTTCATATTTATTCTCTAATATGGACTTCTTAAGAACCCTGTGAAATGGGCAAGATGATACTTGCTTATCTAGATACTACCTAGCTGCCAAATTTCAGCTTTCTGGATCATCCTTCTGAAACCAAGAAGATTTTTTTTAGAAAGACCTCTAGAGGAATCAAAGGGGATTGCAACTAATTAACTAATTCACAGAAGTCCTTCCCTGCCTGGAAACTTTTGACTCCCACTGTACACTCAGTTTTAACAAGAACTGGTTTCATATAAGACGTGATTAGAAGGGGTTAATTAGAGATTAATTGGCTTTAACCCCCTGCAGGGCCATACTGGATCTGACACTGTTGGGGGTGGGGAGTGTGGCCTGTGGGTAGCTGAGGGGCCCCTGTGATTAAACTCAGGCTTATGAGGCAAACAATCTCCTTGGGCACCAGGCTGGTCCATTCCCCCCCCCCCATCTCCGTGGTTTCTAAGCCTCTGCTGTCATGGAGCATCCCACAGGGCTGTGCTGAGCTCAGGCATCCAACTCAAACTTTGAGCAAATTACTGCATCTCCTGGTGCCTCAATTTCCTCATCTGTAAAGGGGGAAAGGAGTGGCACTTACTGTTCATGAGGATGAGGGTGAAACAAGATACTTGCCCTTTAGTGGGCTCAGTAAACTGTCAGCAAACATCCATGAAGATTATTCTTTGCGAATTGATCTACTCAACACATAGGTCCTTAGCACTGGCCATGATGGATGAGGCTTGGCAGAGGCAGAGGCAGAGGCAGGTGGGGAGGGCCACTTAGCCTGGCTGCTGCCCAGTGGCCTGTGGCTCAGGTGTCATGGCCTCACCTGGAGGACCCAGGAAGGGTCTGGTCTATAGCTGCAACTGTTGACCCACAGAGCCGGGTTCCAAATAACTGCCCTGAGTCCGTGACCGCAGAGCCCATGGAGCAGATGCTATAATGCCCTGCCCTGAGTCCTCTTGGTTCATGGCTCAGTAACAAAATACCACAGATGATTTGGCTTAAAAAACAGAAATGTATTTTCTCAGGGCTCTAGAGCAGGGGTTCTTAACAAGGGGTCTGTGAGCTTGAATTTAAATTCAAAAAAACATTATTCTTGTGGGGACGTGTTGGTGCAGGTGTGATACATTTATTAAATAATACACAGTATAGTGTGGACTTAGTAAGGGGTCCGTGGTTTTCACCTGGCTGATAAAGGGGTCCGTGGAACAAAAAAGGTTAAGAACTCTTGTTCTAGAGGCTAGAAGTCCAAAATAGAGGTTTGGGCAGGCCTCTGGTGGATGACTGGCCATCCATGGAGGTCATTGGCTTGTGGTGACAGAACTCAATCTCTGTCCCGATCACATGGTCCACTCTTTCTCTGTCTGTGTCCAAATTTTCTCTCCTTATAAGGACACGAGTCATATGGGGTTAGGGCCCACCCTAATCCAATTGGCCTCATCTGAACTAAGAGCATCTTTAAAGAATCAATTTACAAATAAGTTCACATTCATGGGGGAGGGAGGTGTTAGGACTTGAACATGTCTTTGTGGGGGACACAAACTCCATCCTTAACAGCCACCTGAGCTTACCTGCAGCTGCAGCTTCTGGCAGGCAGCCAGCAACCCACCCCAAGCATTGGTCTCTCTTTCTCTGTCTCAGGCACCAAGGGAGGTTGCTTGGGTAAATGCTGGTGTACTGTCCTCCAGGGGCTGATTCCAAAGCATCTTTTCTAGGACTCCTCCAAGGATCCCAGTGGGATTGTGCTACAGTTTCTCACAGGTGTACCAACTCTCTGACATACCCTATTTGGGTTTCTGTCTTCCTTGTGTCCCCACTGCCTCACTTGGGCTTCCCAGGGTCACCCCCCACCCAGCCCCTACCCCCTCAATAAACTCCTGCCTCCAATTAGGGTCTGCTTTTAGGGGAATCTAAACTAAGACAGACCCAAAATGTCTGCTCCAACTTTCCAAGGCTCGGTGTCCCTGAAGCTGCAGCTCAGGGCTCCCAAATGGTCACTCTGAGCTGTGGGTGATGCCGGAAGCGCCCATCACACTAGGGGTTCCTCCGAGGTGGCCCGAGTTCCTCGTCCCTCCACACCTGCATTTTGTGGATGGGGCCTCTCATCCCAGCCCAGGCCCCGCAACTTCATAGATGCTGCACAGAGCAAGGCCAGCCTGTGAGTCAGCCAAATCCCAGGGTTGACAAACGTGTCTGCAGGACCCCAGTGGAAGGCAAGTCTTCTGCCCCTCTCCTGCTGCCTCACCAGGCGAGGAAGGCGAAAGCTCAAGGCCCCAGCCCAGGTCCCACTTGGGGCCGACCCCTAGTCTTACCTCTTTCCATATTTAGACATGGGTCCCCAGGAGCCTGAGTTCCTGACTTTCTTTTTTTTTTTCTTTTCATGGGCCACGAAGCTTTTCCAAGCACACAGAACTGCCCCGTAATTCATCTGCCTCTTCCTCATATGCCCATTTCACAGTGTTCAGGTAAAGACGCAATATGTTGGGGGTAAGGTTTAGCCCAATAAAACTGCGGGAACTAGAACTAGGAAGGACTTTCATTTCCATGCATGCAGAGATTGTAAACATCTGTGGCTCTGGGTGCTGTCCCCCAAGTCCATTCCCATGGCCGCCCTTGCCCACCGATCCACCTCTTTCCTTCTGGGCTGGGTGTAACGTTATGTCCAGGGTGGGCCCTGGGGAGACAGGATGAGTGGAGAGACCACATTTCTGCTTTGGTGGACCTTCCAGACACATGTGAGTTGGTCATAACAGGTTCATCGATATGCATATCATTTCAGGTAGTCTTGGGTGCCACAAAGAAAATAAACTGTGGTTGTGTAGGATGGTGATGGGCGAGGGGAAGGATACTTCAAACGAGCAGGTCAGGGGAGGTTCATCTGAGCAGTGGCCTTTTGAGCAGTGACCAGAACGTCTGGAAGTCAGCCACATGGTCCTGGGGCGCTCTGAGCTGAAGGCACAGCAAAGTCAAAGGCTTTGCGATCCAAGTGGGCTGGGTGTGTCCCAGATCTAGAGCATAGTATGGAATCAGGAGGATGGGGAAGATGGACTGAGGGGCGTGGCCAGAAGTGGCGTCACCAAGGTCAGCAGTTTAGGTCACATAGGGCTATGGTTCTGTTTTTCGTGCAAGGGCAAAGAGAGGTCGCTGGGGGATTTACAGCAGGGGAATGACAAGGCCATGGTCTGGTTTGCTTTTCTTCATTTATTTCTTTAAATTGAGCTCTAAATGACATTCAGGGAGTTTCAAAGTGCACCCATCCTAGTGGACATCTGAAGGAATGTTCACACATGTATGCAACTGAGTGTGCACTTATGATGTGTCTGCCAAAATAGAAGGTATTTCTAGCACCTTGCTGCTTTGCGTTTCTAAAAGGTTCCTCTGGCTGCTCTGTGGAGAGGGTGCTGCAGGCGTCGAGGGATGAAACAGGGAGAACAGTTAGGGGTGACTGCGCCCTCCAGGCTAGGGTTAGGGTGGGTGCAGTGGGAGCAGAGAGAACCGGTGGATGCCAGATGTTCTTTGTTGATAGAGCTAATGATAGACTAGGATGAGTAAGAACAAGAGAGGAATCAAGGAGACATGCCATCCCCTAGGCAAAAATGGGGTGGGTTATGGTGCAAGGGGGCCCACAGGGGCAGGCCACGCTGGGGGGGAGGGATGAGACAATCCAGATGGATTACAAGGGCACTCCCTGGAGCTGGTTAATCCCGGGATGCCTCCGCCACTGCCCCTGATCCTGGACTCTGAGACGATGAGTCATGGAATGGAGAGATCCGACAACAAACATCCCTGCTTGGCCTAAGGACAGGACCCCTGGCTGGCCTGAAGGCATCTGGGGAGGAGGGGAGGATGGCTTTGGGCACACACTGCTCCCTCTCAGCTGTGTCCCCTGCAAACCTGGGTCACTGGAAGGAGAGGTGCGAGGGGAGCGGACGTCCGCTTCTCGCCCAGGAGCCATCTGCTCACTAATGCAACCAACCCGTCTGTCAGGCGAGGCAAGAAAAAATGAGGGGGGCAGCCTAACCACGCAGCCCAGGGAGAGGGGTCTTTGCACCCATGAGGTAATCCCTCTGATGATGTATAGCCCGGAGAAGAGTTGGGTTAATTTCATAATACAGCGTGTGATGGATTAAGGCATGTTAATACCAGGAGTATACATTAAGGGAAATGATCTTGCTGGCATACTAAATGGCAAAATAAAAGCACTTTTAGAAACTTCCATGATTAATTGGTCTGCCCTTTTAGTTCCGTACCATGATAAAGTAAAGCTCACTTCTCTTGGTCACCTCCCAGGCAATTCCTCTAAAGCTCCCCAGCCCTCCGAGGCCCCTTGGGGAGGCCAGCCTGGCGAGAGCACCCAGAACCACCGCCTTGGCCACAGCCTCATTGCCCTCCTTGTAGTCAAGTCAGTATCATCATCATCATCTTCATCAAGAGAGTTTATTGAGCACTTGGTGGGATGAACCAGGTGAGACTGCCAATATTTGACGATTTGGGATGTAACAGAAACAGCATTTTCACACAGTTCAGCCTGAGCTATGTGCAAGGCCTCTTTGCAATGAGAGGCAGACAGTGTCTGTGGCCATGCTGGCTGGCATGGGACACAGCTCCTTGACTGACTGGCTGCATGGTCTTGGGCAAGTTATATAATCTCTTTATGCTGCGGTTTCCTCATCTATAAAATGGGGATAATAATAAACTTATGGGGGGGGCAGATGTGGCTCAAATGGTTAGGCATCCGTTTCACATATGGAGGGACCTGGGTTCTATCCCTGGGACCTCCTGGTAAAATAAAGAAAAATGTAGAAGATGCGTGGGCATGCAGTCAGGCCCCGCAGGCCCAGTGAGTGGGTGAGCCGTCTGGCCCTGACGATCCACTCAGCAAGATGATGACGTAACAGGAGAGAGACGCAGGGGAGAGACAAGATGAGACGCACCAAAAAACCAGGAACTGAGGTGGCGCAGGTGGCAGAATGCCTCTCTCCCACGTGGGAGGTTCCCAGGATCGAATCCCGGTGAAGACAGGAGGAGAAGGATGAGAGGAGAGGGCAGGAAACAGACACAGAGAATTGCCCAACAAATGGACACAAAAACAGCAAAAATGGGGGTGGGGGGCTTAAAATAGATTTTTTTAAAAGTAAGTAAATAAATAAATCTTAAAAAAAAAAAAAAAAAAAAGCCTATTGCATGGATTATAAGGAGGCGACTTGCTGAACAAGCGCTCGTGTGGCGTTTGCTACATGCCATGCACTGCGAGTGCATGTCCACGGCATTCAGTGGTAACCGTGACAGAGAAAGTGCTAAGGAAGCATTAGCTCTTGCTGTGCCAGCTGTTTTGATAGCTCTCAGCAGCCCCATTCCCCAGGTAGAAAAAGTAGAGGTACTGAGAGTTAGTAAATTCTTTTTTTTTTTTTTTTTTTTTAAAGATTTTATTTATTTATTCATTTATCGCCCCCTTGCTGCTTGTGCTCGCTGGGTCAGCTAACCACGCCATGCGGGCGGGCTTGCTTTCACCAGGAGGCCCCGGGAACTGAACCCAGGGCCTCCCATATGGTAAATGGGAGCCCTACTGATTGAGCCACAGCCGCTTCCCTAGTAAATTCTTGTAGATCCTAATAAGCTACAGGACTGCTGCAGACAGGCTGACCTCTGAGCCTTCCCCTGTGGTCTCCCTGCTTCTCTCCCTGCCTTTCCATCTCCTCAGGAGGAAATGGCCATCCTGGTTCTGCTAATAGATTATGGCAACTACAGGCCCAAGACAGGAGGAGCCTCTGGGTCTGTGCTCAGACATTCCCTTGCTAGAAGTTGTATTTTTTTCTTAGGAAAGCCTTGAGGAGGCCAGCTTTCCACTATCACAGACCCCCACTCTTGGAGGCAGCTGTGATGTCATAGAAAGAGGGCCAGACCAGAGCTGGGAGACCCAAGAGGAAGGCTCAGCTGGCCACCTCCTCACTCTGAGCCACCGGAAAGCCACCTGCATGTGTTTCTTCATTCCTCCAGGTTGAGATGAGCCATTAAGAAGACAAGGCAAGAGAATGCTTCAGAATGTATCAGGTAAAGACAGATACCAGGTAGGATTGATTATCCCTACCCCAACAGAGAGTCTTGCTTGCCATCTAGACACTTTTCCTTCTACTGTAGAAGGACTAAGAGAAATTCATTCCTAAGGGTAGAGATCATGGTGGTGGTGGGGGAGGTGGTGGTGGTAACAGGCTTCTGGCCAATTCTATCTTCCACTCAGGCCTACCCAGACTCCTGGTCTACCTGACCACATCCACAGTTATCTTCATACAGCTACCTACACCTGCTGGGATGACCACACGAGCTGGCTTGTCAGACTAATCACCAGTGTTGCCTGAAAACACGTGCATCTCACTGAGCTTTTTAGCTGTCTTCTTATTTATTCATTCATCAACAAGAACTATTGGCTACCTCCTCCATCTTGGGCCAGCTGGGATGCAGCAGGGAATGCAATAGAGCAGAGGCAGCCCTTGTGGACTTAAACTTGAGTGTCAGTAAACAGACCAGCCATACATTTCAAGGCTTTACTTAGAGAGGATGGGAACAGACTTCTATCTCTAAGAAATATTAACTGTGAAAGCTGTAAACTCACACTCCCCCTGGGGTTGGGCAAGTAGCATCAATGAAGGAAGCAGTTCAGATGTGGTGCAAGACTGTGGCACCAAAGAGCATTTTCCCATCTACAGGAGGTGGCCATCGGTCAGTTTCTGGCTGATGGTCACCACACGGAATGTGGGCCTGGAAGGGTGTATTTTCTGATTTTCCTCGAGAATCTGGAAATATGGATTTTTAAATGAAATTTCCTGATTTTAAAATATTAATGAAAAGCTATAATTCTGTGCAGGACAAATGAAACCCATCTGCTAGCCAGACCTGGACCACAGCCTGCCAGTTGGCAACCTCTGGTTTAGAGCATCATCACACACCATTGTTAGCTGGTAGACTAGATCCTTCACTTGTACACAGCACTTTAAAGTGTGTGTAGCACTTTCCCAGAGAAGACCTCATTTGGTGCTCACAACATTCCTGGGAAAGCAAGGCTGTTAACAGATACTCCCTCAACGAGCATGACTGAGGCCAGCTGTATGCCAGCCATTCTCCTAGGCAAAGGCGTACTTGGCAAACGAAGCACAGAGAAGTCAAGGAACTCAAACGTGGTCTGAGCAGTGAAGAAGGAGCTGGGACCAGAACTCAGATTCCTTTCTATATTGAAAAGGATTCCTCTAACCATCAGTGCATAAATCCCAATGGCACAGCACTGTGGTTGACTGGGGACAGAAGCTCTAGAGCTTTACTGCCTGGTTGCCAATCCTGGCTCTGCTGTGCCACCATGAGCATGGTTCTCAAACTTTGCTCACCACAGTTTCCTCATCTGCAAAATGGCAATGATGTTAATAGTACATATAGCCAAGGGCTGTTAATGAAGCGCTACCACAATGATGCATGTCAGGCTTGGTTCAGAGTGGGTTCTTAACGAGTATTGCAATTACCACAGAGAATTTTCCATCTTTGGAAACTGTGTTATTTGGAAAATTTAATGGCATGAGATGATGTCTATTATGCAATGTTAAATGAAAAAAGCAGGCACCAGCCAGACATGTTAACTTTATTTTTGCATACATCGGCCAAATGCTGGAAAGAAATATGAAGGGAGATGCAACAAAACAGTAGTTATTTTGAGTGCTAGGCTTATGTGTGATTTTAATTTTCTTCCTTGTAATTTTGTGAATTTTCTAAATTTTCTACAGTCCTGTATTAATTTAAAAACCAGAGAAAGATAATTTTTAAAAAGTAAGTTCCCAAGCTCCAGAAAAAAAAAATTCAACTTTAATCTTTCCCTTCTCACCTGGCCAACTACTTTCCAGAGAACCTCAGGATCTCAGAAGTGTGCTCCTGCCCTGGTCTTGAATCCCCGAGGCTGTCAAAAGGGTAGATTCCTGGGCACCCTTCTCTCTGGGGTCCCTGAGGAATGGGACACAACTTCCTGACAGACTCCAAACCAGAAATCACATGATCCAGACCCCAATCCCATCACTTTTCACTTCCAGTGGGTCCCACCAGGGCAGGGGTCTGTCTGTCACAAGTCATCCCCCCCACCCTACTTCCAGCCTCTCACCAAGCCAGGAGAGAGAGGAGACCCATCCCAGGCCCATCCTGCCCACTGCTCCAGGGAGATGCAGAAGAACTGGCCTCCCTCAACGCCTCAGAACATCCCCAGATGATCTGGGCAGGGTATTACCATTTGAACAGTTATTTCCCACTTTCACAGCATTCCTAGGACTGCCAGCAAAGAAAAGGGGATGAGAAAATCTGAAGCCATCTGTTTCTCTTTCAATATTCATATGCACCTATGAATGAATGAATGAATGAAGGCTGCTGAAGGGTTCTTTGCCTTTGCCTTGAAGCAGCGAGCTCCTGAAAGCAAATCTGTTTCCTCTAAATCACTCGCCCATTGGCTGGCAGAAGAAAAATAAATCCATAGTCTGAATGTACTTCTCTTAAAAATATGGAAGATGGGCAGATTGTACAATTAGACAAATATAGCTTTTGAAGAGTATGAAGTTCTGGTCTAAAATTACATTTAATTATTGTTACATTTCAGACTTTGTAGGAAATAACAGTAGAGAAGTGTGACTTTCAAATTAGCATTTGAAAGTGTCTGTGAGGTAGGTGAGGGTTTTAACAAACTGCGGGGTTTTGAGCCTAAAATTACATGACATTTATTTGCAGCCACAAAATGAGGTTGATTAGTTATTGTTCAAACTCATCTGTTAGAGAGAAGAATGGCTATTATATTTTACCCCCATGCCCACAAATTTTCTCCCCACCAAAAAAAAATTTTTTCTGCCCTTTTTTTTAAAGGGCAGACAAAGATTCCACTTTCCTCCATGCCTTGAACTGGGAGGCCCAACAAGAAATGCAAAATATGAAGGAAGAGTCATTTCACCTCATTATAGGACAACACCAGCGGCTCAGCTTCATCCCCCTAATTCATTTCTTATAGTTTTTCTTGTCACATCCACTTGCTTTATAGCTTACTAACTTGCAAGTTATAGTTGTAATTTATGGTCAAAATTGAGTGGTAGCAAATCAAGGAATATTTCCATTGATTACCCTAAATTGTCTAATCTCCTGTATGTTTTTAGAACTTGATTGGGTGGTATTTACTGATTGCCTTCATCTAATTTAAAAATCAATCAATAGCAACAATGACTGCTGGGGGATAAATTGAGTCCAATGCAGCCTCACCGCGGCGAGTATCCATCAGCCGGCTCCGCATGCATAATCACATCTGCCGGTGCTTCCAATACGTGAACCAACACGTCCTGGAGCCCCGAGTCCAGAGCAGGCACTCAGCGGAAATTCCCCGTCGCCATCTCATGTCCCTTGCATTGTCTATTTAGGGTGATTGCCCTCTGCTAAAATGAACATATTTCACGACAATAAAGCTGCAGTGTACAAGATACAAAAGGGATCCGATTGCATTTCAAGGCTTGCCTGTCCATCTTCTCCCCTCACCCCCAACCCCTCTGAGGATATTAATGGGAATTAGCATAACTACAGCCTTTTCTTGTTAATGGCCTGCGCAATCTCAGAGAGAATCGTTCGTGCACTGTCTCTAATTCATCCGTCCGAAACTCACGGACATCTGTTTTTATTTTCAATCAATGGTCTCTGGGAACTTGTTTGGGCCAGTCATTGTGCAGGGCATTTTGCTCTGTCACGTCATTTCGTACTCACGCACACCCTGGGAGGGTGTTAGCCCCACGGTACAGAGAAGAAACTGAGGCTCAGGTGAATGAAATAGCTTGCCCAGATCACGTGACTTTTAAGTAGGAAACCTGGGACTTTGGCTGCCCCCCACAGCTATGTGCTACCTGCAGGGCCTGGTGGAGCAGGCAAAAGGGACCAAGTCCAAGACCCTTGAGGTGCTGACATCTAGTTGGGAGCAGAACCTGTGTGCAATTTACTCTAAGACGAAGCTCAGCGACATAAGTATTTTAATTGTCCTGCTAGCCTGAGAGCAAGAAGGAAGCAGAGAGAACACATTTTTAACTTGGGCGCTGAAGAGTCAGAAAGAGCCTGTTATTTATTTGTTTATTTTGGAATGTCTGGGAGAGTTGGGTCCCAGGGGGGAGAAAGAAATTCAGATTCCCTAGCACAGGCAGATCAGGTAAAATTTTTACATGCATTTATTTGTATTGAAATACAATATGGTTGAGCAACCAGTCCCATTTTGGAACCGTGGCCTGGTCAATTGTTCTGGCTTCCCTCTCCACACTCATCAGCCTAAGCAATGTCCAGAAGTAAGTGCGCTAAGCCCGTTCTTGACCTCGGTGAGCATCTTTAACTCTGGACCCTGGGCTTTCAGAGCAAACCCTTCTGAGGTTATAATAAACTTTAGAAAGGCTCTGAAGATGTTAGTTTAGGAAGACTTGGCATCTCTGGAAGGCTTTATAAATTAATGCAAATAAATAAATATTCTGAAGTGCTTAATTTTACTCCAAGTAAAAGTTAGCGCTCACACCTAGAGGCAATTCCAGGTGGCCCTAGCTGCACGAGACTGTGTCAAACTAATTTCTCAAGAAAATTCTTGGGAGTTCTTGGGATCCAGGGAAGCAACAAGAAGCATCTCAACTTGAGTAGACCTGCTGCCTCTGTGAGAGTCCTCTGCAAACCCACAAAGCTGCTCAAACCAGCTGGTGATCTTCAGGCCATCAAACCCAAGGAATTGGCTTCATAGGCAGGAAAATCTGATGCCAATGGGACAGCTTGTGAGCCACTTTGTTGTAGTTCAAAGGGAATCAGCTACCTTGCAATTAAAATGCTGAGCAAACAGAGAGAGTGATTCGTAGACCTTGGGATTTGTAGAAACCGCAGTAGTTTTCCACCCTGTCCAATTAGACCATTAGATATCTCAGGGCATGACAAAACTCTTTCTCAACTAAAATGTGATTTGACCTTGTAAGGAGAGGGAGATTTGGAGACACATAGGAGACACGCAGGGAAGAAGGCCACGTGATGGAGGCAGAAACTGTCATGATGTAGCTCCAAACTAAGGACGACCAGGGGGTTGATGGCAACCACAGACGCTAGGAGACAGGTAAGTCCACCTCAGAGGCTTCAGAGGGAGCAGAACCTACTGACGCCTGGATTGCAGACTTCCCATTCCCTGAGCCGTGAGACAAGACATTTTGCTGTTTTAAACCACCTTGTTTGTGGTCATTTGTTACAGCAGCCCCAGGAAAGAAACAAACCCCTCAAAATAGCGGGTTTAGTGTATCCAGTTCATACTTCCCCCTTGTGCTCTCCTTCCTTCTCTGGCACATCCCTTTGCCTGAGATGGCTGGTTGTCCAAAATATCCTCTCTCCCCTTTCTTCCTTACTAATAAAACCTTAAAATTTAGCTGGCACAGAATAAAGACTACAGTTTCCATCCTGCCTTGCAGGTAGGTATGGTCAGGTAACTAAATTCAGCTTATGGGATATAACTGAAGTTTGCAGGGCTGCTTCTAGGAAACTTTGTTTTTTTAAGTGTTGGTAACCACACCAAAACCAGCATGCCAATGTTTATAACAGCTTTATTCATAATCGTGAAAAACTGGAAAGAACCTCGGTGTCTTTGCAATGTGATGAGAAATCCTCTTTTACCTCTATGGGTTTCCTCCCAAAACCCATAACTCCAGTCTAATCATGAGAAAAACATAAGGCCAACTCCACTTGAGGGGACTTCTGCAAATATCTGACCAGCACGCCTCAAAATAGCCAAGGTCATCAAAAACAAGGGAGGCCTGAGAAAGCGCCCCAGCCATGAGGAGCCTGAGACAAGACGACTAAAGGCAAGGAGGTGTCCTGGATGGAATCCTGGACCAGAGAAAGACTTTAGGTAAAAACTAAGGAACTCTGAGGAAAAGTATGGACTTCAGTTAGTGATAATGTATCATTATGGGTTCATTAATTGTGACAAATATACGGTATTAATGTAAGAATTAATAATAAATGAATCTGGATGTAGGAGTTAAGGGAACTGTTTACATTCGCTTTCCAAATTTTCTGTAAATCTAAAAGCTATTCTAAAATAAACACTTTATTTAAAAAAAAAAAAAAAAAAAAAAGACTGGGAAGCCAGTGTAGCTCAGTGGTTGAATGCCGGCTTCCAACTTACAAGGTCCAGGGTTCAGTCCCCAGGCCTAGTACCTCAAAAAAATAAACAAACAAACCTTTCATCCCAAACTGTTTCGTCCCTTCCTCCATTTTCCTTCCTGGAGCACGGGTCTGTTGGCTGCCATCTTGGAACATGAGGACCAATCAGCACCTGTGACTCTACAGATGGTGGGGCAGTGAGCAGAAAGGAGCCTGGGTCCCTGAGGACTTCATGCAGCTGAGCAGCCATGCCAGGCCCGACTGCTGACTTCCCGGCTTTTATGTAAAAGAGAGATAAAGTCTGCTCTTGTCTAAGTCTTGTTATTTTAAGTCTTAGTTTCTCACAGCCAAAGCCAATCCTGACAACTGCTTGTTTTTATTTGGGACCAGGTCTCCTGGGTGGAGATCCAGGCTGCTCTGTAGGGATAGGGGCCCCAGGCCCACCCCCAACTCCAGAGGCCCTGGAGGCACTCCTGCTTGCAACCTAGGATGGAGACGTCTGCTCTGTGGCATTGTTATCACGACTAGTCGGTTCCATGGTATTCTACTGATCACGCAGAATCTGAAAGCTGAAGTGCCCCCAGGGATAGCCCCACACACCATCCTCATTTTACAGTTTGGGAAACGGAGGTCTCAGGAGAGAAGTAGGCGGGGTATCCTAGAGCTGGGGCCAGAACCGGGTTCTCAAGCCTCCTGATATCATCATCTTTCTGCTGTACCAGTAGTTTCTGGGCTGGTTTCAGGGACCCCAAGCCATTCTGCAGAGATGGGGGTGGTGGAAGGGGGAGTGGCCGGATGGGCAGGGCCAGGTGGGGGTGGGGGGCGCACTGGTTTTCCAGCCTCAACTTAAGTCAGAGCAGCTTCTTTTGTCCATGTCGTAGATTGAATTGCTAAGATTTCCTTTTTTTTTTTTCAAAGAGGGGTCTGATGACAAAATTATCATCGTCATCATGATGTATAAAACTTACTGCACTCATTATTTCATGTTGGTGCTGAACATACCTATTTGTTGAGCTTCTACTGTGCTAGGGGAACTGTTACTAGGCCATCAGCCTGCATTATTTCATTATTTCTTACCACAAATCGTCAGGGTAGGTCTTAGTAGCCTCAGTTTCCACATGGAGAAACAGGTTCAGAGAGGTGCAATAACTCACCCAAGGGGACCCCAGATTTGCCTGATCCAAGGCCTGTCCTACCCACTAAAGGAAGTTAGAGATCCCACTCTTTGCCTAGAGAGGATTTACCGTGTGGTCTTGCAGATCTGTTGCCTTCAGTGCCCCTCAGAGTCTTGTAACCCAAAGGGGTGGTGTCCAATCTATGGGTCGCTGCAGACCTTTGTAACTCCACCAACTGGGGAACAGAGAAGAAAGAATCCAGTTCCCGGGGAAGCCTGGAGCCTGCCCTGTTGTCACCTCTTCCTTCCCGAGCCAGCCCCAGTCCCAGCTGCCAGTGCCTCTGGGTGGTAGCCACCTGGAGGGGTGTCCATTACGAGGACATCCGTCCATCCATCATCAAGGGGCGTGCCCATCACTTCCATAAACTCACCATCACGACGTCAGGGCGGGCATCGTTTTTAAAGAATTGAAAGGAGGCCATTACCATCATTAGGCCCACCTGCGAGAGCCTCTCTCAATGATGGAAGAGGAGCAGGTCTCCGGCCTTCTCCGCGGCGGGTCATTAGTTAAAAGGGGAGCGTGGGGGTGGGGGTGGGGGTGTGCTGGGGCGGTAGGCCAGGCCCGGACCACAGGGCTCCCGTTGGAGAAAGGAGTCGGAGACAAATGATTCGAGTCTGAATTCCATATACACCGGAGATTGCTTATCGATCCACATCAGAATATGCGGGCTGGCCCCGGGGACGGCCGAGTATTTTCCCAGGGAGTTAATAACGTGGCAGCTGAGCTGTCTTGTCCAATTCACTGAAGCCAGGCCCCTAATCAGGACCGAGTTTCTTATTTTGAGAATTCTTGCCACTTCTGTGTGCGGCCTCTCTTCCACTCTGCCGGGCCCCTGTCAGTGATTGAAATGACAGCCCGTGGATGGGGAGGCTAATCAAATTGTTTATTATCGACCTAAATCAATATGTATAGATTGTCGAAACATCACTGTCACACCGCCAAAAAGTCATACTAATAATTCCCTGGCTGTAGATGTAATCCAGCCGCAATTCCTCCAACTTGAATTACACCTGAATTTAGGGGGGTAAAAACAATTATAACGGGGAGGGGGCACGAGGGGGCCCTATGCTGGGAAGCATGTTTACACAACTCAATACAACTACTTTAGGTATTAATGATGAAATGTCATGTTGGCTCGGCTTAAATATTATGTGTCCTCAGCTGGGGAGAGAGATGCAAACCTGCCTGGGGGTGGGGGGTGGGGGGGGGAGAGATGAGAAAGATCTAAGAGATTCCTTCTCGGGGGCTTGGGCTCTGCTCATTCTCTCTGGGGGTGGGGGGCATGGGAAATCAGGACCCTCCGTGGGCTGGGCCCGAGGCGGCTGAGAGTCCTGGAGCCCAGATCCCAGGCCCCCGCTATCTGTGTGGATGTACTGGGAAGAACCCTGCCTGGAGACCACCCGTGAACACTCACCCCCTTTCCCTCTGGATTCAGTAACCGAGCTTGGCTTTGTTACTTCCTCAAAGGACGGTCTGAGCAGGGGGAGAGGAGAATCTGAATCATTAACACAGTTGTTCACTTTGGATGTGTAGACAACCAAAACCAGACCCCTGTTCACCAACACAAACTCTTGTTAGAAGGTGATGCCCCTCTGGGTGGACGAATTAGGAAAGGCGCCCTCTCTGGGCAGATGCAGTCTTGCAGGTAAAGGACTCAGCAAGCCAAGCTTTGGGGGATCACAGCCCCTCAACTCCTTATACATGTCACAAATCGAGCATCTGAACACAGGAACCTGTCTGCGCCGATCCCTGGGGGCTTTCCCTGAGTGAGTTCATTTAATCCTTAAAACAACCCCATGAAAAGTTGATACTATTGTTATTCCCAATTTCCAGAAGTGGAATCAGAGGCAAGAGGGAGTTAGATAACTTGCCCAAGGTCACGGCAGAGCCTGGAGCCGAACTCTGGCAGTCTGCTGCCAGATCCCAGGCTCTTAACTTGCCTGTTAGATTTCCTTGCTGGGTCAGGGCTGGCTGTGGGCAAATCTGTTAAGGAGGCAGAGCTGAGTGTCCACCTTGCACTAACGTCCCCAGCCTGCTCCCCGCCCCGGGCATGTGCTCCAGGTCTCACTGGCCTTGTCACTATGGGTTCAGGCCATCCATTCTCCCATTCTCCTCTCTATAAAATGGGAAGAATTTTCCCTGGAAGGCTGCCTCCCGGGGGCATTGGGGAGAGTTGAAGGAGATGAGCTGGGGGGATTAGCAAGCAGGGACCCCAGAGCAGAAGGAGGCAGAGGGACTGCAGCCCAGCTGCTCTGTTGTCACCTTGGGGCCCTGGCATCTGCCCCTTGAGGGAAGGCGAGTTCCCTCACTCAGCTGTGATAAGAAGGCCAGCTTCAGTGGGGTGCCCCCCCCACAGCTCTTATGCACCTGTGGGGCGCAGGTGCTTTGCCCACACATTGGAGGTTGGGGTGGCCTCCAAACTGGTGGTGCTCACATTTGTGAGGAGGGCTGCACACACCCTTTGAAGGGTGTCATGTCTTTTCAGCGCCTCCCACTGGCACATGTGGTATGCCCCTTGTACTCCAATTCCACGGAACTTCCTCCCCCACACAGCCCCCACTAAATGGGGTCAAACACGACTGGTCTTTTCCTGTCGACCTCCACCTTCCTAGAACCTGGACATAATGTCCAAATTACATCTTTGTCCCTGGAAGCAACCTGGAGTGGCGCATGCTCGAATTGGAGGGCGGGATGTGGAGGTTTGTTTTAGGGAGAGCCCAGACTCCAGGCACGAGATGCGAGCTGCGGGCCTGACGTCTGCCCCAGCCCTGCCTTGACTCCTGCAAGCAGCTGGAAAGGGGAGCGGACAGGCCACGATCCCCGCCCCAAAGCTCATTGGCAAACTCCTTGGATAGGCCACGCTCCGCCACATGGGCTCCAGCGTGGGTGTCTTCTGTGCAGGCAGAGGTTGTAGTCGGCAGCAGAGAGAAGTGCGGGCAGACTTCCAGAGATACTTTGGTCCCCTGACAAACCTCAGCAATTACACAGCCTCTTCCAGTCTTAAAGTGCAACCTGCTTCTGGTTTCCCCCTGCCTGGCTTGAACAAATGCTGTTTGCTGAGAACCAATTGTTTAGAATCGTGTGTGCTTTTCAATGATATGTGGAAAATCACCTCTCTGCTGCCTCATGCTTTACCCTGGGAGGAATTTGAGACTCAACAAAGCCCGAGTTCGCTATGCCTTTCCACAGCCGAGCGGGTTCTAAACTTGGCAAACACATTTACCCTGTCCCTAGAAGGAAAAAAATAAAAAACCACCAGCAAAAATACATTACACTGGGCATTATATTTCAGTGACGGAAATAACTCATTTTCATGACACACTATAATAATAGCAAATTATGGTACACAATGAATCCATTCTCATTAAAGTCTGTATGGAGAAAAGCAAAGAATACAAAATGTATACAATTGTTTAAAGGAAAAATGCCATGTAATATAAAAGATACTCTAATCGCTATTTCTAATTACAAAGAAGAGAAAATCACTAAAAAAATTTTTTTTACAGCATCTAATTACAAAAAAAAAAAAAAAAAAAAAAAGCCAGAACCACAAAATAACTCCATAAAATTAATAATGAAGGAGGACTTCAAATGACTGTAGTTTCTCAAAATTGCTCGTCCTCCAATCAAAAAAATGTAAAGGGAAGAGTTGGCAGAGCTGTGTGTGACCTCAGATTTCAGAGCAATTTTTTGTGTGGGGTTGGGGTATGAACTTCTTCTCATAGCGTCCCTGCTAGGTTCATCCTCAGACGGTCCCGCTTGTTAGTATAGTTACCTTTGTTCTCCCTGGAGATAACAAGGCTCAGAAACACTTGGTAACTTACCCCAAATCTAGGGTAACCATACATCCTTGTGGTCAGCACCGAGACAGTGCCATTTATGCCTATTGTCTTATCATCATTATCATCGTCCATTAGTGTCCATTTCACCAGTTGGGACAGTATATTCCATGGTCTCCCAAGAAGGCTGAGAGTCAGGATTTGAACCTGGGTCCTTGCTTTCAAGATCGGGGGCTTCTGTGTAACGGAAGAGCTCTCTCTGAGCTGTGTGAGGGTGCCGAGATACTGATGGCACACAGCCAACCAGGCATGGATGATGAAGATAGGAACATAACAGATGACGACAGTGGGGTGAGGAGAGGGAGGCGGGGGGTGGGTTTGAGGCACATTTAGTAGGCAGAATCCCCAGGGCTTGGTGACACACTGGAGGTGGACATGGTCCCCAGAATTCTGGGCATCTGGGTGGGTGGTGGGACCACCAATTGAGTAGTACAAACTGGAGTTGCAGGCTGGAGACCAGGAGGGATGTGCGGGGTGGGGGGGTTGGAACATGTTGAGTTTACTGGTCAAACTCTGCATGATGTCTCCACTTGAAGTCTAGAGGCGGCTCAGACTTGACTTGCATCAAACAGGGCTCTTGAATAACTTTTTCTGCCCCACCACAAGCCTGCCTTTGCCCCTTTGGTCACTATTTCAGTGAATGGCCACATAACTCTACCCAGATACTCAGGTAAAAACCCAAAGGGTCATCCTAACAATTATTTCTTGCCTTCACATGTGACATCTCATCTTTGAGGGGATTCCGTCAGCTCTTCCTTCACAATACATCCAGAATGCGGCCACCTGCCACCTCCTCCACTGCTCTCTCCATGTCCACGCCCACCTGGCCACTGCAGCAGCCTCCTAAGTGGCCTGCTGGCTTCCATCTCACCTTACAGAGACTTTTCTTCTTGGAGCAGGTAGAGTGATCTTTTTACAACATAAACCAGAGTATGTCCTGGCACTGTTCAAACCCCTTCAATGGCTTCCTCTGTCACCAGAATAAAATCTGAAGTCCTGGCTATGGCTCGTGAATGGGTCCCTGCTCAGCCATCAGTTGGTAGGTCCAATTCCTACTTCTCCTCCTTCATTCATTTCCACACACTCTGCCCCTAGACAGGCCAGTTTCTTCCTGGGGCTTCTGTGTAACCTATAACAGTGGCAGCCAGTAGTCTGCAGGATTCATACCTGCCTTTGCCTACTTCAAGTTTCTGCTCAAATGTCAGCTCCAGCCACTACCTCTCCCAGCTACCCTGTCTCAGAAGCTTGCAGCTCTGTCAGCCTCTTGCTTTGCTCCTTTGTCTCCCTATAGTAATGATCGTTTTCATAGCCATTACCACTGCCTGAAATTTTATTTTTCAAGCCCTGTCTAATATTTGTCTCCCCCGCTAACCTTCTGAAGATGGTGGTCTCTCTGCTTCGACCTGGCATAGAGCGGTCACAATCCAGGAAATATGTGGACTACATGCGCTATTCCATTTAATCCTCCCAGTAACTCTACGATAATAATAATAAAAGCTGACAGTTGTGGTGACTTTACTCTGTCAGACAGTTTTCTGAGTGCTTTCCATGTTAACTCGTTTAATCCTCACAACTTCATCCGTGTCCCCATTTTATAGATGAGAAAGCCAAAGCACAGAGAAGTCGGGGAACCTGCCTAAGATCACACAGCTAGCAGTAGAATCAGGATTGGGGCCTGGCGGCCAGATCCAGAGGCCCTTCACCCTGGCCCGAGGCTGACTCCGAAAGCATGAGTGACTCAGCTCACCGCATCGTAGCAGCACCAGACCCCATGTTGCCCCTCCCTCAGCCCCCAACATACAGCTCCCCCCCACCCCCTTTTCACCTCCACCTGCATTTGTTCCACCAGGGATCTCCTAGAAAGGGTCCCACATGGGACTGGAATTGTCTAAGGGAGTTCTGAACAAAGGCAGAATGGCAACAAGGGGGTGGGATGGCAGTGATGGGCATGGGGATGGCCAGCCTCAGCCATGGGCACGGCTTCAAGGCCACGGCAGAGGTAAGACTTGACATGCTCCTGCCACCATTCCCTCCTCTGCCTTTTCTCAGACTCCCTGAGCCTGGTGCTCTGGATCCCACCTTAATCAAGACCCTTTGTTACCAGCAAGAAATCGGAGGCTTGGGGACAAGGCACCTTGTAACCCATCTGTATGTTTAATGTGGTTGAGCATTGTTATTTATTTTTATGGAGAAACTTCAGTTGATGATCACCTTGATGAAACAAGACAAGCAAGGCTATCTGGTAGGACGATTTGGCACATGGGATAGCCTGCCTTGTTTTGCATCTGTTTCCAGGTCTTTCCTTTGGACTGCAAACCCCCTGAGAGTAGGGGAGGGGTCTTTTACATCTATAGTCCCCTTGACACCCAATGTTAGGAGCAGTTGCATTTCCCTGCTGATTTGGCATTTGTTGTTTACGACATGCAGCCAGCTCCTCTGGCAAAGCCCCTGCAATTGTTACAGAGACTCTGAGTTTCTTCGCAGGCCCCTCTCTCTGCCTCATTGGCTACTTCCTCCAACCCTCCCTGCACCAGGTGATGACCTACCCTCCCCTCACCTACCCGTGTGCTTCTGCAAGATGATCCTGTCCCCTGCTCCCTACCTGGTGACAAAATATTGCTTTACAGCGATAAGCATCTCGTAAGACAATATTTGGAAAGTTATTATCGCAATGTCTCTGGTTGAGGACATGGAATGATAGCACACAAAGCCAGATCAGCCGTGGCTGTGGCCAGCAACGGGGGCGGCTGGGGACAAGACAGATGAGGTATCGGGAGGCTCGATCTTCCAGTGATTTGCCATGGATTGGTCTTTGCAGGCTGATAAGGTCTAATCAAAACCTAAATTAAATTTGGCAGTGGGGATGAGAGCGGGAGTCCAGGGAGGAGAGAGAATTTGAGTGGTGAAGCTTGGGTAACACGATTTCCAGTGATGAGTGAATTTCTTCAGAAGGCTGTTAAAGTTTACCCAGCCTGCTGCTGGGCTCGGGCAGACATTTCTTTTAGTGACTGGAGCCATATGTCTTAAGCCAACAGGTTCTCTGGGCTCAAACTCCAGGAAAGGCCCAGTAATAGGGGTTCTGAGACCTTTCCTTGTCACCTCACCTCTAAGCAAGAGTGGGAGTCACCACCCTTTATTTCCTGCCTCAGGGTGCCTATTGACCACTGGTCCTGTCTAAACCACACGTCTCATATAGATTCTGGAGCAGGGTCTCTCCCCCTCGGCCCTGCTGACATTTTGGGCTGGAGAATTCTTGGTGGTGGAGGCTGTCCTGTGAATTGAAAGATGTCCAGCAGCCTCCCTGGCCTCTACCCACTAGATGCCAGTAGCACCTCTCCCTGTTCCCCAGCTGTGGTAACTAAAAATGTCTCCAAACATTTTCAAATGTTCCCTATGGGGTAAAACAAACCTCAGTTGAAAACCATTGCTTTAGAGTGACAAAGCATCTCCACTCCCACTATCTCACCTGAGTAGTGCAGAGATTCTGGCTGGGAATTTAAATATTGAAACTTTCCTGTTTTTATAGAATGTTTTCATTGGAGTTCAGGGAGGTTGAGTGAGCTTTGCTAGGTCAGATAGGAGCTGAGTGGGGAAGTCAAGCCACAGCTTTCGTTTGGTCTGACTCCAACTCCCCCTTAAGCAATGGGCCTCCTTCACTATCTTGCCAACTCTTACTGCTCTCACATCCTACCTTCTCACAGAGGCCAACAATTCCACCTGCAAAGTTTTATCCCCTTGACACAGGGACATCATGAAGCCATAAGCAGGAAACAAGGGGAGATAGCAACTCAGAGCACTTTCTGGAAGCTGCTCACTGGCCCCCATGTGATCAGAGCTGTCTGCCAAGCTGACTCTTTCAGAGTCTTGGCCTTGATCTTCATCTTCCCTCTCAAGGTGGAATCTAAATCCTAGAAGAGAGAAAAGGGCACAAAATTCCCTAGAATCCTAGGGGGCACTGCTCAGCCAATCAAGATATGGAACAGAAAATAAAATATGACATTTTATACTTAGAAATGCTTTTTATAACCAAGAATGTCCCTGTAACTTGAATTGACTAGGTCCCCCTAGCTGAGGGCAGTGCTAAGTTCACATCCTTGGCCATCACCCATGCTCTGTTGATTCTTGCTTCCTTCCAATAATGCAGGACCCCAGACCCTGCAAAACAAGCCCCCAATCCCCTCTCCCAAGTGTTTCTAGGAGTCAACAGAGAGGTCTCACTCAGGCTCATGCAAATGTGCATCCTGCCCACCTGGCCCCACTGCCCTTTGGGCCACCACTAAGGCAGACTTTTGGCTGCAGTCCTGGTCTTCATCCCAGGGACCTTGGAGGAGAATGTGGGTTGTCTAAGGTGAATTCAAGATGGAATATTTGTCTTATTGGGGTATTAATGAGTGTTCGAAGGAGATGCTTTCAAGTTGGGCTCAGGGAATACCTCAGAGTTCCTGGAAATGCCTTATTTGGGTTTTGAGTGTAGAGAGGGTGGGGAATGGATGAGTCTTGGCTCCCTGCCTCTACAGCAGGGGTTCTTAACCAGGGGTCCACGAGATTGAATTGAAATTCAAAAAACCATTATTCTTGTGGGGACGTGTTGGTGCAGGTGTGATATATTCATTAAATAACACACAGTATGGTGTAGACTTTGTAAGGAATATGTGGTTTTCACCTGACTGGCAAAGGGGTCCATGGGACAAAAAAGGTTAAGAACCCCTGCTCTAGAGCAACCACAGCTCCACTCTTTATCCATGATACATCTTGGAGTTTCATAGAATGTTTCACCTGAAGACAGGGTTCTGCTATTTCAAGAAAATTTGAAAGCCATTGTCCTAAATGGTAATGTTTAAATATTCTATCATACAAGAGGAACATTTTCATTATAAGATAAATAATAAGACACTATAAGAAATTACAAGAATTTTAAAAAAGAAAAACCCTGGAGGGCCATCAGAGGTAAACTGAGTCTAGTGGATGAGAAAGGACACAAGAGAGGCTCTTCGTATGCTGGTAATAGTTGAGCTACCAGTAGTCACCCAGGTGTGCTCACTGTGTGGGCAGCAGACATCCAGGTGTACTCACTTGTGATCATTCACTGGGTTATACCAGGGGTTGACAAACTATGCCTGTGGGTCAAATATGGCCTGCTGCCTGTTCTTGTAAATAAAGTTTTATTGGTACACAGCCACAGCCATTCATTTACAGAGGGTCTATGGCTGTTTTTACACTGTAAGGACAGGCAGGACCTGCAAAGTCTAAAATATTTACTATCTGACTCTTTACCGAAGTATGCCATCCCTTGGGTTATACATTTATGATATTTGCCTGTTTCTGTATGTATATTGTACTTTGCATAAAAAGAAAATAAAACAAAGCAAAAGGAAGACAACATCTCTTCCATCAAATAAAAGAAAAAACAGTCTCATTTTATAGGTAAATAGACTGAGGTCAGAAAAAGAAACTCTCTTGGTCTCATGGCAGAGAAATCGCTAGAATCACAACTTCCAACTCCTGATCCAGTGCTTTCTCCAAAACCGCATATTGAGCGTGTATGTCTGGTTTGGTCCAGACTGAGATCCTGGCTCCTCTGCCTGGGCTCTGGTGAGGCTTGTAGTGGGAGGAGCTCTGGCAGTTCTGGCTGGAGGGAGTGAGGGCTTCAGATGGGCCCTGATCGCTTACCATGGATAGAGAAAGTTGCCTGAGACCAGTAAACCCCAGAACTTGGGACCCCGGGGAAATTGCCAAGGTCAAGCAGACTTGGGTCAGCTCTTTGGAAGGAGGAAGATGGCTCACAAACACAGGGCTACTGGGAAGGAGATCATGCCAGGGGCATGTTCTCTATTCAGCAAAGTTGGGGAATGATGAGCCCTTTGGTGGAGAGTGGAACTTGGGGGCACACAGCATGCTGTTTCATGCCAGGACTGAGGCTAGGAGGCAAGGCGCTCACTCTCACTTAATGCTCACAGCCCCCTGGCTAAGAGGGATGCACAGCCACCCTCATCGTTCCCATTTTCCAGTGAGGAGATGGGGATTCAGGGAGGTAAAGGACTATCCCTAAGGGTGGAGCTGGAGTTTGGACCCTGTAGTTGAGCTGGGATAGTGAGGGGTGCTGATTCATCACATTCTCACGAAGACAATAAGGGATGGGAGACTAGCTGTTCTCTAAGTGTTCGGACTCTGCCGTGTGCCGCTGAAAGAAGACGGCAGCTCTTATGTCCCAGTTCCTATCCCCATAGGGAGTGACGTTTCAAATGTCACATCAAATAGGAACCCAAGACTTTCTTCTTTTGGGATTACCTTGGCAAGCTCAAAACTATCCAAAGGGCAGTTAGAAGATGCAAATCCTGTGTGAACTCCTCCCTTGAGTATTTTTCTAGATCTAGAGAAAGTGAAAAACAGCATATTGAAACAGGGAATTGGGACGGACTCTACACCTACTATATAGAAGAAAGAGTTCAATTTATTATATATAAAGTATTAGGAAAGAGAAGTCCGGAACAAAAGCTGGGCAGCTTTCAGAAGGTAGAGACTTGTTTAGGTCTAATAACAAAATGGGTCAAAATAACAGAAATCTAAGGCAAAAATTATCCAGTTTCATGCTAAAATAAAATTGGAGTTTCAATTGCCCAAGTCACCTTGTAGCTCTTATTCACGTGCGTGTTCTGTCTTCACATATTTATAGAAATATAGTCAAGATTTTTTTTATTTTTTACATTTCCACTTAACATTATACCATATATTGATTCTTCCATTCTGTTAGTCCTTTTTTCCTACCTTGTGATATTTAGGTTTTTTTGTTTTTTTTTTATTAGAAAGTTGTGGGCTTACAGAAAAATCAGGTACCAGATACAGGGTATGCTATTATTAACACCTGGCTATATTTAGTTTTATATTTAGTTATAGAAATGTGAATGCACATGATTCATTTCATTCATCCATTCAGTGGGCACATATTATTGACTGCCTGATATGTAGCTGGCACTGTGCTAGACATTGGGGACCTTGCAATGGTTCAGGCAGTACCCAGACTTATTAAATCAGAATCTCTGGAGGGTGGGACAGACTTTGGTAGCTCTCCAAGCTCCTGGGGGTGAGTCCATTGTGTGGCCAAGGTTGAGGATCATGGGACTAGTAAGAAAGGTCAAAATCAACTGATTGTTAATTTCTTAGTGATGAGTGCCATTAAGAAGAATAAACAGATGGTTTGAGAATGTGACAGATTGTCTTTTTTACAAATGACTACAGCAATATTTCTAGTCCCACATACTTTTGAGTTTTGTGACTCCTCAAAAAGAAATGAGGTCTCCGTCTGCTCCCTCAAGTGTGGGTGGGTTGGTGATTACTCTGTCCAATAAGAAGGTAGAAGAGATGCCACAGGATTTTTGAGGTGAGGGCCTAAAAGCCATTCAGTTTCTCCCTGGCTTGCTCTCCCTCTTGGGTTTCATGGTCTTTGAATCCAGCCACCATGCTATGAGGAAGCCCCAGGCCCATGGAGAAACCCCACACAGGAGTGTGGCTGACTGCCCCAGCTAAAGTCTCAGCCTGCAGACAGCATCAGCCCCCAGAATGTGAGCAAAGGAGCCTTCTGGTGACCGCAGGCCCCAGGCTCCAAACCTTCCTGCTGAGGTTGCATTCATTGTGGAGCAGAGGCACTGCCTCCCTTGGTGTCCCATCTGAGTTCCTGGCCCACAAAGCCCATGAGCACAATGAGTGGTTGTTTCACACCATTGTTTTGGGGTGATTTGTTACATGGTCTTAGTAATTGGAGCCATATAGATAAAAGGGGGCTTAACTTCTCCTGGAAGGTTGGAAAATATTTCCCTGAGAAAGTAAAATTTAAGCTGAATATGCAAAATGGATCATGGACTAAACCTAAAAGTTAAAACTATAAAAATTCTATGAAAAAAATCCTCATGGCCTTGTAGTAAACAAAGATTTCTCAGACTGTAAAGCAAAACCTAGACAAGAAAAAAATGATAATCTTCATCAAAATTAAAAACTTCTGCTCTTTGAAAGGCACCATTAAGAAAATGAAAAGCCAAGCCACAGATTGGGAGAAAATATTTCATGCAAATATCTGACAAATTACTTGTATCCAGGATATATAAAGAATTCTTACAATGCAGTAATAAGACAAAAGACTTAATTTTTAAAAATGGGCAAATCTGTTCAATCTAGAACAGACATTTCACCAAAAAAGATATCCAAATGGTAAATAAGCACATGGAAAGATGCTCAACATCATTAGTCATCAGTAAAACGCAAATTAAAACCACAATGAAGTACCATTACACACTCCCAGAGAGACTAAAATTTTTAAAAGATTTGATAATATCAAGTGTTGGCAAAGATGTGGAACAATTAGAACCCCTGCGCACAGCTGGTGGGAATGC
Source organism: Tolypeutes matacus (assembly GCA_026826555.1). Classification (NCBI taxonomy): domain Eukaryota; kingdom Metazoa; phylum Chordata; class Mammalia; order Cingulata; family Chlamyphoridae; genus Tolypeutes; species Tolypeutes matacus. The sequence continues at coordinate 299,589 of JAKSZT010054260.1, read as the reverse complement.
AAAATGTTACAACCACTTTGGAAAACACTTTGGCAGTTTCTTATAAAGCTAAGCATATGCTTACAATATGAGTCAATAATTCCACTTCTAGTTATTTACCCAAGAAAAATGATGACATATGTCCACACAAAGACTTATATATGGATGTTCATAGCAGTGTTACTTATAATAGCTCCACCCACAATCAGTCCAAATGCCCCTCAACAGGTGACTAGATAAACACTCACATCATTTGTCCTTGTGATGGCAATGAAAATGAGCACACTCCTGATATATGCAACATCGACGAGTCTCAAAGACATAATAATAAATAAAAGGAGCTAGACACAAGGAGTACATACCACTTGATTCCATTTAGATGAAATTCTAGAGCAGACTAAATTAATCCAGAGTGACAGAAAGCAGACTAGTGGGGCTGGAGGTAAAGGAAGGGATTGAATCCAAAGGGACATGAAGGACCTTTCTGGGGTGATGGAACCACTCTGCATCTCGATTGTGGTAATGGTTGACATGGGTGTAAAATTGGTCAAAACTCATCAAACTGTACACTTGAAATGGGTGCATTATATTGTATGCCAATCATACCTCACTAAAGCTGATGGATTAAAAAAAGATGACTAAGTTGATCCAAGTAGTAAGTGGAAGACCTGGGTTTTGTAACCAAAATGCAGTCTGTGTGTCCTGGGTCTCCATGCGGTGACTGTAAGGGGGCCCCACCCTGACTTCTCAGAGGACCCGCCTGCACATGCATGCACACACATGTACTCTCATCGGATCACGGGTGGAGGCAGTTCCTCTGGCTGCCCACTTGCAGAGAAGCCTGTCCATCCTGGCACCCAACTGCAGAGCATGCTGGGAGTTAATGGAGAGCAGCCTGAGAATGCCTTGGACACAGGACAGGGAAGAAGACTTATCTGTGGCAGAGAGCAGAAGGCTGGGCTAGGAATAACTCCTGTTTTCAGCTGGTCTGAACTGGAATGGAGAGAGACTGATTTTCCATTTACAGTAATGTTATAAATTTGCTTATTTCAACAAATGAATTTAAAGTTTTATTTAGTTGTGGGAACACGTTTCTTTAAAGAGAAATGACAATCCAATAGTATTATAGGAGGCATGTGGAAGTTAAGGAAAACAGTGAGGAAGGCACACGTAAGTTTGAGATCCACTGTTTCCATCAAGATGCCCCCAGAACAGGCCAAGAAAAAGAAAGAACCAGTTTCTAGGAGTTTCTACAATGGTATCTGATCTAATAGGATTTTTCACTCCTTCCAGTGGTTTCCTGGGCAATGAATTGAACCAGTGCTCAACAAATTGCCTTTTTTTTTTTTTTTTTTTTACATAAAAGACCTGGAGAATGTATTTGGATCCTGGAAGATTTTCTGGGAATTAAGAACTATATCTTGACAGATCCATGGTTTCCATGGTTTCCCACATCCTCCCTTCACCTCCCCTCACCCTATCTTTTCTGTATTAAGCAGCTTCTTTCTAGGTAGACATATGTGTGTTGTTGCACATTTTTCTGGAAACTTGTTCCTGAACTGTAGTCATAACTCCCAGTAACCATCTGTTCCTGTAGTTCAGAGATCTTTTATAAGTCTATTTTAGGCATTTGATTATTGCCTGACTAATAATAGGGACCTGTTTTGTCAAAGAAAAGCCTGGAGGATATAGTGTAAATCGTAGCATATAATTGCTCAGTGACTGCCATTGAAAATTCCTAGTTACTGGAATAAGAGAGCTTCTCTCTTAGGTGCGAGTAGCTATTTTTTCATGTAATAATAATTAGGCTGTGAGGAAGCAAGTAAAGAAACTCACCAAGAGAGCAAACTTTCTTTTTCTCTAAAAAATAAAATAAAATAAAATAAAATAAAATAAAATAAAATAAAATAAAATAAAATAAAATAAAATAAAATAAAATAAAATAAAAAAGAAAGAAAAAAGAAAAGAAAAAAAAAAGAGTGAAAAAATTCCTGAAACCCCATTGATTGGGTTCCTTCATACCACCTGGGGTAGAGGAAGTCCAGCCAGAGTCTGGGAGGACCCCTAAGCCAGTTGGATGCGCAGAGTCTGGAGCCCATGGAGTGCATGGTGTGCAATGGGCGATGGTGGGTGATGCGCAGCTGAGGGCTGAGTACGAGATATTTCAAGACAATCAGCAGTGAGCCACAGGTCTGGAGACCCCCACTGAGAGTTACAACATCTTTTCATGGCCTCTTACATTTCAAGAGCTTCAACATTCCTTCAACTTGCACCCACCACGTGTGTGCTTGAGTGCACACCCACCCTCAGATGCACACACAGACCTAGAAGCCTTTGGAGTAAACCCATTGAATCAAGGTCCCTGGGCTTCTGGGGTCACTTTCTGCCTTCTGATGACCAAGGAGCTAGAGTCAGCAAATCCCAGAAAGTTCATGGAGAAGGAAAACTCTCTGACGGGCAAATTTTTTTCCAGTCCAGTCACAGCCCTGGATCTCAAAGTACCTGAAGGGCTGTCACCATTTCCAAATAACTAGATGATGAGGGGTGAGGGGGGTGCCAGGGACAGTGACAACCCATTGTCGAGACTAGCGCCTATATAGAATGCCTTTTGGGGTACTTGAAATCTACTCATATGCAAAATTCTCTTCCCCCTGCCTAGTTCGGGAGTCTAACATTCTGAATGTTTTGGTTTCTGTGGTTTTCTGGGTTAAGTATAGATACTTCTGTACTGGCGACTGCTCTCCTTGGACACTTAATGCTGATAGATAAGAAAACTCACATTTCAATTAGTTTCTGTTTCTTTCTGCTAAAAAGACATAATAGTAGTAATAACAATAATGATCATTATGACCAGCACTTATATAACACCTAAAATGTACCTGCAATGCCCTACGTGCTTAACATATATTGGCTCATTTAACCATCGCTAACCACAAGTGATGCTTTACAGATGGAAAGCAAGGTCGGAAGAGTTTGAGTAACGTGCCCTCAGCCAGTAAACACCAGAGCAGGATTCAGGGCCAGGCAGCTTGGCCTCAGCTTCTACGTTTCACCCTAGCTCCGCTCTGCCTGGCTCACCTTTGGTTTTAAAAGTAAACACCGCATCTTCCATTTCCTCTTCTAGACAAGGCCAAAACCTGTCCAAAATTCTCAGAACAGTGCCGAGTGTGGTGAGGAATTATCGTTCAGTGTGTTGACAATTTTAAGCAGAAGATGATCACACATAGCCCTCTTCCCTTGTTGGCACAGTCTTTTATTGCACAAATTCTTTCCATGATCGTGAAACTCACTACTGGATTCCCTTGCATGATGATCTTTATTATCAAACTGTGTGTCAGGAAAGCGTGGCAGGCAATACGTTTTTAAAGAGGAGCTGAGATTTTGTACTTCAAAATCAGAACGCAGAGTGTAGATGGACTTCCTGTCCATTTACTGGTGGTGGGAACTTGGGCCAGTCACTTAACAGGTCCGGGCCTCAGTGTCTTCTGTAAAACAGGAGTACGATGTCTCCTTTGCTGACCGGATGAGCCTGTCTGTCCAATTCAGGGTTCCCAGGCTGGGTTGGTTGCCCACCCCAGGTCCCCCTGGCCCCCTTTGCTTCCCCCAGGGAGCACAGAAGGCCCTCATCTCAGCTGCGGTGGCATAGTCCACTGACGTGCCCACCTCCTGCCACTGGATTGGTTGTTCCTGGAGGGTGTAGGCCACCTTTAAGCTTGGACAAGGTTTACTTCCCTTTTGGAGAAGCCTAACTATCAGCTGGTGGTTATTTGTCCTTTGAGATTTAATTACAACTTTATGAATCCCTCATTACATTACTGATGGGAAACCTTGTCCTAACCCTCAAGATCCTTAAGGAGTCTTGTATTTCATCTACTCCTCTCTTGGATCCAAATTTCTGCTTCTTCTGAATTCTTGCTTTCTGTTCTCTGTTTTGCACCTTTGCTCACTAGCCTAAGGTTAGCTAGTTTTAGAAGCAAACAAATAAAAAACAAGACACTCACTTAAATTTGCGTGTCAGATAAGCATTGAATAATTTGTTAGTATTTCTCAGAATATTGCCTGGCTCTCTGCATTTTCTCTAGCAACCCTCCACTAGCCTGTCTTCACATGCTATCACATCTCTGGGAATTGTCCTAATTCTTTCCTTCTTCAAAGTACTAGTAACTTAAGACTGTACCTCTAACAGGCAATACTGAAAGTATGGGGATGCAGAGGGGCAGTTACATCACAGACAACAGAGCAATCCAACTAAAAAAGTGTGCTATGCATCCCAGCTCTTAAATGTCCCTTGGCTATTCCCAAGACTGGTAAACTCTCCCCTGCTTATTGTGAAAAGTGGACTCCAGCTGCCTACCATGTTACTGGGACCCCTCCCTGCCCCGCCTCATGTTCCTTCTTTACAAACTCAAATATCTGCTGCTCTAATATGTAGTGACCCAGTCTCTGCAGCTCCTGCCCAGACTAAACTTCAAGCCTACCTTGGTGCCAACGAAACCTCACCAACTAAAGTGCTTTGCTGGTCAAGGGGCCACTAGGGCTGGGACTCCACGTTCGAGCAGCACACGGCTGCAGCAGGGCCGTGGAGCTGCCATTTCCCTTTGCTGTAGACCACCCCAAGGTCCAGGCAGGGCTGCTTCCACCTGGTTAACATAGCGGCAGCCCTCTTAAGATGGTGAAAGTGGCTGCAGTCAGATTTGGCTTTATTTTATCTGTTTCGTTTTCAGGATCATTGCATTTCCTTCTATAACGTTTATAACTCTTTAGTGTCCAATGCAGAGATTTGTTCAGTAGATGTTTGGTGAGTGGTGAAGGGAAGCTCTGGAGAGAGAAGAGGTGGAAGGAGCCAGGCCTGACTGAAGGAGGAAGGTTGAAGTATTGGCCTTGAGGAGCCCACCAGGGGACCCCTTTCCTCAGTTCTCCTAGAACCTCCTTGGAATCATGGAAGCAGAGCGGGATAAGGCTGAAGGGCCTTCAGTCCAGACCTCTGATCCAATCTTGACAACTCTCATTTTATAGATGGGGAAACAGAGGCCAAAGAGAGGACACATCCAGATGGGTACATTTCCTGATAGTCCAGCTCGTAGTTCCTCAGCCAGCAAGCTCAACATGGGGTTTCCATCTGAGGAATGCTTCCTTGCTTTGCAGTATAGCAGACACTGTCAGCAACCACTGACACCCCTTGGGGCATTATTGATCTAGCACCCACCAGCCTGCATCTGTGCCTTTTCCTGAACACTTTCTCTGGTTGCTTGAGATGCACAGGTGGAAGGGCCAGGAAATGAACAGCTCTCTGGGAACAGCCCTCAATCAGCGGCTGGTGGGATTGGAGTATAAATACCCCAGATCGCTCACTCTTCACGAGGAATAACTCTGAGGTGCAGGTTCTACACTTCCTCCCAGAGTTCCCCAGAAGGATTAAACTCTGGTTTCCCACAGCAGTGACTTGCTCACTAATGCACGCTTTATTGGTTTTTTGTCCTTTCCTGCCTAACTTCCCAACTCTCTTACAGTCTACCTGGCATCCTCTCCCAAAGAAACTGCTTACATTTAAACCCTTGTCTCAGGATCTGGTTTCTAGGGGAATCAAAGTAAGACAGAGTGAAAGGTCACATTTTCCTTTTGCTTTACACCTCCATGCCTCCCTTCTTTGTCTCTGCCTCCTTTCTTTCCTTTAACAAATGTTTATTGCACAGTTTAAGGCTGGGGCTACAGCCACGAAGGGCTACAGTCCCTGCCTTTACAACTGAGTAGGAGAAGGGGAGGCAGGGGTGTGACTGCATATCATGGAAGAGCCGGTACCCTAGTTCATCAGGGCTTGCTGCTTGGAAGATCCAGGGCAATGAAAGTCTTTCCCACCCAGGGGCAAACTGCAACATCCTGGACAAGACAGAGGTCACTTGGGCCCCCAATTCCTTTCAGTCTTTAGCCTAAGTCTCTGATAATGGCAGCTCCCTCCTTATCCCCAACCGTTATGGCTAATGAGTTTCCCCACCGGGGCCTTAGCATAGGTAAGAGGGCAATTCTAAAAAGCTATTTAGATGAAAGGAGTCTGGGGTCATGGTGGTGGGGATCCTGTCTACCTCACAGAGGGATGGCATCATTTCAGAAAAATGCAAAGGAAGGCAAGTGATGTGGAAATGTTTCTTTTCTCCAAGGGAGAAAATTAATGTATACTGAATACCTTGTATGTACTAAGCTTGAAGTTGCAAAGTGTCAATGAGTAGATCACATCCAGCTAGGAAGTATGTTTTCTGAGAACTTTTCAGTGTTTAAATGTCTTGGAACCAACATTTAAATTTTGAGAAATTCCACATAAGTCTGATTTTCCAGTCTCTTGGCCACATTAAGACTGCATTCCCACCTAGCACCAATTGCCTGGAACTGAGTAGAGGCCAGCCTTTAGACAGGCCATGTGCTCTCCACTTGGCCACACTCCCCACTATTCCATTAACCCAATACTCTTGTCATAAACAGACTCTGGATGTTTACTCCTCATAGCCACTTTTGAGATGGATATTATATGTTAATCTTACAGATGGGAAAACTGAGACTCAAGAAGGTGAGTAGTTTGCACAAAATGGAAGTAGCAGAGCTGGAGTTAGAATCCAGATTTTTTCCATCTCAAAGAAAGATGTCCTCTGAAGGGTTAGGACTTGATGAGTTACAGGACACTTTGGAGCACCCCAACCTCCCATAGCTGACTGTAATCATCACTGAAGGCCTGGCTTAGAGCCCACCTCCTCCAGGAAGCCTGCTCTGATGACTGCATGAAAGACCTGCTCCCCAGCCCTCTGATTGGCACCTCACAGTGCCCACTGCATCCCCGACTGTGCTTCCCTTTGGTCGCCTGATATTAGAGATGAGTGGCAAGCATCTGTCTCCTTGAAGGTAGGACCAGCTCTCAGCTACCCCAGGAGAGTCACAGTTGGATAGATATGCCTCCAGAGGCTGGGCAGTCTCCATCAATGACAGAAGTTGGCTGAGTAGAGAATTATAAGGCAAAGGACCTGTTGTGAACTAGAGAGTTCATGCCCCATCCACGGGTAGCAGCTGCTACTCAGCCCAGGGTGGCCAAGTCGTCTGATTATTTCAACAGAACTCAGAAATCCTGATCATCATGCTTCCAACATTTAAAGGTTGGCCATGATTTCACATTTTTCTAAACACTGCACAACCACACCAAATGTGTCTGGGCCCATGGAATAGGTAGTCATGGACTGGGGCCCAGTTTGTGGCCCGAGGGTCAGGCTGGGCTGGTTCCCAGCATCCAGCAGGTCTGCAGAGTGGGAGAAGGTGAAGGAAGGCTGTGCTGGGCAGCCATTGTCCAGCCAGGTCCCTGCCTGCTCTGGAAAAGCCCCTCTTCTCCCTATGCCCCTACCAGGCAAGCCCAGAAAGGGAATGGAACTGAGGCCTCAGCTTTCCCCACCCCACCCACCGGCCTGATTTGTGACACAGTAGACAGCTGTGTTTTTCACCCTGGATCCTCCTTGGAGCTCCTGTCACTTCTCCACAGAGCCAGGGAAGGCAGGAGGCCAAGACCTCCCTTGTAAGGTCCCGCAGTGGGATGCCAGCACCGAGGCTGCTTGGGCGGAGGCTGCCAGCGGGAGCACTTCCAGCTGGAAAAGTCGGTACCCCTCTTCCCTCCAGCTGCTCCCTGTGCCACTTCCCCTCTCAGAGCACCAGGCACTGGACGTCGTAGATTGGGGTTCCTGCAGACAACGTGGGTTGGCGAGGATTTGGTGGACAAATTTGCTCAGCAAGACTTTCAACAGAGCATTGCCAAACTGACGAGGGAAAGAAAGATCCTGGGGAAGGGGTGGTGGAGGCTTCTGGCCCCCCTGCCCTGAGCCCTCCAGGGAAGGGGCTGTTCAGCACAGTGGGGCTCCCAGGGGCCTGAGACCTCCTGAGGGCAGACACATGGCTTGGCTAAGCCCTAGGCGGTGAGATGCCAGGTGGCTTCCCAGGCGTGCAAAGGCTTGTACTTAGGGTTCCCTGTTCTAATGCGCTAGGATTCTGTGACCCTACATCCTATGTAAGAAGTTGGAGTGTCCCGGAGAGGCCTGGGAATCCCTGCCTCTCCACTCCAGCTGTGTCTGAGAAAGCACAGTCTCTTCTTCCATGGCTGAAGGGAGCCTGTGAAGAGCAGTTTGCCCTGGCTTGGGTGCAGAGGGCAGGTGCCAGGTCCCTGGCAAAGCTGCAGGGAAGATGGGGCAGCAAGCAGTTGACAGTAGGAGGCAGATGGACCTGGGTTTGAATTTCTAGTGGTTCTATAACTGGACTCTGTGACCTTGGGCAGGTCCTTGAACTGCTTTATGCTCCCGTTTCCAGTCCTGTAAATGGGGGATGATGAAGCCATAGAGAACAGAAGGAGTCAATCCATGTTAAGAACTTAGCACAGTGCCAGACACACTTAGTAATGGTGGCTGCTACTACCAAAACCTAACCAGAAGGCGGCTTTGGAAGGCCCATTTGGCTGTGTGTATGTAAAAAGTTACCAAAAATTAGACCTTTTCACTTACCTGATAACTTCACTGGGGCCAAGAATCTGTGCTCAGAAAAAGATGCTAAACACAAAAATGTTTTATCTACAAAGATGGCCGTTCAGTGGGAGATGTCATCCTGAAAGGATGTTGCTGGGCATCTCCTAACAGAGACACAACAATAAAACATGGAGGGATCAGAGAAGAAACACCCCAACTGCTCTCTACTCCCTTATCTCATGCTGGTTCCTCCTGTGGGCCAAACTTAACCAGAAGCCAGAGGGCAGAGGAGTCTGGGCAATGCAGACCTCAAGGGTTAGCCTCCCGGGACAGAGAGCAGAGCAGAGAACAGACCCCAGAGGAGACCAAGTAATTAGCATGGGGTAATACCAGGACTGCCTTTCTTCATCATGAGGGATTAATGTTGAGTTTATAGAATGGAATTATATCATCATATAGTTCTCTACATTCAACCAACTTGGAACCTGTGCTGGGCTGGAGCTACTGACTGGACAGATACTCAATGAAGTTCTTGCCATCAGATGTTCATTATCTAGTTGGAGAGAATGAGAAAAAAATAAATAAATTGCAATGTGAATGATGAGAAGGACACTGACAGCAGAGTGTGTTTGTGTGTTAATGAGCATCAAGGATTGGAGGAAAGTGGTTCCTCAATAAATTAAACAAAGAATTACCATATAACCCAGCAGTTCCACTCCTTGGTAGATACCCTGAAGAACTGAAACCATGTATTCAAACAAAAACTTCACAAATGTTCATAGCAGCACTATTTGCAATAGCCAAGAGATGGAGGCAACCCAAGTGTATGTAACTGATGAACGGATAAACAAAATGTGGTATATCCATACAATGAAATATTATTCAGCTATCAACTGGAATAAAGCATAGGTGAACTTGAAACCATCATGCTGAAAGAAGCCAAACACAAAAGGTCATTTATTGTATGATCCCATTCATAAGAAATTTCCAGAATAGGCAAAATCATCAAGACAGTAAATATATTAGTTGTTTCCAGGGATGGCTAGGGAGAGAGGGAATGAGGAATGATTACTTAATGGCTATGCAGTTTCCTTTGGGGGCGATGAGATTGTTCTGGAACTAGATAGTGGCAACGGGTACACAACATGTGAAGGTACTAAATGCCACTGAATTGTACACTGTAAAATGGTTAAAATGGTGAAATTTATATTTTCACCATTAAGAACTAGAAGAAAAGGATGAAGGGGCCAGGCCAGACAGCTGGAGGTAAACTGGGCAAAGCTGGCGACCAAGAGACTTGTGTTCTGGCCCTGACTCCCCAAGACTCTTAGAAAAATCACTCTTCCCTCTGAATTTCTGTTTTCCCATCTGTGAAATGAAGAGACTATTCCCTGCTAAGGCACCCTCCAAGATGAGGTGGGAATAAGCGGTGAGGTGAGTATACAACCATTTTGGAGAGTTAGAACTCAGCCTGTCATTAGAAGGCTGATGCAACTCCCTCTTTCATCCATGTGTTTCATAAAGAACACAAAGAACAAAGCTCCTATGACACCATTGTCCTTCCTCAGCTCCTAGATTCTTCTTGGGCTCTTCCTAAAACTTGTCTCTTCTGTGGATTGAGGATAAGTGGGTTTCACCACCCTTGGGGAATTGGAAGACCTTGGCTGACTTTCCCTTATGGTCCCAGTTGTATGAACAATAACAAGCCTCCCTTGATTTTTTATTAAAAAGCTGGGCTTAGGAAAGAGAGGGGGATAGACTACATGGCTTCAAATACCCTTTAACCCTGAAACTCCAAGTTATGCCATTTTGGGATCCTTGACTTCCCATAAACAACATTAGCAACAATCAGTCCATCTTTCTATCCAATCATGCAACCACCATCCATCCATCTAATAACTCACCATCTACACATCCATCCATTTCTCATTCATCTATCCATTCATCTGCCCCTTATCCACCCATCGTCCCTCCATCCATCATTCATTCACCTCCATCTATCCATATATTCATGTAGGCATCAATGTGTACCTATACCTGCCAAGTCCTGTGCCAGGCTCCATGAGTGAAGCAAGGACAGGAGTTCTGTCTTCAAAGAGCTTCTTGTCTTGTAGAAGGGTTGTGAAAAGCTCAACAAGAGTTGAAAGTAACTAGCAAGCAGGATAAATGTAACTGAGTAGTGAGTGGTCCAGACAGGAAAGGTTCAGACTAGAGTGAGACCACTGGAGACTGCCAGGGAAGAGGTGGGTTTCCTGGAGAACTGAGGTCTGGACAGAGCCTTGAAAAAGAAAGGTTTCAACTTTATCCTGAGCCCCTGAGGTCGGGAGCTTCTCACATCCTGTGGTTCCCAGCTCTAGGCTGGGCTTGAGGACAATCAAAGAAGTCTTGTCTGCAAAGAGCTTGTTCCTGGGTCTTACCTCTCCCTCTCCAGCCAGCCACTATGGGCTGCCCTGCCCCAGCCCTGCAGCCACCTTCTGAGCCCTCTTTGGAAACAAGGAATGGGAAATGGAGGCTAGATGGTAAACAAAACAAGAATCCAGTCCACATCACTTCATCATTAGTGCTTTCAAAATAACAGCTGCTTCCTTGTAAAGGGCCAACTTGAAGGCACTCTCAAGGGGTAGCCCCTCAAATGAGGGCTCACCCCCTCTCTGCCTGGCAAATGCACTTTCTGCTTTCCTGGCTCAGCCATAAATAACTCGGCCACCTCTAATTTGGTCTCCAATACCCTGACCAGCCGTGATTTATTCACAGACCAAAACAGGCATCTCTAATTTGCTAACCAATCGCTGCAATTCTGGCCTCGCCAACCAATAATTCTGCCATCTCTAATTTGCCAATAAATAATTCTGCAGCCTCAAATTTACTAACCAATAATGTGACCAATTTGCTGACCAATGGTTGTGTCACGGCATAATGGTGCCCCTAGCTGATGGTAATTTGCTAAGCAATATTCGGACCTTTCCCCTTTCAGCAATAAAGAACCTTAGTGATCTTTGAATTCTGAATCCATTACTTTGCTTAGAAGGATGCTGCAGGCTGCTGGATCGCAGAAGGCCCTTACCCAAAGCTCACGTTTGCTTACCTATCCATTCTCTCTTGAGCTCCTAGAATCATAGTTAGTATCACAGAATGTGAGAGATGTCCCAGCTCATTTTACAGATGAAGGTATTGAGTCCCAGAGAGGAAGAGTGGTTTCTCCAGGGTCACACAGCAAGGTTCTAGCAGAGCTGGGACTGGAATACAGGTCTCTGGACTGCCAAGCAGTGCCTAAGCCCTGGAAAGCTGATGGCTTCTCAGGGTATTTGCGCCAAGGAGCAGATTGACCCTGGCTGGGCAGGCTGCCATTGGACCTTGGTTTGGCTTCAGCCAAGCTTCCCCCATGCCAGGGCAGGAGGAAACTGACCTTGCTAACCCCACCAGCTAGGAGGTCTGAGTGCTGGGCAGGAAGGAGGAATAGCTGTGCCACATAGAGGCTTTGGTCCAATTTCAGCCCCAGGAAGTGCTGGCTCTCTGGGCAGAAACCAACAGTCAAATCCCACATTCCCTTAAAGGAGCTGGCACCCACATTTCCCAGAAGGAGTGAAAACAAGAGTTCAGCAAAGTAAAGCAGAACCCCTTCCCTGGCCCCCGGCAGCTCCTGGGTATCAGACTTAAGGGAGACATTCCTTGAGGGCAGATGAGTAGGTTCTAGAAAGAAAGGATGATGAAGTAAATATATTAATTGCATGTATCCAATGCCTGATGGCCCCGTGGAAACATAAGAGAAGCCTTAGAACAGAAAGACCTAGCTATGTCTGGATGGAGTGTCCCTGTGGCTCCCTCCCCAGGTCAGTGGTGAGCCTAAGCTGGGCCCTCCTAAATCTTTGTGCAGCCGAGAGAGACAACAATGAGTCTGGCCACCCCAGCACCTTCATCTGAAAAGGTCTGATTGGCTCTTTTTTTTATGCCCATGGTTCTTTTCAGGAATTAAAGCAAATTAAAACTAACAGTGCTCTGGGAAGTTGAAGGAGGATTCCTGGGGATGTTAGGATCTGCCTGGAGCCCTCCTTGAGTGTCACCAAACCAGTCGGATGTGATTTCATCTCAAGGGGAAGAGGGCTGATGAGGAGACAGTGGGCCTCTGGTCTAGGTTAGGAGGTAGAGGCTCCTCCCACTAAGAGGACCCCAGGATCACTCCCCACACGAAGCTGGGACAAACCTGGGCCAGCAAGGCGGGTAGACCCAGGTGGAAACAAGAGATAGAAAAATGGTGGCAGAGAGAGGAGAGAAGTCAGAGGCTCACGGTCAGGGCAGAATCTCTTGGCTATGAAGGAGGGTTCTAGGATTGCATTGTATCCCCCTGGACTTAAGAACCTGCCTCCTCTCCATCTCTTTAATGGCCAGAGCAGAAGGAAATGGACAAACTGGAGCAGTCAGACACTGGTCAGTCTCAAGGTAGACATTCCTTGAGGACAGATCAGCAGACTGTAGAAAGGATGATGCAGTAAGTAATTGCGTGTATCCAATTCCTACCCTCCTGGGGTGGACTTTGAAAACTGAAGAGCTGATTTGGACTTTGTCCTGAACAAGTGACAGAACTCAGCTCAGATATCACCTCCTCTGGGCAGAGTGGGTTGGGTGTCCACTCTGTTTCTCCCAGTGATGGCATCTGTGACCCTTCCAAGCTTCTATGACATTTGTTAACTTCTTTCCCACGGTGCCATGAGCTCCTTGAGGGCAGGGCTTGCTCCTTGCCCTTGTCGGTCGCTGCATCTCCAGGTTTCAGCACATGCCAGAGCTCAGCAATCATGTGTTGAATGGTTGAGTGGTGAATGATCTCTGCCAAGCTTAGAACTCAGATCTCTCTTTAGGGCCTTCTCTCAGCCTGGGTCCCCTCCAAAACAGAGCCTGAGACAAATTCTTAATGTTCAAGTAGTTTGTTAAGGAAGTGGTGCCAGCGAGCCGGCAGGCAGGACAGAAGGTGTGAAGCAGGGAAGGCAGGAAGGCTGATGTGAGGATGTTCTATGGTGTTTGTTGCTGATATGGCGAGTGAGCTTGAGCCCCTGGGACCTTGGGGAAGCCTTATGCCATGCGTATCGTAACGGTCTACCTGGAGGGTAAAAGGGGGAGGCAATGATCCATCATTTTTCATTCCCTTTGGTCAAGGGTGGCCTCAGAGACATTAACTTCCAGGTTACACATGCATGAGTAGTGAGCATCCCACCTGGGATGTCATCAAACCTGCGGCAGAAACTGAGCCCAACAGGGCAGAGGCCAAGGGGAAGTGCTATCAGGTTGCACCTGTGTGAGGCCATTTTAGCCTGCATCGCACTGGCTGCTGCAGGCTGGTGCAGGCTGGGTGCTGACGACATGCCCCACCTGGCAGGCATGATCACACCTGGGGCCAGCACCCAGGTCAGAAGCCGCCCCCCCTCAACTTCTCAGGAACATGCTCAGCCTCTTGGGACTTTCTCCATCTCCCCTGTTCACCTCTGGCCCACCTGCCCCTGCTGTCAATCTCTGGGTCCTTGGGCATATGATTCTATTCCATGCTCTCTGAGCCAACCTCACTCAGGGCAGCCAAATGGAGAAATATAGGAGTTCAGGGATCTGAGAACAGAGTCCAGGTCTTTTGCTTGTTTGGGTATCTGTGCAGCCTGTTAGCACACATGTGGGAGAGCAAGCCCCTCTCCGGTGCCCATACTCCTGTGGGTCCAACATTCTAACCACCCTTATCCAGCACAACTTCTTTGACTTAGAAGAAAGAGGGACTGAACTTACAACTCCAGGAGGTGCCATTCACACCATAGTCTAAATTAGTGGTTCTCAAAGCAGGATCCTGGACCAGCAGTATCAGCATCACCTGGTAACTTGTTAGACATGCAGATTCTCTTGCCCCTCCCCTGACCCACTGCATCATACACTCTTGGGGTGGGGACAGCAATCTGGGGTTTAAAAAGCCTTTCCAGTGATTCCATCCACATTAAAGTTCAAGAACTACTGGCCTAAATGAATGGTATCCCATAGTTACTCAATGTGTTTGTAGCCCAGTGGTGGGAACCCTTGAGTTTGCCCTCCTGATTGGAGTGAAAGTGTCTCTCCAGCAGAGGTATGGATGGACCCGCTGAGTGTGGTCAGCGCAGCTAGACGACCACTTTGAAGCCCCAACTAGGCCTTAACCCTGATTATATTGAACCCCTCAGGTCACCTCCAGCTCCCCTGCTCTCACTGACCACCTGGGGAGAGTAGGTGATAGTACGATAGTAAGAACAATAGTAATATATTCGTAACAATAGATACCACTTTTATTGGACACACAATATGTGTGAAACACTTTATCTCATTTTATTCCCACAAAAACAACCTTATGACACAGGTCCCACGTCTAGCAGCACCTAGAGGCTGGATTTAACCCTGATGCATCTGGTTCCAAGTGACTACTCTCACAAACTCTGCTTCCTCCAATTTTGGAAGTTGGTATGCAGTATATGTGTGTGTGTGTGTTTACATATATATATATGTATTTTAATTAGGGAAGAAAGATTGCAAGGCTGAAATTAGTTTGAGCAATAGGAGGGACCTAAACCTGTGAAGTGAAGAGACCTGGTTTCCTGCCCCACTAAACATGTCCATTTCCATAGAATAATGAGAAGCCCCAAGGCCTCATGGGCATAGAGCTGGTAGAAAGGAAGGCAGTGGGATCAAAAGCAGGAGCAAAGAAAAGGTGGAGGGGCAGAAGGCTTGACTAGGAATAGAGAGGGCTGCAGGGAGAGGGGCTGGAACAGGGATAGGGAAGTTTAGAAACAAGCTCCAAGGCAAACACTAAGGACCACAAGGGCCCATGCCGCAAGTACCACAAGGGGGATGAATGGCAGGCAGGGCTCAGTGCAGCAGGGAGCAGTGGAGACTGCAGCTAAGTGCAGAGCGTGTGCCTTGTCTGAAGGGGTGACCTGCCCCAGCTCAACTGCTCGTTGCCACGTGGGAATGTGGGCAAATGCCAGGTCTTCCCATTTCTAAAGAGAAGGTGGAAAGAGGATTTTTATGCAAAGTCTCCTGCTTTTTAAGTTTTCTCAATGAATTTTTAAAAACATTATGCAGGCCAGATGAAACATACCCACGGGCCATCTTTGGCTCTCTGGGAGCCAGTTCGTGATGCCTGAGGAGAGGAGCAGGTCGGTGAAGTCTAATTCAGACATTAGAGAACCCTGTCCTCCAGGTCTGCAAATGGGGCAGTTCTAGCCCAGCAGGAGACCTCAGCCTTGCTAACACACTGTGTAATTTATTACGTGGCTGTTTTAGGTTTATCAACACCCTCCCCGCCTCAACTCTAATGTAAGCTCCACTGGGACAGATGTTTTTTTCTCTTCTGTTCCCTGATGTGTCCCAAGCACCTAGTAAAATGCCCAGCACATAGCAACTTCCCAATAAATATCTGTTGACTGGACAAATGACAGAAAAGAACCAGTTTGGCCTTCTTTCTAGCACGCTAGCCAGGCAAGTTCTCGGCTGCCAAGCGCTCCTACTCAACTCTTCCCAGGGGCATTTCACAAACTCAGAATAAATGGGCCACGCAACTTTCCGTGTCCACCCCTTTCTTCTTCCAAGGGGGGCTGTGGCTGGTAGGAGGTGAGGACAGGGGCTCCCAAGGGCCCCAAACCATAAGCTGGGGGTGAACCAAGCCCATCTGACAGAGGTTAAGGAGGAGAGAGACAGACGGCCTAAGAGAAGCGAGAAAGAAAGAAAAATTGTCCCATGCCAACAACGGTCAAATGCGTTATTAGGGTGTCCAGGAAATTATAGCTTATGTCCATTAGTTCTTTCAGGGTTAATATTGATGCAGATATTATTTCTATCCACGGCCCCATTTATTTGAAATATTATGACTGGGAGTAGCTGCTGCCGTGAATCAAATCAATTGATGGAGTAGTTAGCTGGGCCGCCAGGGCAGCCCGCCCGCCCCTCCCCCGGCCGCGAGCATGAAATATTACGGAGATGGTTCCTTCAAGTGAGCACTTTATCATCATTTGTCTGCAGGTCCCCGCTAGGACCCACTTGCCCGGCTTCCCGTTGGGCGCGAGGAGCTGTCATAACTCAATCAGGCGGCTAATGTAGGCCCAGCACTGCCAGCTCACAGCCCCTGGCCCCGGCGGCCACTGACAGCAGGACCCCAGGCCCTGCTGCTGGCCACATGCAGGGGAGAGGTCGCTTTGGAGGTGGAAATGGGAGGCCTGTTTCCTTGTGCCACTTACCATTCTCCAAACACAATCTGTCATTTCCCACCAGCAAGCCTCATTTCCCAGTCTGGAATCCCGTCTTCCCCAGCTCTCTTTGTTAAGGTGCTATACGTTCTGAAAACAGGATTTGAGACACGAATTCCTGGCCTGGTGCAGGGAAAAGGGTCACATCTGTTTCCTCTTCCCTACCACCTTCAGGGGTAGCATCATTTAGCCGTCACCCAATAATAATAATAATAATTACTATTATTTTGAATACCTACTAGGGTTCAGACATTATGCCAGGGGTCAGCAAACTTTTTTTGGAAAGGGCCAGATGGTAAATATTTTAGACTTCATGGGCCACACCTTCTCTTGCAACTGTACAACTCTGCTGAGTGCAAAAGCAGCCACATAAGATGGGCAGGGATGGACTTGGCCTTGGGCTGTAGGTTGCTAACCCCTGGGGTCTGCTCTTATCTCATTTAATCTTCTTTTCAGTTGACTCAAATGTAAATGCTCAGTGAGTCTTTCTGGTTTAAAATTAAACCAACTTCTGGGCCTTCCCCCAGCCTGCTTTCTTGCTTTTGTTCCCCCTCCATTATTCTTATCATCAAGAGACTTTACATATTTCTAAATCTATTCTTGCCTCATCATTTAGTTTATTCTAAGCCCTCCAGCCCCCACCTCCTCCCCACTAGAATGTCAGCTCCATGAGGACAGGAACTTTCTTATTTTTGTTCACTGCTGGTGTCTCCAGGGCCCAGCACAGGCCTAATAGGCGCTTCCTGAATGGACAGACCGCCCTACGAGTAAGTGCTATTAATAACCCCATTCTTCAGGTGCGGAAACTGAAGGTCAGAAAGCTTCAGGAACTGTCCAAGGCCGCACAGCCAGAAAGCAAACGCTCTTGAGCTCATGCTTGAGTCTTCACTGAGGTTTTGTTGTTATTTTTCAATGCATTAAGTTATTAAATCCATTTTGCCATGTTGTTATTCTCCTTGTGCAGGTGAAAAGGCTGGTTCAGAGAAGTAACTTGGCCTCGAGGTTAGGTTGGGGAGGAGTCAGGATTTGAACCCTGCTCATCAGAATCCATTTTCTTTCCACCCCAGCTTTCTTGTGTTGGGCTGAGAGGGGAAGGGGAGAAACTCTGCTTGGATCTTCCTGGCCTCTGGCTCCTGGGTGACTGCGATGAAATCACTGTCTCCATTATCACATCTTGAGGGACCCCAAGGGCTCTGTGCTGCTCTCGAGAAGGGTTTCCCCCTCATACCTCTGAGGTTCCAGACCAGGGTCTCTTACTTTGCCCCCCACACCAGGAGCTTCCCACCACCCAGCTTCTGCCCACTGTGCTTGCTGCACCTGGACAGCCTTTACCCTGACTCTTCTTGTTCAGATTCTTTGCATCCTTGAACAACCAAAACAACAACATTGCAGCAGGTGCTATCCTGAGGCTGCCCTTTGGTGATGAAAACCAAAGCTTGGAACTTTCCACCTCTGGGGTGTGTGCCACCCTAGTATGAGAAAAAGAGAAGTGGGGAAAACCACTGGGTGCAAGCTGTCCTGCCATACCACCTGGGAAGCCCCAGTTACCCAAGGACCTGTGACCACCTCCAGCCACCTGTGCAACCTGAAGGCAACTGAGTTTGAAGCTCCTTGCAGATAATCAAACATTCGACCCATAAAACCCTGAGAACCTGAGAGACACTCAAGTCCAAATCTTCATTTAACTGAGACGGCGTCCAAGGCTCAGAGAGGGCAAGTAACATGACCAATGTCACACCACTTGGATTAGAACCTATTCAAAGAGCCCCTAGGCTAAGGCTCTTCACCCTGCCAGGAGGGACTGGATCCTCCTTCCCAACTTCCAAGCCTCCCACTCAGGTGGAAAGGAGAGATCACACGTGTTCTCCTCACCAAAGGTGGGTGGGTGGGGAATGAGGAATCAAAAATTCAGTGTGAAAATACAGACATCTAACTGCGGAGCCAATTTTCCATCACACTTAGCAACTCCATTTGATGTGATAGTTTGCTAATAAAACATGAGCATTACGGTAACATAATATTTTAAGTATCCATTAACTAATACGTAAATATAATGGAACCTTATGGAAATATACTTAAGCTGTCACCAACACCCTTAATGTACTATGCATGATTTCCAAGGCTATTTATAGCTCCTTGGGTTCTCGCTCACCAGTGGCTTCGTTGGCTCAATCAAAGGAGGATCTTGTTTTCGCCCCCCTGCCCCTGTCTCAATACAGTCGGTCCCTTGGTCCCTCTCCCTGTGTTACCGCATGGGCCTGGCCGACATCCATTCACTACACAGGGTCCACTGGGGACCAGGCCTATGTCGGGCCCTGGGAGAGGGTGGAGAGCAAACACAGGCCTGTCCCCACAGACCTGATGACCCAGCAGACACACGTGTGTGAAGGACGAGAGCTAGCAAAGAGGAAGGGCAGGGGGGTGGTGTGAGGGCAAAGCAGGAAGGCCTACCAGAGGAGGTGATGCTAGGGCTGAGGAGTGGGAGGATGAGCAGGAGTTGGCTGGGCAAAGCAGGGACAAGGGGAGGGAAAGGGGTAGCATGGCGAGTAGTCCAAAGCCCAGAGGTGGAGAGCAAGGAATGCTCCTTCTGGGAGCTGAATGGAATTGAGACAATGATGCAGAGATTGAGAGGGGTGGTGAGTCAAGAGGTGGGATGGGTGAGCAGGGGTTGAGCTGCAGAAGGTCAGGTGGCAGGACGTGACTCTCCTAAGCAAGGCCAGAATGGGTACCGATGCTGAGTGAGGGGCCTTACTTTCCACTCTCAAACCATACCAGACTTGGAGGAGGTAGAAAGGGCTACAGGAGATGCTCCAAGCAATTCCATCTGACTTCTTATCCCAAGATGTGTTTATAGGAATCCAAGTTCCTGGTATCCCCTCAGTTTATATGACCTTAGATTACCCCTCCCTGGGCCACGATGTCCTTATCTATGAAACTGGAGTTGGGGTAGGGCTGCGAGGACATTCTAGGTCCCATCTTCTAGGAGCCTTTGGTGAGCCCCAGCCCTGCTCACTCAGCCACCACATGTGGCAACTCCTGATTCTGTTTGCAGTCAACTTTGGTGCAAACATCTAGCAAAACTTCACCTCCACAGCACACAGCAGGAATCATCACCAGGGGCATCCCATCTCTGCTTCAAGCAGACTGATGTCTCTTCCATCCATCTTATGTTTTGGGATTTTATAGCTCTCTTCTTTTGGCATTCCCCAGACACAAATCCTGAGGCAGGTATTTCAATGCAAATAGTTTACTTAGGAAGTGCAGGAGAGGGGATGTGTGGCAGGTAAAGCAGCAAATACAGAGGCATTGTCAACCCAGTTGCCCTCAGTAGGCAACTAGAGCTTAGTCCCCCTAGGAGTCTCTGGAAAATTGTCCAAAACAATGCCTTAGAGTTATGCCACCAAGGGGTGAGGAGCTGGGATACTGTACACCAAACCCTGTAAGCCATATACACAGGCAGAATGGCTTTCCCAGGTTTGGAGAAAGATCTCAAGCAAAGTGACCCAGATGCTGGCAGATAGAATTTGGACAAAGCAAGAAGAAATGGTAAGGTCATGGTCAGAAAACAAACAGGATTGTCAGTGATTGCTAAAAAGCAGTTTCAAGTGACTATATCATCTTACTGGATTCATGAAAGGGGTATATAAAGAAGGCAGAGGAGAAATAATTGATAAACCACGCTTGACAGATGAGACAATTGTGGTTTCAAAAGAAGACTGACTTCCCCCCAGTCTCAAATGTTTTCCACTTTTCTTTTTAGCTTAAGTGTTACTTATTCGTTCAAGGTCACAACTCACCTGTTTGATGACACTTTTTCCTTTGTAAGCAGGTCATTCACCTGGGATTGGAATCCTATATTATTATAAGACATGGATATTTGGGGATTGTTTGTTACTGCAGCATAGCCAGGTTTATCCTACCTGATACAGATCTGTGAAAAGAAAGTGGATTTAAAAACAAAAGCAATTAAGTGAGCAATTTGTAAAGGACATGCAGATATGGTAAAGAAAGAACAGTGGTCTACAAATAACTGATATGGGGGAATAAACAATGCTTTTGTGCTAACAGGTTGGTACCTTTACAGGGAAGGAGTTTATTTAGAAAGTAGAGGGAAAAATTGGTTTGCTTATGACCATCTGGAGGTGGGATGCAGAGGAGAAGCCTCAGTAAACCTTCTCAGCCTCTGAGCTTGTGGGTCCAGTGGCCTTGACTGCCTTGTAGCCAGGCTGGGGCCTAGAACCCGGACCATCCAATTGCTGTGGGCGAGAAAGAGAGCAGCCACTTCTGTGGTCCTTGGACCAGCATTGTTCAGCTCCCCTGTGTTTGTGCGCAGAATGGTTCAGAGCCTGGGCTTTGAGGTCAGATAGACTGACCCTCTCACTTACTAGCTGTGTGGCCTTAGGCAAGTTGCTCAGCCTCTCTGAGCCTCAGTTTTTACACCTATAAAAGCAGAGTCCCACTTCCTGGGATCTTGAGAGGATGAAATGAGATACAGCACGTAAAGTGCTGGGTTCGTACTGTAGTACATTGAATCTAAGACTCCATCCATTGCAGGACACACCTAACACCAAGGAAAAAACATCTGTTAAACGCTGATGCAGCAGCTGAACAATAGTGTGAGGCCACAGTCGGTCAGAGCAGTCTCTTGTTGCTTTGAAATTTGTTTCATGTGTTCCCAGGTATCTGGCAACTTTCCCTGCCTTCAAATCATTGCTTGGCATGTGAGAGACAATCCTTTTGTATGAGGCACAGTCATAAAGAGTGACCCAGTTTCATCTCCTTGGGGATCTCTTCCTGTCTTAGATTCCCTAGGGCATTCTGTGTGGCTCTGCAAGAAAAGTGTGCGTGTGGTCACTCCAATGGCAGTCATTTCCCTCGCTGCTACCAGCGGTGTGCCGACGTGCTTCCCTGCGCCCTCTGTGCACACAGCAACTCTCCATCTCATCGCTGAATCTTGGGCTGATCCGTGTGAGGACGCGGAGAAGGACAATTACACTTAGCGCAGGTAGTACAACCATGCAGAGAATTACATCGAAGTGACAACCATGTGAACAGCTACGAGCAAGCTCGCCCATGCCCAGGCAATGACAATGACATCACAGCAGCCACTTGGCGGACAGCATGAGAGGTGGCCCAATTTCAGAGATGTTAAAAAAAAACAGTTGCCAGAAAATGGATGAAATATGATGAGAAGTCGTCATTATAGGGTATCTGTTCATCTGTTTTGGGGGGGATTATTGCTCCTCTAACTGCCTCATGTTGGTGTGTATTGCATAAGGTGGCTGGGGGGCAGGAAACAGGATCCCGGAAGTGGTGATGGGAGGACTTGGGGGGTTGAAGAGAAGTGGTTTTCAGCTGCAGGGGTGAGAGGGCACCCTGCCTCCTCTGCTCAGCCCCTGCCTCCGGAGGAGTGGTAAACTAAGCACCTTCCAATTCCCCAGTGTGGACTGAGCACTTATTGTATACAAGGTATCATGTGAGAGAAGAAGGCGGGAAGCTGTGGGACAGAATGGGATGTGAACCCTGTCCTCCAGGGGATCTTGGGCCCAAGGAGAGATGGACATCTACCCAAATAACAACGGTGCCTCGTGAAGAAGGCATGGTGCCCACACAAGCAGCATCTCAGGCAAGTGTTTGGGGAGCCGGGGAAAGCTTCCTGGAGGAGGGGCAATCTGAGACAGACTTTCAAATGGCAGGATGGTAGTGGGCAATGATGAGGGAAGGGGTGGCTGGGAAGCAGCCGAGGGTTGAGCAAAAGGCAGGGAGGTGGGAGAGCACAGGTTAGTCTTCATGAACCCAGCTATTTGCAAAAAGCTATAGAAACTGGTCCAGATCCAGGTCCATGACTCAGCCTGGGCTCTGGTTCCTCTCCAAGCTGTGCATGTGTGTGAACACATATAAGCACTCTGGGTGTGCTCGCTCACAGGCTCCTGCATGCCCACCATGCACACATTCACACACATGTGGGTACAACTAGGCACATCCATGTGTACAAGTGTGCACATGTACACACAGCCTCTGCACCTGCTCCACATCACATCACCTGCAACACACACCTGACTGCATCCGCACAAATGCATGCACAAGCCTAAATGCATGCAGGGGTACACGAGTAGCCCCTGCACATGAGATGCATGCATTCTTGGTAATTGTTTTGTAAAAATAGGAGCAGTAAGTCCTCTCCCTCCCTCCATGTGCTTGGTATTCTTCTCCCACTCTCTTCACACCCCACTGACTCTGGGTTTCATCATGTGATTTGATTTGGCCAATGGGACAGTAGCAAATTTGATGCAGAGACTTGAAAAATGTTTGTGCATTGAGACTTGTTCTTTCTTTGCTGGGCTTGGAACTGTCAGATCACCATGTGAACAAGCTCTTCCTGGCCTGTTAAAGGGTGAGGGACTCTGGGGCCAAGTCATTCCCTGACCTCAAGTCAACTGCACCACTAAATGTGTGAGTGAGGCCACCATAGGTCACCTCATGAACAGGCTCAGGAAATCAGCCAAGTTGGCTGGGACAAGAGGAACCTCCAAGCCAATCCTCAGAATTATGAGAAATTATAATGGTTTGTTGTAAGCTACTAAATTTTGGGGTGACTTGTTACACAGCCTAAGCTAACTGATACAGACAGCTACTCATAGAAACATACAAATGCATACCATGCAAACACCCATGCATTGTCTGCATTTATTTTTATACAAATGCTCAGAAAGCTAAGCACACACACTTTGGTAATCACACCCATGGGCACACACATCCTGCACAAACAGCACACATATACATGTACACCCATAATACATTGTGAAGACATAGCTTAGATTCAACACATGCACATGCTTATGTAAAACTTATGTTTGCACACTTGGAAAAACACTTTCCCAGGTTAGGACACTGACTATATTCTATGGACATATGTATGGCCTTGGCCAAGCCCCTCCCTCCTGGAATCTAGCTGGCAGAGGGAAGGTGGGGGTCCTGGGAATAAGTGCCAGCCAGGACCCATAGACACATGAAGTCCCACTGCCAAGCGAGGGGTTGAAACATTCTGGAAACTGCTATACAAGTGTTTAAACCACCAGACAGGTCATAGGGAAACCTCAAATCCTTCCCAGTGACCACTTGAGCCCTCCATTTTGTTTTCCTCTCATTTTTGTTGGCTGAACCTTGGATTTGCAGCACATGGCAGTGGTACTGGGAAGGCCATTTCCTCCCACTGCACATGACTCTCTACTATGACTCCTGCCCCTCCTACCCTGGGGTCCAGAGGGCCATAGCAGGCCTTGCAGTCCTGAGTGAGGGGCATCCACCAAGCCCCCACCATGGGGGCAGGAGCACTTGGGTGTGTAGGTGACCCAGGCCTCCTGCTTTCCATGTACCTCCTACAGTCACTGGTGGATATTCCACAGTCAGAAACAAGGGTCAAAGCAGATGGGTGCTCACAGCTGAAGACTTCAGAAAGCCTCCCTGCCTACACATTCTCTAGCAGCCTCTCCTTCCTCGGAAAGCCCTTTTGCCCCTCTCCTTTAGAATTTTCTCTTACTTTTCCCTGCACCGTACTTCAACTTTCCATGTCTGTTCTATCTCTTCTCTTCCCCTTGGGGCCATCCACTTGTTCCTCTGCATGTCATCCCCCTGGTCTGGGCCACCATGAATGCTTGCCTTGGTCACCACAATGATCTCTTAACTTCTTCCTTGCCCCAGTCCTAACCCCTTCAGCCCATTCACCACCCAAAGGATCTCCAATGACCCAAGGAAAACGCCAAGCTCATTAACATGTTCCAAGAGCCCCTCAGTGATCTGAGCCCTGAACATGTCTACATCTACATCTGCTCACTCCCCGCTCTGCTTCATCTGCCTTCTCTGGGTCAGCAGGCTGATTACATGCAGTCTCACAGAATGCACTGTGCTGTCTTTCATCTCTGGGCCTTTGCACATGCTGTTCCTAGGACCCAGAACGCCCTTTCCAGCTCCCCACCCTTCACTCCAATCACTCCTTTGCCTGGCTAACAGTTCCTGACTCAGCTTAGCTTAGCCCTCTGCAAGCCTTCATTGAATCCCAAGGCTGGATTAGCAGCCTCCACATTGCCCAGAGCCTATCAATCCGTGTGACAATTCCTTTTTTATTTATTTGCACACGCAGCCCACAGCCCCCACACATACACACATGAACACATGAGCCCCTTAAGGACAGCTCCTGTGTCTTGATCACCATTCTGTCCCCGAGATGGACTTGCACATGGTGGACCTGCAATAAATGTTTGCTGAATGAATGGAAGAGTGAATGAATGAATGACTAAAGTGAGCTCAGGGAGAGAAGTGGGGACTGTGGCTGCCCTTGGCCCAGCCTGGTATTGACTCTATGAACAGAACACCACTGTCATCCATTAATAGAAGGTTGCAGCCTATAGGTGCTTCAAGGAGCCTCGGGGGTCCAAACCTACCTCCTCTGAGCAGCATCTCCTTCTGGGTCCAGGTCTTCCCATGCTCTGGAAAAGCCCACTCACCTTGCTGAGATGACAGCTTTCTCAGAACCTGCTTGGTCCAGCCCCAAACCCATCTAGTCACTCATCAGGGAACCTCTGCTTCTCTGGCTATTTTCCACACTCTGAACAGTGAAGGCAGCAGGTTCTGGCTGGCTGGGTTTGACGATGGGTGGGCTGTGGGGTTCATGCTAGATGAATCAAGGACTAGCAGGTGGTAGCAGCACCAAGACCCAGATGCAGGCTAGAGGGAAGGGTGGGAGGAGGAGCAGGCTGAAGAAGCTGACTTTGCAGCACAAGGATCTCAGTTCAGAAACGAATAGGGACTTCCAAAGGAAATGTTCTGTTGTTCATGTATCCTGTTCATGTATCCTGGTCAGAGTAAGGAAGGATCCTGGGGAATGTAGGATGACTGAGATGTGACCTTTGCCCCCTACCCACCAGCAATTCCTAATATGCCAAATACCCACCAGACTAGGAAATGTGTGACAAGTGTCAGGCAGAAGGTATCAAATTCTGAGTTGAGATAGTTTTCTTCTGGCAGGAGAGGCAGGAAAGGCATCAGAGAAAGGGAGGGGTTTGAGCTGGGTCAAAGTTTGAGTAGAATTTGCCTAAACTGAGACTGAGGCTGGGGGTGGGAGCATGTTCTAGTTGGAGGGAATAATAACACAAACTATTGTTGTCAAGAACCAGTTGAGTGAGAGATACTGTACTAGATGTCTTCCCCATATCATCTGTAATCCTCAGAGCAAGCTTGCTGAGCTGGTATTACTGCTTCCATTTTATAGACACAAAAACTCAAGCTCAGAAGGTAAGTGACCTGGCCCAGACAGCTTGTAAATGGTGGACCTAGGGTTTGAAACTAGGTCTTTCTGGCTCCAAACCTTGATGTTCCCATTATCTATTGTTGTATAAAGAACTGCCTTAAACTTAGTGGCTTAAACAATCATCATTTATTATTATCTCATGGTTTGGGAGGTTGACCTGGCTCAGGTAAGTGGTTCTTGCTGCATCTCTCAAGCTGTTACAGCCCAATGGTGGCTGAGGCTGAAGCTGAGCCTCCTTGATCATACAAGATGGTGACTGCCACCTGGGCAGAGAAGACTCATGCAGCTGGGGGCTGGGGAGCAATAGTTTCTCTCTTTCCATGTGGTGTCTCTGCATGGTCCTGGTACATGGTCTCTCCAAATGGTCTCTCCACATGGTCTCTCTGTGTGGCCTCTCCACGTGTTCTCTCCAGCATGGTGGCCTCAGTATAGCCAGATCTCTTTTATGGTGGCTCAGATCTTCACAGGTGGATGTCCCAAGAGGAACATGTCAGGCAGAAACAGCATCGCCTTTTATGACCTAGCCTTGGAAGTCACAAAGTGTCACTTCTACACTCCCTCAGTCAAGGATGTCACAACGTAATCCCCTCTCTCCAGGTTCAAGGAGAGGAAACATAGCCTTCACATCTTGACTGGGGAGTGGCAAGGTTCTGGAAGAGGATATGGGACAAGAAAGAGTGTTAAGATAGATTATGTGCCACATCTGGGTTCCATTATGCCCATAAGCCAAGGTTTAGAAGGAGAGATGCACCAGTGATATCTGATGGGGGAAATGGAGTCTACTGTACTGTATTACAGTTTAGCAGAAGTGGAAAGTTTTCCTTAAGAAAGAAAATTCCCAAACCACTCATATCCCCCAAAGTTTTCATGTACAACAGAAGACTAGAGAAGGAAATGACTTTCCAAGAGGCCACGCAAATGGCCATGCCTAAGAAATGAGGAAAAGCTTAGTTCCTCTGGCTACTGCTAAGTCCAGACAGTGGTCACAAGGGCATAAACTAGATAGCAGAGGCGTAAATAAAGAGAAGGGAACAGAAGGGAGGGATATGCAAAGAGATGCAGACATATTGCCAGGGGTTGGGGAGAGAGATAAGGCACGTCCAAAGCCAACCCTAAGATTTGATTCTGGATAACCACAAGAAGTGGTGGTGCCAAAGACCAAAATGGGGACATGGGAGGAAGAGCTGATTTGGGAGCAGCATTTACTATGGCACCATGTTATATGAGAGATACAAGTAGGGCGTGTTGGGAAGCACATCCAGATATGGGTGGAATGGTAGCTCTACATCTCAGACAGTGGAGTGAGGCTGAAGATGCAGATTTCAGGGAATCAAGTGAAGGTGGGATTTGAGGCCATAAGAGTGGTTGGGCCCACCAAGATTGAGAGAGCAAAGTGTCAAGAGGAGAATGCCAGAAATCTGGGAAGCATTTGGAGGATTATACTAAGAAAGAGGAAAAGGAAGAACAATCCAAGGAAAAGCCTCAGAAATCTCTCCCAGCTCCAAGACTCTAGGATAACACTAAGTGGAAAGACAAAGATGAACAGTCACTCAGTCCCAGACCCACCTCCTTCAAGTCCATGCAGGACGCATGAGAGCCCATGGCTGATGGTTTCTGTTGGTGCAAGTTGTATCCCTCATCAGATTGGAATCCCCCACAAAGACAGGAATCTGTGACTTTACCGATTGTCTTAACATGTGTAGCTAAGTGTGACAATGAATGTTGGGTGAGTGAAGTATCAAACAGGTAAAAATGGGGTTGCTCTGAGAGTTGGGGGCCTGGCACCTCTGGTCAGCTGATTCTTACTTGACTGAGCCCCCTCCATCAAACCCCCAAAAGAAAATTCCCAAACCACTCATATCCCCCAAAGTTTTCTTGGTACAACAGAGGACCAGAGAAGGAAGTGACTTTCCAAAAGGTCACACAAATGGTCAGTGCCTGGACCTGGGAGTGAATGCCTGGTAGGTCAGACCCAGCCCCATACCCAACACTGCCTAGGGGTGCTGACTAAGGAAGAGTGGGAAGAGGGAAACCCATTCCCCAAGAGGAGTGACAGGGGCCTAAAAGGTCCTCCCCCACAAAGTAGACACAATCTCCCCTGAAAAGCAGTTCTGGACATGGCGGCCAGGCCGGTAGAACTAGAAGCCTGGGCAGGCCATGCTATTGACAGCCAGCGCCAGCCCGGAGGCCCATGGAGCGCCAGGCTGGCTGAGGCCCCGCCCTTGGCAGCAGTGGTGCCTCTGGGACCTTGCGGTGGATTGATCTCTTCACAGACCCGGGGTCCGAAGGAGGAGGGGAAGGAAGGGAGACATTGCGGTGGTTTTGCGGCCCAGGAGGGAACATAGTTAGGATATTTAGGGGATGGACAGTGAATGGATTCCCCTCCCCCCCAGGCTCTGTGTGCCAGCGCTCAGCCACTGGAACATGCCGTTTGAGAAATGTCTTCATTTTCTCTCAGTTGTTGGCCAGGTTCCCGCCACACTCATCGAGAGTGAGAAGAGGGGGGCAGGAGAGGAAAGGTAAGGGTCATAGACCAAAGCAAAGGAGGATTGGAAACCTGGCTCCCAAGAGCTCTCTGTGCAAAGAAAACACTGTGGGGCCTGCCAAACCTACCAGCTACGCAGTCTGACCCCACATTCCCAGATTCCCCTCCCCACCATCCCACAGGAAGTCACTTCACCCTAGTCCATGGCCCACTAAGAGCACAGCGTGAGCCAGGGGCCCAGCCCAGCAGCCCCTCCATCTGTCCAGCCATGTCAGGGAGTATTGCGCCAAGGATGCCAATGCAAGAGCCCAGCTAAGCTGGGCTCCTCGCCTGCTCACTGTGAGCTCTCAAGTCAGTCTTTATTTTTGTATACTATGGCTTAAAGGCCCGGCCACTGCAAGTCCCCACTTCCCCTGCTTATTTGTAATGTTCAAACAACCTGATTTATTGCTTAAAAGTCTCTGAATGTATCCTTAGACAGAGAAATCTCCAAAATGTCAGAGCTGGGAAAGAAAATGCCAGACCTGCCTTCATCCAATAGCTGCATTTTACTGCTAGAGAAACTGAGGCCTAAGGAGGTGCTCGTACAGAAATTTAGACATCTCATTTAGAAATATAGTGAAGATTAATAAAAAAAAAAAATACTGATTTAGTAGGAAGTGGTCAGTTGTGGGGTAAAGAAGTAGGCTAACTTTTTTGCTTAAGCTTGACCTTGGAAATGTCATTGAAGCTCTCTGTGCCTCAACCTTCTCATCTGTACAATGGGAACTAACATACAGGTCTGGATGAGGGTGATGCATCGAAGCACCAGCCACTGTGCCTGGGAAGCAGTAGGCACTCCAAAAGTCTAATTTCTCTCTACAGGTTATCAGTGGATATCTGTGCATATCATCCCCCGATATTGAACTTTAATAAAATCATCCACTGGGCATGTCAAAAGAGGAGACCAAACTCCATGGGGCTTTGTCAGCTAGAACATGACACCGCTTGCAAAGATAGTTGGGGACAGGCTTGGGGCCGGAATCTTCCTTCAGAGAGGGCCGAAAGAACAAGGAAGGAGGGGTCAGAATGCCCGCGTGCTACCGTACCTGCGGTGTCACCCGATCGGGGCAGATTCAATGGTGGAGCTCTCTGCCCAGCATCGGAAAGCAGAGACCTGGCTCCCGGCGCGGAACAGGAGATTTACCTTAAAGATACCCGTTTGGGCCCGATAGAGATCAGCTGGCATTTCGTGTGGCTGAAAGAGCAGCAATGGAATACTTCGCCCCTCCTGCCCAGCCCCCAGCAATGCCACAGATCGATTTCTATTTTTTCCTTTCTTCTGTAAACAGTGGCACTGGGGAGGGCTGCCCGGATGGCTCGCCCGCAAGCCCGCCCCAGAATCCCTGATCGTCTGTGACAGATAATATGGGCCTGAATTTGCACCCATCCCAATTTCATTCACAGTGAGACTTTTTGGCACTTGAGTAATGACAAAAAGCGAGAGGAAAAAAGAGAAGGAGTGGGGGGTGAGGTGGGGGCAGAGCCATCGATATGAAACATTCCGGCTCAGATTCTGGGCAAACAGCTGCTTTGTGTTTAGAATTTGGGGCTTGACTGGGTTTCAAGGCAAACCACAGCACTGAAGCGAGTCTTTCTTCTCTCTGCCAACAGGCGCCCACAAACACCTAAATTTAGAAGCTGGCAATTGCCCTCATTTAGGATTTTAGGGGAAACTCAGGTAACAAACTATCTCGGATCAGAGAGGTCTGTGAACTCGCCTTGTTAATGGAGTTTGCTCGGCCCGTGGGTGGCAGTGGCAGTAGTGGTCTCCTTTCACATGTCACCTTTTTCTCAAAAACACAAATGTAATTTCCAACCTGGAAATAAAGCCAACAGGCTGTTTTGAGACATCCGCTCTCTTGGGATCACCTGAAGCTCGCATGCTTTTTGTCCTCCAGGCGTTGGCATCGTGAGCTACCACGGATGCGTCTCACGGCTCCAGGTGCCGGAGGGGGCCTGCTTGTCCCACCAGGGAGCAGCCTCACAGGCCTGATTTGGGAGGCGGTCTTCCCACAGAGATAGCTAAAATCATATCTCACTGGCAACGGTAGAAGAAGAAAGAAGGCAGGGAAAGAAGAAGGAAAGAAGAAGAGATTCTCTGCCAAGATGATGCCAACTGTTACTCCAGGGGTAACCGGTCTGCTCTGAGGTTGTAGATATGCCCTTTCCCCCTCCAGACATCAGAGTCCTCACATGCCCCTTTGTGTGTGTGTGTGTGTGTGGGGCTCATCCTCCTGGTACATAAGTGTTTGGGACAAAAAAGAGAAACCAACCATTTATGTCCACCCCTCATTCTTCTTGTCCATATAACCCAGAAAAAGGAAGGTTTTTTAGGTAGGGAAAAAGGAGAGCTGATTGCTGTGCAAACTGGGACAAGTTTCTTAACTTCTCTGGCTTCAGTTTCCTTATATATGGATAATAATAGCTTTTTAACCTCCCAGAGTAAAAATTAAATTAAATAAAATTAAATAAAGCACCAAGGGAGTTGATGATGATAGTTGTTTTATTATCTAGATTATTACTGCTGGCCCACAGGCTTGATCTGTTCTTGTCCTTACTGACAACTGACAAGCCAACTGAGGAGGCAAACTTGACCCAAAGTTGGTAAGCAAAGGCAGCAAATGGTCAAAGCTAAGCGGGAAGGACAATGAGTGCCACCAGCCTTCAGAGGAGGGTTGGGGAGGTCTGCATGGAAAAGGTGAGAATGAGGGGGCAAGAAAACATGACACCTAAGGTACAGGCTCTGGAGCCAGCTCTGCTGAGTTCTTACTCTAGATCTGCTCTTTACAAACTGCCTGGCTTTATGCAAGTGATGCAACCTCTCTGTGCTTCAGTGTCCTCACCTGTAAAGGGGAGATAATCTTGACAACTGCCTTGTAGAGTTGTTTTGGGATTAAATAAACTAATCTGGGTAAATGACGTTGAACCACACTGTCACAGAGGCAAGCACTCAATAAGTTAGCTCTTATGAAGCTAAGCTTTGACACTAGGGGGGGAGATGCAGGTATGTGGAGAGGAAAGGGGAGGGGACTTCAGGCTGGTAGAAGACTGAGTGCAATAATGTGGAGGTGACAGGCGCAAGGCACAGCTGGGGACCAATGACCAGGCGAGATTAGTTGGAACAAGGTATGGGCATTGGGGGTTGGGGAGAAATTAAGGGGAAGGAGGAGGCTGGCGTCAGACTAAATGGACTGTAAACCCCAGCCCAAGACTTTGGGCTTGACCTCATGTCAGTAAAATGTCAAAGATGGTTTCTGGGCAGGAGACTTGTTGAATGGAAGTTCTGTCCCTGGTCAGTTGCAACAGTGTGTGGGACAATTTGAAGGAAGGGAGACATTGTAGAATGGGAGACCAGGTAGAAGGCAACTGCTTCAGTTCAGGTGCCAATTTGGAAAGGCCTAGATTGAGGATAGCAAAACGTATGCCATAACCCCCTCTTCCTGTGTCCATAGCAGACATCGTTGATGGATCAAGGGTGTCTTTCCCACAGGGGCCAAATGTAGCTTGACATCTTTCTCCACCCTGTACTCCAGGTAGCCACCACCAATGGGTCAGAGTTAGGACTTGAGAGGAAAGCTGTTGCTCCCCCTGGCCTGGGCGAAGATGGTGGAACTGGAGATGAAGAACAAGGGACAGAGGCAGGTAATATTATGAGCATAAAGGATGACGAAAAGGAAAGTGACTGAGAAAACGTGTTCAGTATTGTTAAAATAGGAAAGACAGGGTTTGGTGGGCATGAGGAGTACAGCAATGTGGGTTAAGGCAAGGTGGCTTTGGGACATGCTGAACTGGAGGTGTTTGCAGGACATCCGAGAGGAAACATTCAATCCCCACTTGGAGATACAGGTGTGGCATTCAATTGAGGGCTGGGGCTGGGGACCTGGATTTGGAGGCTGGCCACCACTAGGTGACATTTGGCACTGAGAAGGCACATGATCTGGTGGAGCGAGAGAACATGAGAGCAGAAGAGCAGAGGACTGAGGCTGAGCTGGAGTGAACATTCCCAGTTACATATCAAATACAAAAATTACCGTGCAGGGGAACCAACTGTCCAATGGGTAGGAGGAGAAGGCATCCTGTCATGGCATATGGACCAAGGGATAGAGGAAATTCGAGAAAGGCTGATGAGTGGCTCAGGGGCAGACAAGGACTGGAAGCACCTTTTTGGCACTGGGCTCAAGGCCATTGAAGACCTTAGTTGACCCAAGGGACTCTTACTTTTGAAGGCCCCACCCCCATCATATCAAACAAATTAAAACTCACCCACAGTTCACATTAAACATAATTTTTATATGACTACATACAAATTGAGTTGGCTTACCGTTGAAGAGTTGATGTAAGGTTATGTTTGTAGACATTTAAACATTTATTAATTTTAACGTTGTGGTTTTCTTTTCATATTTTAGAGCCAAAAGTACTCTTTTTTAACTTGTCAGATATTTTCATAGGCCCTGGAGGAGCATATTATAAAATGTAGATATTTCGCCTGTGATGCCAAATGCTTTAAACAGCCGAGTCTAGAATGGAGGTGGCAGGGATGGGGGTGGATGGTTGTGGGTCAAGGGTCTGACCAGGACTATCCTATAATCTGGGACACATTTTCTTTCATCAAATGTCTCCACCCTATTGGCTGACACATGACCCAAAGCTGTCTCTGGTCACAGGCAGTGAGTCAGATTAAAATCTCGCCCTTGAACAATGGCCAAGGGATAGACATGGACCAGGCAGAGTGGACATGTCAGAGCAGGGTCCTGAAGGACTCCAATGGTTCCAGGTGTTGACTTTTTAGTTTCTGGATTGTGGAGCACTCTCAGGGGTCCCAGAGAAGGAATTGGAGAAGCCAAGAAAGTAGGAGGCTCTTGGAAGCTCAGGCAGCAGCTGTGTCCCAACCAGTGCAAAAGCATTCCAATGCTTTAATGGCCTCCTCGAAAGCAACTCTGGCTGCATGCCTGCTTACGTCTCCCAGGGGCCCAGGGTCAGTGCCTGGGCTCCTTGGCTTCTCTTGTCCTGATGGGAATACTGCTTCCATCGAGAGTAGCAGATTTCAAGAACTGTAGACACCTCTCTGTGGGCAGTTGGTATGGGGGGCCAGGTACCCTGGGGAGGGCCTATTCACTAGGGACAAAGCACTTGGTCCTTGGGTTTCCAGAGAAACCAATACCCCAGTGAGCTGCAACCGACTAAGGGGCTCATGCAAAACCAGGAGAAGTGTGGGCTCAGGGCCAGCCCCACAGATCTTTCCTGCAGCTGATACCCCCATCTGCCTCTTCCCAGGGTCTTCCTCCCTGCCACCCCCACCCCAAGCCCACCGGAGCAGGCCGGTAAAGCCAAGTCACAAAGTCTAAGTACTTTTTAAGCACTGCAATTTAGTGCAATTATTTGAAAGTAAACAGTCTGCGCTGTCAATTAAACATTATTTAACATGCATTTCTTCAGATGCATCGCAGTCAGCTCTGCAGCTCTCTCCCTAAGCAGGGACCAGAAGCCAGCTGCTGGCTTTTGAAGTAGGCTGGTTGCCCGCAGCTCTGCAGCCAGACCTGGAGAGGCCTTCACTTTTGTTTCCTCCCACTCTAAGACAAGGCTGTGTTGTGAGGGGCGGGAATTAGTTAACGGCCACATCTTGGGAATTTCTTGGCCTCTCCCTTTGGGCAGCTCTCTCTTCCTTCCCTCCACTTCATTTCTACTTCCTACCCACCTTGTCACAACTGGAGGCTGCAGTTGGGGGCTAAAAGAAAACAATCCTTCTGTGATTTGTCCATGGCCTCAGAGGTTTTCTTTTCTTTTTTTATGTTCTAGGTGAAACAAATCCCAGCATGCAGTGTCCACAGCCTTTCTTTCATTTTCACATGCATATATATTTCATGGAAATTTAATCCATGTGTTTCCCATCCATTTACACTTAACTCCTCAAAATATTATTTCTAAGGACTGTTTGATGTCCAGAGATCCATGCTCGCCATCTATTAGAGACCTCTGCTCCAGCACTCAACACATCATTCCCTCATATTGAAACACACCTGGGTCCCTTAGGGAGCCCACATCTGCCAGGCATGACTTCTAGTCTAGAACATGGAATTGTGGGAGTTGGAGAGGGTCAGAACTGCCAGCACAGGCATTCTGAGGCCAAGACGATGCCACACGGAAGAGGCCGGCAGCCGTGGTTCCTGCACTCTCCTCTGCCTAGGACACATGCATGCACATACGCTGCAGCCCCCAGCCCTGCTATCCCACCAGTGGAGGCCGGGCTGTGCCTCAGAGGAGAGCTGGCTCAGTTGTACTCAACACTGTTGGGAAAGCTTTCCTAGCTAGGCCTCAGATGGCTTGAAGTTATCTGGTTTTCAAGACCCAGTCTCGATCCCAATCATCCTTGACCAATTGACACTGCTTCCCAAGACAGCCTATTTTGCTGACAGCTGCTCTAACGATAATCAATAATCATTGAGGTTTGTAAAGGGTATTGCGGTTCATAAAGTGATTTTACATCCAGAGTCCTGTCTGATCATCTCCATGACTCTCCAAGATGGGCAGACGAGGACCACCCCACGTCCATTTTAAGATGAGGAAATGACACACAAAAGCACAGAACCGAGACTTGGATTCAATTCAATTGTCTACTAGTGGGGTGATCTCCTACCAGAGCAAATCCATCTTTCTATAACTTTCGTCCATTGATCTACTTCTACTCTCTGTTCTGTTACCAATAAAATGAATATCATCACTACCTTCATTATCACGATGACTATTATCACACTCATACGCCAGTGATTTATCATTTACAAAACATTTCCATATCTCCCCCCACAGATACTAATGGACATAAATAGGTAAATAGAAATGTCCACCCTCTTTTCTGAGCTCTTGTATCCAGGTGCATATGTGGTGGACACATGTGCATCCACCAGTGTCAGACCGAGAGTTTCCCACCATTGGGGGAAAGCGGCTTTCAGCTCTGACCCACATAAGAAAGCTACTCTTCCCAGAGAAAGGAGTCCAGTGCTTCTGCCTTAGCCCAGTGCAGCTGAGAACACAGGGAAAGATCTAGTGCCTGGGATGAACAAAAGGATTTACACAGTGTTGCTCCAAAGAGGCTAATTTTTGTGAGCCTGAGTTAGCCCTTTCTTCCTCTTCTTGCCTTCTTCATTCACTGGCCCCCTTTGTCATCTGACCCCCACAATAGCCCTGTGAAGTAAATATCAAAGAAAGTAACAATAGTTCCACTTGACAGATGGGGACACTGAGGCGTTAAGAGGTAATATTCCTGCCTGAGCCTATACAGCTTGCAACTCATCTTCTCCTGTGGAACACTGCACACAGTAAAACTTGGGGGTAAACAAAGAGCAGTAAAAGTCAAATGTGTTAAGATCCTCTGGAGAAAGCATTTTATTCTTTGCACAAATGTCAGTTTCGTCTGGCTGAATAATTCTGCACCAAAGCTTTGCTTTCCCTGCTTCAGAACTCCCAAAGCATTTTCACTTCACTTTCTTTGGGCCTGCCAACAATCCTGGCAGGTGGGCGCTGATTGTGATTCCCATTTTACAGATACAAAGCTAACCCAGGAAACATGTGGGATAACATGTTAGATAAGAGTAATTTCTACCATCTACTGAGTGCCAACCAGGGTGTCTAATTCATTCTACAGCATTATCGATAGTAAGGCGGCATTATTTTATGTTCCATTGAGAAAGAAAAAAATGCTGTCAATTAATTGGAAGATGACATTGACATTGAGATGGCCATTTCAAGGGGTGTCAGGCATGATACTAGAAGGAAAAGAGATAATCCTAGAAGGTCTCCCATTGGCAATTACGTGCTTAGCTTAAGTCACTGCCTCCAGCAGCACTGATCACTTGGTCTCACTCACCCATGTGGGGACAGCAGGTATGATCTTACCTTTCTGCCCAGGTGGGGAGAGAACCAGAAACATTGGGTGAGCAGACCTAATGACTAACAACTACACCAAAAGACGACCAGCAGATCCTCACAGGAAGTCCAATCTTCCTCTGCCATTTTGAAGGCCAAAGCCAGGCTTTGTCTCGGGGTATCCGAGGCCTTCGGTCACTGGCCACTTCCTATCCAAATCTGCTTCCTCTCTTCCAGAACCCACTCGAGCAGGGGGAACAGGAGCTGTGGCTGAGCTTGATGATGCCGTCCTGCAGAGCCAGTTCCCAGCCTCAGCGGGTCCGTGCATGTGTGTGGCTGGGGGCCCTAGCTGGGCTTTGTTTTTCCTGGTGTTTCCTTCCCCCTGGAATGCTGGACTAGTCCTTGCCTATCAGAAACTGATAAGGTCCTGGAAAAAGTGAGACTGTGGCTGGGGACCGGAAGGGAGGCCTGGGGTTGGGGGGGGGGTCGGGAAAAGTCTGTTTTATATCTTGCTCTCCCCCACCTCTAACCCCGGATTTCAGGAACTCATGTGAGTTTTCCACAAACTGATTTTCTTGCATAGGAATTGAGGAATGAGCTCAGGCATGAAGCTGTCATGGAAAACAGCCCCCGAGATACTGGTTGCAGGCCCCTAGCTCCAGGTCAGAGCAGATGGTGGGCACTGAATGGAGATGAGAGGGGCCTTCATTTGTCTTTCCATGAACTGGTCATGGCTCCCTTTTTGCCCAGGCCGAGGTGCAGCCCCCAGAGGACCCAGCCTCAGCTAGACCACACAGGGAAGGGCCTTGATCTGCAGCAATATAAGCCTACTAGTGAATTATAGCCAGAGATTTTTGGAGGAATCCTAAGATTTAGAAAAGGCAAGATAAATTTAAAAATGGAATTTGCTGTGGATGTGAAACACATAGGAAGCATGACTCTCTGAAAAAGAACTTAAAGAGAAGTGGCGCTAGGCCAGATCTTTGCATAAACAGGTAAGGAGGCTTTTCTCCACCCCACCTGGACTTGAAGGCCAGCCCCATGCTCCCAGGGTCAGCCACCTGACCTTGAACTTGTCCCATATTGGACAAGACTCAGAGAGGAAGATGTCTGCTGTGGCCTTTACAGGGACCAGGCCACTTCCACACTGGCCCATCTGTATGAAGCTATCCAAGCCACTGGCCCAAGGGGGACTTGGTGTGAACTAGAAAAAGACATCCTCTCTGGGAGGGTGCAGCCCCGTGAAATGCAGTTTGGAGTGGGACCTGGGCAGGGTATGTCTGC
Source organism: Tolypeutes matacus (assembly GCA_026826555.1). NCBI lineage: Eukaryota > Metazoa > Chordata > Mammalia > Cingulata > Chlamyphoridae > Tolypeutes > Tolypeutes matacus. Next base: position 261,912 of record JAKSZT010054260.1, on the reverse strand, counting down.
CCCACCCTTCCTTGGCAGGATGTCAATGAGCGACTGATATCCTTCAGCAGTAGGAGCTTAGGCTCTGGCCCCTTTGCAAAATGGAGACCCTGTTCCTCCCACCTGCTCTGCCTCACCTCTTGGGGTGGTGCCTCTGGGTCCTTAAAGCCAGGCTGTCACCTTCTCCTCCTGTCTGTCCCCACACACCTTTCGTCCTCAGCAGACACTTCTGGAAGAGCCACAGCCACCTGCTCTTTGTTCCCCCAGCTCCTAGCTTGGTCCTGGCACCACGTTCACCATCCTGGATCATTCCCTCTTCTTAGCAAGGGGCGACTTCCAGGAAGACAGGATCCCCTCTGTCCAGGGTCCTGTGGGGCCCTGAAACAGCTCCCAGTAGGAACTCCACGAAAAGGCTGAATGAATGAATCAACCGGCAAAGGAGGGCGCTGAACTGGATTTGTATTTTTCTATTGAGAGGGCTTGGTGTTCTATAGTTGTCCCACAAATGCAGGGCCAGTTTCTCTTCCCCAGCTGGAATCTCCCAGGCCAGGGCATCAGGGGAGGACAGGAACAGAGACACTTATCTCCAGGGTGACAATTTCATCTTCTCCCTGTTCTTTGCAGATAGCTATCTACAAAGACCCTCCTCCACCATGCACACTTAGCAAATGTGACCAACCAACGCGACTGCATTTGAGCACCTGCGCCAGTCGCCTGCTCACTGGGTAGCCTCAAGTGGGCTCTTGGGGCAGAGGACCTGGGTTCGAATCCTGGCTTGTTCCATGCCTTCACTGTGTACTTGTGGGCTGGTTACTGGTCTATAACCAGTTTCCTCAGTTTCCTCCTATGTAAAATGGGGATAATAATTGTCCTAATAATAGTAGTTATTAATTCCTAATGATCGTATTGGTGGTTTTGTAAGGATTAAGTGAGATAATGGATGTAAAATGATTACACAGCATCTGGCACATGATAAGCAATCAATAAACGTTAGCTCTAATAATGATAATGCTGTCACTCCCTGTGGCTCCACAAGTCCCTCCTGCCCTGGTCCTCTTCTGGTCGTGACCCCAGGGAAGACTTAACAGGCTGCTCGTTCAGGCATTCATCTTCCAAACAAACCTCTACTGAGCATGTGCACGTGTGTGCCCAGCCCTTCCTTGGTGGCAGGGATGCAGAGCTGGGGGTGGGGTGGGAGGGAGGGAGCTCCTGGTGGGGGGTGGAGTGGAGAGGGTGGAAGGGGGCATGTGTGCTGAGAGCAGCGCCAGGGGCAGCTGAGGGTCGTGCTCTGTCCTCCTACAACCAACCTTTTCAGCTCCTCTGAGACTGACCCCTCAGGGCAGTGTCTTCAACTTCAATTTATTCATTTCATATGTTTATTAAACACCTACTGTATGTAAAGCACTGGAGATAAAGGAGTGAAGGGAGTCACATCCCTGCCCTTAGGAAGCTCACATTCTAGCAGGGGAAACAACTCACGAGGGACAGCACTAGGATACCTGATGTCAGCCAGAGTAAAGCATTTGCAGGTGATGCAGTGGAAAGGTCTCCTAGAGGAGAGGACATTTGAGCAGAGACCTGAATGAAGTAAGGGAACGAGCCATGAGATGCCTCAGCGGAAGAACGTTCCAGGCAGAGAGAAAAGCACAAGCAAAGTCCAGAGGGAGACAAAGCTTCACATGCACTTTGGGAGTTGGAGCCAAGGGTGTGTGTGTGGGGTTGAGATTCCAGGGGAAGGAGAACATCTTCTCTCATCATCACATAAGACATTTGGTAACCACTTTGCAGAAACCCAGATTCCTTCGCTCTTCTGTTGAGATGCACAGGGTTTGGTCCCCAGATAACCATTCTGTTTTTAAGTGACAAGTTCTCCCCCTCTTTCTTTGGGTTTCATAGACTAGACATTAGGTTGGGGACTGCTTCATCTCCCAAACAGAACATAGGTTTCCCGTGGCAGAGAACAGCAAAACTGGGTCCACAGTTGACTATTTCCGACTGGGGTGACTTTGGGCAAGGCCCTTTGTCTCTGAATCGTGGTATTTGCATCTGTAAGAAGAAGGTAATACCATCCACACCCTGACAAGCTTACCTCAAGGAAGGCTCAGCCTCTTCCTACCTCCCTCCGTCCAGTCGGTCAGTTGTCCAGCCGTACCCTCTTCCAAACCATCAACTGCAGGTACCCAGCAACATCTTCTTAGGATGCAAAGTTGATCTTGTGCCTTTCTTTTAGGGGATCTTGGATTAGAATTCAAGAAATGCAAGCCCCTGAACATGACTTTAAAATAGGGTGACCCCAAGCAACGGTTTGTCTGAGACCATCCTGATTTAAGTCTGGTATTCTGGGCTCTAGGACCCGAGTCCTAGATAGACTCAGGTACCAACTTCCCCTCTCAAAATTGGAAAATCCCCATCTCAGAAGTGGCTGGATGAGGCCCTTCTTGAGTTGATCCTCCTCATGTCTTAGGCCTTGTCTCTCCAACTGTCCTCCAGCCCACCAGGCTATTTGCTGCTGCTTCTAATGAGCCACCATCGTTTCTTCCACCCTACCGTTCTTTCCTCCTCTTCTCCTGCACCACAGCTTTCCATCCTTCAGGGTTCCTCCAGGAAGCTTCTCTGACCCCAAATCCATCACCTTTTCTGTGCTCCCCCACTGATTCCTGAATTTCCCCTAACTCACTCCAGTCCCCATCACAGTAACATCTTAAATGAGGGTTCCACAATCTGTGTCTTCTCTAGACTGGAAGCTCCCTGAGGACAGGGTGGTCCCTGGTAATACTGCCCCCCTGTGACTGTCCCTCCAGCGTCTACCCCAGTGCCTGACACAGGTTCCAAAAGTATATGTTGAATGAAATGAATGGGCCTACCTAGTAAGTCTCCAAAAGTGAGAGTGTGAGTGCTTGGGGGAAAATTCTCAGAATCTCTGAACAGGGAAAAGCATTAGCCCGTGTGCAATCGGAAGCCCTACTGTTTCCTTTGTTCTCTTAAGGAAAAGCCAATGCCCCTAAAAATAGCCTGTGCATGTCTAGTCCCGGGAGGCTCCTTAGGAGTCACCCAAGTTGATTTTTCAAATGCACCCTTGGCAAGGGTGACCAGGCATAAACTTTCCATATGGGTAACCCTGGGGCAGGCACAGGTCTCCCAGTGGCAGCCTCTTCCAGGGAAGTCACCATCTTCCCCTGAACCCAGTCAGCAGTCCCCAGAATCTCTGTAGGCAGCGCCCCCCAAAACTCCCCCACAGGCATCATCCTTCCCAACCCACACACGGATTTCCGCAGCTTCTTCAGAAACCTCTCCAGAGGCGGTAGGCCAATAAAATGCAAATATTTAATGTTTCCCAAAGCACTCGGGTCCCTCCATGTCCACCGCAAGGGGGTCACAGAGTGGGACCAGGGGGAGGGAAAGACTATCATAGGATTTATTCCCAGGGAAAGAATCGATGGTGAGAGTGATCTTCACTGAGTCCGATAGAAAGGTGTGAAGTTAACAATAGTCGAAGGGGTCATAAATTACCGGGCATCACACTCAGAGGCACATACACGTGTACAAGCACAAGAGCACGCCGTCCAGGAGCTCAGGGCCGGGGAGAGGAGCGCAGGCTGCTCCCAGCCCTCCTGCCACCAGACAAAGGCTTTCTCAGCCCCATCTCTCCGCCCCGCGGTCCCTCGGCTCTTGTACCATCAGTAACACTTCACGGAGCCTTCAGGCCTAACAAATAATTAGCTAAAATTGAACCAGGGATTTCTTACATGCATGTCATAGGTCTGATATGAATAATGAGGCAGAAGGTTAACGGTGGGTCAGAGACAGTTCCCCATCTTCCAGCTTATTTATTCAGCGAAATGAGAAATTGATCACATTATTGCGTATAGGGGGAGCCTGATTCATCGCAATCAGCTTGGAATTGGCAGTTTTGACTGTAGGCAATTTGGGGACATTACTTATGCCTGAATAGGCCGGGGAAGGTCATTTATAGCTTGTTAACACCTCTCCGACCTCCTTCACTGCCAGATCTTTGTCCTCAACCCCCTTTGCCCTGCATGGAGGCCAAACGAAAAATCAGAGAGGAGAGCATGACATTTATTATAAAATTAAAATCACTATAAGTGATACTCTGGAGAAGCCTCCTTACAATGCCCATGTGTCAGAATCTGATTTGTTTGTTTAAGTGTCCCTCTGTCTGTCCTTCTGTCTGTTCACCCGCCCATCTCTTGCTCACTCATATATAATTCCTAAACACCGGCTGCTTACACAGGGTCGGTGACCAAGTCAGGCCCTGGGGTTGTGATTACAGGAGCTCATTGGCCACCCAGGATGCCTCCACCAGGATGGTAACCGAGTCAGGCCCTGGGGAACTCCTGGTATCCAGCACCGTTTCTGGCATCCAGGAGATACTTAAATGTTGGTAGGATGAAGGGTGACTCTCGAGGAGTTGCTGGGGTAATTTGTGCCAGCCAACAACTACTGAGTACTTACTGTGTGCAGGAACTGGCTTTTATAGCTGTGGTACAAAGAGTGGTAGGCCTAGCTGTGAGACCCGGACTGAAGAGTTGGTGCAGGTGGGAATTAAAATCATGGACACCAGAATAAGATGGCAGTTTCGAATCTTGGTTTTACCACCTCAGAGACTCAGTTTCCTCATCTGCAAAGTGGGGATAATGTAACAATCTACCTCACAGTTCATATACAAACATTTAAAACAGAAATGGTTTCTGGTGCATAGCTAGCTGTCCAGTAAATGGCAGCTACTATTATTATCACAATCACCATCATCATTGTGATCAGGATGACTGGAAGACATCTCCATCTGCCCTTGAAAAAATGTTTTTTGCGCCAGAACCCACAAAAGGAGGAAGGAAGCAAAGGGTGGTGTTTTGGTTATTTACTGCTATATAACCAACCACCCAAACCTCAGTGGCATAGAACAGCAATGGCCATTACTTATCTCTCCTGTTTCTGTTTCTGTTGGCTGGGCTTAGCTGGGCAGTTCTTCTAATGGTCTCATTTGGAGTCTTTCATGCAATTGCTGCCAATTAGCATCTGGAGTTAGAGTCTATCCAGATGCTTAACTGGGAGGCAAGGACTGCTGGGCCCCTTTCTCCCCAATAGTGTCAGAGCCTCCCCTCTCTGCAGGAAGGAGCAGCATGGGTCTGGCATGGCAGTGAGATCTGGCAGGCCGAGGTCACATGCTACAAGCAGCTGAGTGTCTGCTCTATCAAGGAAAGCTACCTGAACAGACAAGAAGAATCTTACTGCATGTTCTTATTCTTAGTATCAGGCAAAAAGGTCTGTGTTCACGCCATCAGCATCCTTTTAAAAAATCTTTATGCACAATTCATGTTTGTTCATCAGATCCCATTTTTAGCATCCTTGGTGTGTTTGACCCCAGTGGAGGCCCTGGGCCTTTTTTTTTTTTTATTTCCAAGTGAAGAACCACCCTTCTTTGATAAATCCCAGTTGTCTTGAAGCCAGATCCAGCTCTGCCATTGCCCAAGGCACAGACACCTTCCTGTGCCCAGAATTATTCCAGAAAAGGATGAGGGTAGCTTAACCTCCTGAAGTAACAGATTTCACAGACCTGAAAACAAATGCTGGGTCTCCGACAGGCAGCTGGCCGAGAAGTGGAGCAGGAGGGGCGGTGAGGGGCAGGGCCAAGACTGTTGGTGGTCTCTGCTTTTTTCCCACCTCTCTCAACACACACACACACACACACACATCCCCCCCCTTCCCAACCCTTTTTTTTTTCTGACCTTAGAATAAACAAAATTCTTTCATTCTGGAGCCTGGAAGATTCCATAATGGGTTGAGCCTCTTAACAGTCTATTTTAATAAAACTCAGCTCCCTGGCTATATGGAGACCATAAAACATGCAGGTTTCAGCAATAATATGTTTAGTAGGCCTGCTTGATAAAGTGGAAATGTTTGCATGTTTCAAATTATGAGCAATTTAAAGTAGGAAGCTAGCAAGCCAGTTCCTGGGTTATGAAGCTTGACATTGTTCAGCCTTAAGAGAACACATACTTCAAAGTCTCCTGGTCTGAAATATGTCCTGTACGCTGCTCAGCAAGACCCAGCTGGGATCAGCCTGCAGCTGGCTGGGGGGTGGGGTGGGAGGGGGGAGAACCACAGTGAGATGCTGTCTGGCAGGCAGAGCATCAACCCTTCAGCACATAGGCAGGGTGTGTGTTCAGGAAAAAGTTAGCCCAGTGAAAGCCCTACCTGTCTTGACAACCCATCAAGACAACCCATTACCTGGGTTGATTTTGGAGGCAGTGATTTCAGCATCACCAATGGAGATTAAAGAGCTTCAGCAAGTGGTCAAATTGTGTCAGTGGTTTTAAACTGACTTTATCCGAATCCCTCTGCTTTCTTTTCCTTTATATTCGCCTTCGTGTGATATTTCAGTGGAACAAATGATTTTTGCCAAGTTCACTCTGCTGCAGTCACATTGGCTTTCTTTCTGCTCCTCAAACTAGCCAAACCTGTGCCCACTTCAGAGATGCCGTTTGACATTTGCTGTTCTTGCTGCTCTTCTCCTAACATTTAGGAAGGTCAGCTTCTTCTTGGCATTTGGTTTTCAGCTTGGATGTTACCTCCCAGAGAGGCCTCTCCTGACCACCCCAGGCCTACTCATTTATGCTCTCATGCCCCCTCTCTTTTCTTGTTTGGGGTACTTACCATAATCTTGTAGTTATTTTCTTTATCCATTTGCTCATGTCTTGTCCATCTCCTCCCACAGCATGTCAGCTCCATGAAAATTAAGGACTTTATCACTCTTGTTCATCACAGATGGCACAGTCAGTGCTCTATAAATGCTTGTTGGATGGGTGGATGGATGGATGGATGGTTGGATGGATAGATAACTGTAGTGGGGTGAATAGTACGAGTCCCCCAAATTCATGTCCACTCAGAACCGCAGAATGTGACTTGGAAACAGAGCCTTTGCATCTAGTTAAGATGAGGTCCTGCTGGATTAGGATGGACCCTAAATCCCATGGTTGATGTTCTTATAAGACGAGCATACAGACACACAGACACCCAAGAAAGAAGACCACATGACAATGGAGGCAGAGATTGGAGGGGTGCAGCTATGAGCCAAGGAGCACTAAGGATTGCCAAGGGTCACCAGAAGCTAGGAACAGGCAAAGAAGAGTCTTCCCTAAGCCTTCAGAGGAAGCCTGGCTCTGCCACTATCTTGGTTTGGACTTCTGGCCTCTAGAACTGTGAACGAATAACTTCTTGTTGTTTTAAGCCACCCAGTTTGTGGTCATTTGTCATGGCAGCCCAAGGAAACCAATGCAATGACTTATAAGAATACTTCAAATTCCAAGACTTTAGAATTCCTAGTCCTAGGAGGAGAAGATATCAGGGCGAGGTGATCTGGGTCTGAAAGTCAAACGTAGCATTTTGACCCCAAGGATGGCTCCTGCTGCCACAGGAAGGCTCATGGCTCACAGGGTCACTTTGGGGAAGAGGAGTTGCCAGCAATGAAAGTGACCCTAGCTGCCCCTCTTTCAGCATCAAGCTTCCTTCTTCAGCTTATTTTCCCTAGGCTTAAAGTGGGAGATACAATTTCTATACCTTTAAAAAATCCCATAATTGCACCAAGCCTGGATCCTCCATCCCAAGCAGCACTCCCGGTCACACAGGAACAAAGGCCAGCCTGTTCTCGGCGAGACAGCCCGGCCTGGCCCAGCCACCATGTGGTATGCGACCCTGACTGGCTGGCGGAATTCTTCAGCTGATAAGAGCCCTCCTCCATCTCCTTGCTGGGCGGGGGGGGGGGGCAAACTGGGGAGAGGAGACCTCCGTGCAGTCACTCCATCCCTGCCCCTCCAGGGAAGCCACCCCCCTCTTCCCCAGGGTCTCCTCTTACCCTTGCAAATCCAAGTTGTGTTCTCATAGGCTGGGGGTAGCCAGGCCGCTCTGCTTTCCCTGCATGCCATTTAATAGCTGCACTTGACTAGCTACACTAAAGATGCCTCCTGCAAAGGGCCTTGGGGAGACAGCTCAGCTCAGGAGGGAACAGGACTGTGGATGTGGGTACCCTCCTCCTGGGGCCCCAGCAGTGGCCATGTTTATTAAAACAAACAAAATCGCTGGACCCCAAACCAAATCCTGAGTCTTCACCATCAAAACTCCTAGATTCAGGATGGGGTTGCCTCAGATCATTGTCCACCGTGCCCAGGTGCTGCTCCCTTCCAGTAAGCATGGGACACATAGAGCCCAGTGTGAAGAGCTGTTCCCTGCAGCTGTGTGCCATGGCAGCCCTGGAGAGTTTCAGGGATGGGAAAGCCCGGGGGCCTGGCTGATGGCACCTGCCCATACCCCCATTAGGAAAGACTAGGCAGTTGTGCATTGGGCTGGATTTGGGTCGTCGGCAGTGGAATATTTCTACTGTCAGTTCAACAAAAAGTGTGATGATCACAGTGAAGCTTAACAAAGAAAACGCTATCGGGCAATTAGTAAGCCCAAGTCAGCAGGACTGATGTGAAATTTATCATGTTGGGAATAGCACGTTCATTTGCGTGTGACAAATGTTGGTTTGTACGTGCCCTGCCCGGGAAGCTCAGGAAGACAACAGCGTTTGCTCTTTCTGCCTCCTCCCCCCAAAGATACAGCTCACACCTTCTTCTCCTCTGCTCTGGAATCTTGGAGGTGAGGGGTGCTGGAAACACCCAATTGTATGTTGTACAGAAGAGGTAAAGGTTTGAGGCTCTGGCCTGGGATGTGCAGCATCACTGTTAGGGAGGGAGAAGAGGGGGAAAGCACAATACAGAGAAAAGCAGCAGTTTTGTTTAAAACCCAGAGAAAAGGGCTCCAAGGAGATGCTTTGAATCCTACAGGCTGGAGACAACTGTTCTGCAAGAGGACACAGACTGGGCTCTGCCTGTGGGGCCCAGAATGTGTGTGGGTATGGTGTGGATGTGCACATGTGCATGTGTGTGTGTTGGGGAGAAGGCCTCCTGCTCAGCCAGGTGCTGCTTATTATGAATTAATGCTTACCTCCACGGCCTGGGAGTCACAGGCCTGCCCGGCACCATCCACAGCAAAAGGGCTGTTGCAGCCTCTCCTGGCTCCTCAGCTTAGAGGCAAATTGCCATCTGGGTGGGAGGCCCAACCTGATCGGGGTGCCGTGCCCCATATGCCTCTGGAAAAGTATGAAGGATTGAGGTGTTATTAGATTTATTCCCTTCCCTCTGATTTCTTTTTCATGAACCCACCTTTACAAACTTGCACGTGTTTACTTTGGAAGTACAATTTTCAGGGGGAGCTAAACGACGTAGGAGTAAGGAGTTCTTGGATGCAAATAAAATTATTTTGGGGGGTTTAAGTCTTTGCTATGGTTTGGAAAGCCATCAGGATAGCTGCCAGTGCCTGAACTCGAGTGGATGCTACCTAGGATTCTTGGCTCAGTCAGGCTGCCATCTTGGTCTTAGTGTCTTTCTTATCCCTGCCTCCTCCATCCCCCATGCCTGCAGAGACAGCATTGTCTTCCTCTCAGCCTCCCTCTTTCCATTCCCGAACCTTTAGCATTCTTGATGGTTCACGTTCTGAGAGCAGGAGGGTGGGAAACAGTCAGTGGGGAGACTTCATTTATTGAGCACCAATCAGTGCCAGGCCCTGTGGGAGCTCTGAGGACACATCGGAGAATAAAGCATAGTCTCTACACCTGAGAAATCTGTCTGTGGGGATCAGCAATAAGTGAGCAGCTAGTGATAACTCAAGTGCAATGATTGGGTGGGCAGGGTGGGGGAGGGTTGAACCACAAGCTGAGAGAGCTAATAGGGTGGGAGTGAAGCAGAACATGCTTCCTGGGAGAGGTGCCTCCGAGATGGAAACCCTAAAGGCAAGTGCAGTTATTGGGTGTGGAGGAGGAAGGCCTGAAGAGCAGAGCTCAGGCTTGAACTTGCTTTAGGTCACTCAATGAAGGGTCAAGGAAGAACAATGACAATACTTTGCTCCTGGCCTTTCTGAACAGACTGCATTTGGCAAACATTAAGATGTTTGGTGAGATTTAGGACCTGGGTGACTCCACAGAACAAAGGGGATGTCCCATGTGGGGAGGAAGATCCTGGCTACAGCTCAACAGATGCATGGGGCAATGAGGCAACGTCCAAGGAGTCTAGGGATGGTGGATTCAAGATGGCAGCAAATTCTTTTCCATTCCTCCCATGGAGAGGCACAGTCTATTTCCCCTCTCCTTGAGCTTAGGCTCTGATTTGTTCTGACCAGTGGGAGGCAGAGGAACTGTCTTTCTGGAGCTTTTGAGTGCAGACCTCAAAAGGACAGTTACTGCTTTCTCCTTCCTGGAGCCCACTTGCCACATGATAAGAAACCCAAGTCAAATGGAAAGGCCACATGGAGGAAAATCAAGACACTCTGGCCAGCAGTCATGCTAGAATCCCAGCCCACAGCCAGCACCAACTGCCAGCCATGTGAGGGAGCTAGCATGGGTGTTCCAGCAGAGCTGGGTCCCCAGATCACTCCAGCTCCAGTCAACAGTACCTTAAGCAGGAAAACCAACCAATGTACAGAATCCCAAGAGATAATACATGGCTGCTGCTTTTAGGCAGTAAGTTTGGGATGGTAGATAACTGAAATAGCAGGCACAGGCTCAGTCCTCTGAAGTTGAAGCAAATGCCAATTGCCCATGCTGACCAGTCTCCCCACACTGGCTTATTCCATCAACAACTTTAGGAACTCAAGATTTCCCATTCCCAACGGTCCTCTTCCCCCAATTATGCCTTCAACTAGCCAGTAAGTATATTTTTTGTGTGTGAACATACAATTTTTAATTTATTGAGCTCAAAATAGACAAACAAAAAGACTAACAAGTCAGATTCTCTACCATCTCTTACCCAAAAGAGGATAGATCTCTATAAACCATTAATTCATTTACAGAGATCACCAAATTAGCCAGTAAGTATTGATGGAATAAGTTGTTGAGACACGGGGGGTGGGGGAGTACAGAAGAAACAGGGAAAAACCCTCTGCCCTGAGGGAGTACACTCTATAGGTGCAAAGACCAATGTATCAGGAAGTAGATATGGCTCAAGTGATTGGGCTCCCGTCTCCCATGTAGAAGGTCTAGGGTTCGATTCCTGGGGCCTCCTGGTGAAAAGCAAGCTGGCCCGTGTAGTGAGCTGGCCCAAGGGGAGAGCTGGCGCAGCAAGATGATGCAACAAAAATAGACACAGAAGAGAGACAATGAGAGACACAGCAGATCAGGGAGCTGAGGTGGCGCAAGAGATTGAGTAGCCTTTCTCCACTCTGGAATATTCCAGGATCAGTTCCTAATGCCACCTAAAGAGAAGACAAGCAGACACAGAAGAACACAGAGCAGACAGCAAGTGCAAAAAACAACGATGGGAGGACAGGGTTGAAATAAATAAATAAATCTTAAAAAAAAAAAAAAAGACCAATATATCATCCAACTTGTTCAAGCCAGAAACTGAGATGTGGTCATTGATCCTTCCCTCTCCCTCCCCATCAAACAGTAACAACTAACGTTTACTCAGGAGCTTTCCAAGAGTATTACATGAAATATCTCTTTACCCCTCACAACAGCCCTATGGGAAAAGCACTCGTTTCCTCCCTACTTTACAGGTGAGGAAACAAGGGCACAAAGTGTGGGCACTTACTCAGTTCACCAAGATAGTCTACGGTAGAGCTAGGATTTGAACCGAGCCTGTATTTTTAACCAGTCTTAGAGAGTCCGCCCTCCCCTCTGAATCAGAGAAATTTGGATGCAAATCCCAATTCTATTCTGTGTAACCTCCCATGACTTTACTTCTTTGAATCTGCTTCCTTCTCCATAAAATGAGGTCATATCTGCCTGTTCAGATTGTTGCAAATGAGGCAACATATGCACCTTTCCAGATACATAACCATAGCTCACTAAATGTCTGTGTCTTTTCCCGTCTCCCCAATGGGAGGCAATATACATCACATAGAATTTCTGAATGTAAGGAGCAAATAAGTCATGGTGGTAGGTTGCCTTAAATTGCACACACTGTTTATTAAGCAGTGGTCCCTACTGGAAAAGTTTTATATTGCAGCAAGGCTCTATAACCATTATAAACAAGTAACTCTAAGGCAGAAGTCAACAAACTTTTTTCTTTAAAGGGACAAATAGTAAATATTGAGGCTTTGCAGGCTACTCTGTCACAACTCCTCAAGTCTGCAGTTGTACTGTGAACACGGCCATAGATGGTATGTAAATGAATGAGAGTGCTTGTGTTCCAATAAAACTTTATTTACAAAATCAGGTGGGGGGCCAAATTTGACATGTGATTCATAATTTGCCGACCCCTGTTCTGGGGTGAGAGTATAGAGATTCTGCTGGCAGGTGGGAAATTCCAGGCATGGGAGAAGATTCTATAGGTTAGAAATTGCTCAGGGGGTGAGATGAGGGAGAGGTGAGGGCTTTCAAAAGCATTGAAATAGTCTGCCAAAGTCTTCTGTTGACTATTGCTATCCAGCAAGTCATGAGCCTGGCTGGGTATCAAGTTTTCAATTCAGATCTTTGCAGTTTTGAAAGTGGTTTGTAGGGAGATAATGATTCATTTTACAAAAAAAAAAAAAAAGCAATGATCAGATTAAACAATGGCTTCCATGGTTAAAATATGTTTGGGGGGGAAATACACACACACACACACACACATATTCCATTCTCCCTCTTGGAAGTTTCTAATGGATAGAAATATATTTAAAGGCTGAGAATTCCCGCAGTAACAAAACCTCTTAATCTTGGTTAATGCTGAGTTCTACAAACTCACTTGACCACAGAAAGCTATTAATAGCTCATAGGTTACAAACATAGGGTCTGGATCGAATAAAATGAGAATAATAATACCTATCTCATGGGGCCGGTGTGAAGAACACATGCGTTGAAGCCTGCAGAGTGCTTTGCACATCGCCGGCCACCTAAGACAAGACCCGAGTACTAAATGCTGGCCATGGGACCTAGCAACGCCCCTGGGAAATGCTGGTCACCAGACTATAGGTAGGTGGTGTTAAATTCATTTCTCCTATTCATTTTCAAAGCATGGATTTAATGCTATTCCATAGTTTAAGGTATAACAAAGACCATAATAGATCTTGGAAATTTTCAGACATTTCAGCCCAAAGATCATGCTCACGATCCGTGCCATGCCTCCTCTGTTTTGTTTGTTTGTTTGTTCTTGGAGCAGAGACCCCTGAGCGTGGCTGGAGTTCCAGGGGGAGGTATCGTGATTGTTTCCTTACCAGACAGTGGGGTCCTCAAGAGATTCTTTCCCCGGTGTGGGCAGGTGGCAATCTGGAGGGCCCTGGAAACTGGCTGAATGGAAACAGGCGGAGAGGGGGATGTGGACGCTGGTGGTCGCACCCAACCCCTCAGCAAGACCCCTCCACGCCCCCTCCCCCAAAGGCCAGAGGCCCCAGCTATCGACACACGCCTTTAAGCTCTCGGATACTTCAAAGAGAGAAGATTAGGGGTGAGTCTCAGAACCTGTTCCCCAGAGAGAACCATTTGTCCACGAGTTGATACTATTGATGCTCGTGGAAGCTGAGAGGAGCGCGTAATTTATTTAACACAAGTCGGGCTGCGCTGGCGCCTCCTTCCGCGCACTCTCGCTCTCGCGGGCTGGGCCGGCCTCCGAGGATCAGCGCAAATGTTTGATCAGCTATGCGTCCTCTCCAGGGCCGCACACGTGATCCGAAAGGCTTTGGCTCTCCGGACGTCTCCAGAGTTTTTCTTCTTAAATTCTTTGTTTCCTTCAGAATTCATTATCAACGACATCATTCTATCTCTTTTTCTTCTCTGATTGAGCACATTTCTTACAAATGGTGATTTGCCACTTGGAGGCCGGGAGGAGGGTGGGCTGGCAGCCTGGCCTCTCCTTTGCAGGGCCACATCTTCCTGAAGCCCCAGCACGCCTCTTGGCATCGTCCCTCGCCAAATTGTGCCTGCTTTGAGGCATGGAGAGATGCCCACAAACCCATGAGAAAGGAAAAGAGTGCCTGCTTCAGTGCAAAGTTGAATTTCAGAAAACAATGCCATCCTTGCAGGGAATAGAGGCTCCTCAGGGAAAAGCCTCTACCAACTGAGCTCTTTCCATGAAAAATGTCGGGGTATCTTGTTCCTAAGCCTTGACTTTTTACCTATATTTGATTGCTCTAATTTCTTGCTGAGAAACAAACATTTGATTAGACCTTTGCTTCCTAGCTATAGTGAAAATAGAAAAGAGGGCTTGTTAGACAGCAACTTATCAACTGTAATGGGAAGAATTTAAAATCAGATCTGGACATGAGAATTAGTTCCTTCACTTGTTCATTCATTCATTCATTCATTCCACTAATATGTATTGTGTTTCTTACTATGCCAGAGACCACTCTGGGTGTTGTAATTATAGTGATGAACAATAATAGCTAATATTTGTTGAGTACTTATTGAGTGATAAGCATTATCTCATTTAGTCCCAGCAGATAGGAACTAGACTAATTTGATTTTATTATTTTTACAGAGGAAGAAATTGAAGGTTAGGGAAACTAAATGACTGCCCCAAATCATGTGGCCTGAAAAAGCAGCAGACTTTGGGTTTCAGCCTTGGCAGTCTGACCCTGAAGCCCCCGAGTTTTGTTAAATTGCCACATTGCTACTTAAGGAAAGCCAGGGCCTTGCATTCTAGTGGGAGAGAGAGCTGATTGAAAATAAAGACAAATATAAAGGCATAAATTACCAAAATCATTTCAAATAGCAGTAAAATCACTGGAGAACATAAAACAGAGTGATCAGACAGTAACAAGGAAGAAATAACTGGGAAGGTCCTCCTTTCCTGACTTAGTGCTTGTGAAGGCAGGACCGATTTTCCTGGGAACTAGCTGTTAAACCCGAAGGCAGTTAGCGTTGGATGAGAGGGCTCTCCATGGCTCTTTCCAATCTGAGGTTGGTCACACTCACCACCACTTACAACCAGTGTTCTTCCCCTGGGAGGACACATGGGATTTTCCAACACAGATAGAACGAGACCATTAGATACAAGCTGAGTTACATGATACCTAAAAGAAAAGTCACCCTAGTCCTTCAGTAAGTAACACTCCAGAGGATACACAGATGTAGCAGTAAACATGTCCAAAGATTAGAAAATGCTAAATCAGTGGTTCTCAGCTGGGGGTGGTTTTGCTCTCTGAGGGACATTTGACAATATCTGGAGACATTTCTGGTTGCCATAAATGGGAGAGGGATGCCAAAGGCATCTAGTGAGTAGAGGCCAGAGATGTTGCTAAACATCTTGGAAAGCACAGACGCCCCCCCCCCCCCCCGCCCCCAACAAAGGATGATCTGGCCCAAAATGTCAAGAGTGCTGAGGTTCAGAAACCCCACACTAAAATGATAACTAGCGAGAGAGACTCACCATCCTCATAGTCTCGATTCTTCTCTACTCCCAGAATCTTTCTGAAGTTGTATGGAGACAAGAACATTCAACAGCATTTTACTAACGCTTTCAGGCTAAAGTCCAATTCAAAAAGGCGGGCTCAGGAAGGCTCCCGCATTCAAAATGGCCCAACACACCCATCAGAGAAAGAGGGGGACTCGCTTAGAGGTGGGGTGAACGAGACAATGCCTAAATCCCGACTTGTGTAAAATTGATAATACAAAACATATCTCCATTAGGGTCTTCTTTAATTGAAAAGATGTTTTCTTTCATCTGTGCCAGGAAGAAGAAAAGTCAGGTTTCCAGCTTGGGCTGCAGTTTTATCTGCTGGACCTGCTTATAAGCTAAGCCAAGTTTCATTAAAAATTATTGGTCTCATAACTTTTTTTGTTTTTTGCTTTAAAGAGCCCCATATGGAACAAATAGCAGGATAGGCTTAATGCTGCACAAAGTCATTGGGCATTTTGACCCACTTTGTAAGTACAGATCTAATATTTTTCCCCCTTTGAGTGGTAAATCAATATCTCAGCAAATAAACCCAAATTTGGAAAAGTTAGACTGAAGAAATGGTTTCTCAGTTCTGGGCAACACATAGAAGTTTTTTCTTCTCCTCTCTATAGGCCCAAAGCTCTGTCTGTCTCCAAGGGAACCTCTGCACCTTCTCCTAGGGTGTCACCCATTGCCAACTCTCGCCTGATTAAGAAATTCTCTACTGGGTTTGGTGGTGCAGGGTTAACAGGTAGGTAGATTAGGAAGGGCAGGTCAGAATACCCAGAGCATGTAACTATGAATCTTGTCATCCCATGAGTCAAGACAGGGGAATGTCATATGCTCCAGGGGGATGGGGAGGAAGGGACAGAAAAGATCAAACGGGACATTTAGTGGTCATGGGAAATGTTTTTCATTACCTTACAGTAATGGACACAGGACATGGTAAATATCATCAAAAATTATTAAACTGTACTGTCTAAAAAAAAAAAAAGAAAGAAATTCTCTAGTAGGACCAGAGCATCTACAAAAGTGTAAAATACAATCACAGCCCTTCCACGAGTATTTGAACAATACCCACCTTATGATAGGTTATATTTCATTGACTTGGAAGAAACAGTGCATTATCTGGGAAAATAGCACAGATGTTGCCTAATAAACATTTCAGTTTATGCATTGTATTAACCTCATGAAACATTTATGCAAATCTCGCCTTAACAAAAGGTCAAAGAACCATTATATGTTATGAAGCATACAACGGGAAGACCTTTGTTTTTTTACCTCGGTATTTTATGGGTGGGTTTGTAATTCTTAGGGTTTCTATTTAGGAGGACACAAGGGCATTACAGATTTTCATCTCTTCTGTTTTCAGTTCTGTTATCATTCCTTCCAGCTGATTTCACATTTTATAATGCTAATAGTGGGTGTATGGTTTTGAGTTTCTCTCCTGTCAGCTGGTCAGTAGGGCTGAGGGATATATTTAATAGAATCTGACAGCTGATGGAACTGGCCTCATTGAAAGAGGATTTGATATGTGGAGTGAATGTAGCGACCCTGAATTCGCCATAATAACGGCCATTATTATCCAGCCCATTGCAGCCAATATAACTCTTTCTCTTGTACACACCAGTCCATGTGTATAAAAGACATGACTTATGGATGACTTCTTCCGTATACTGATCTTGAGGGCTGTTTAGATAGCATGTCAAAACAGATTAGCCGTCTTACCCTGCCACAAAATGAAGGGAAAGAACTTAGTACGACTCTGCCAAACAAATGCACATGGGCCTGTAAACAAAGCGAGCACGGAAGGGGTGAAATTTGTCCTTATGGGGTTTAGGGGAGCTGGGGCACCAAGAAAAGCCACAGACTCATCCAGCTGTGGTACTCTGGTTGGGACCTAGAGGGACTCCCTGAGATACGATGGAGCTGAGGCTGGAGAGTTTGGAGCATCAGGTTGGAACCCACTAAGGGGAGACTGGCACAAAGCTTCAGCTTTCATGGCACCCCAGGGATGTCAGGGATGACCAAATGGACATCTTGGTAAAAAGCAGCACATCAACCTGCCTGCTGGCACCTGAGACACAACCACCTTCTTTGCTTGACCTGCCTGTCTGCTAGGTGTTCGAGCGAGCCAACAGTTATTGAGGGCTTGCTACCTGCTACCCTTCACCTGTATTAACACCTTTTCATTTTCCTATGAGCCCTAAGAGGGAGATGTCATTATTATTATTATCTCCATTTGACATATAGGGAAACTGAGGCACAGACAAGCTAAGTATCTGTTCTAAAGTCACGTCTAGTAAGTGGTGGTGCCAAGATTGAACCTCAGGAGGTCAGAGCCCATACCTGTAAAGGTGATGTCTTCTGCTTCTGAGCATAGTGGGGGGAGGGGTGTTTATTCTCCTAACAATGGGAGTGAGAGTGTGTGTGCTTGCTCATGTGTGTGAGTGTATGTGCACATGTATGAAAAAGCTTAGGCACAAACGTCCCCCTAAAAATCACCTAGCCCACCCACGTGGCTGCAGCCAAACCCCCCTTAACTCAAGTAACTGAGTTTCCTCTCCCTCTGTAAACCAGGTGACTCCCATCTCACAGAAGTGACTCAGAGACAAGGAGGGTATGTGAGTGCACCCAGCACAGCTCCAGCACGGAAGAGGGGCCAGGGACACAATACTTCCCTCCTTTGTTTCCAACCTCTGCACCCCACCCCCTCTTCTGCCTATCAGCCACTGTCTCCCCGGGGTTCAATCCCAACCATTCAACAGTGCTCCATGAGGCTATCATTTAAGGTAATGGTATCAGAAATAGTTGATTCCAGATTCCCAAAAATTCTTTTATTTACCCACTGTCACCTTCTGGCAAAAAGGAAAATGGCCACGGAGCAGCAAGCAGATGTGTCAGCGGTACCTAAGGAAAGCGTGCCAGATGTTAGGAGATATACTCATAGCGGTCTGTGTTTAAATTACATAGCACTGGCACTTCTCAGGTCAGAAGCATAAAACCTACTATTGATCTTGAGCAATGCATCCAATTTTGAATGTCTGTTAAAGCCCCAGGCACTTCAATGCCTCCTAATCAATACTTCTTTTCATTCTTTCTTTCTCTTTTTTTATAGCAAATGTATGGGTTTGTTTACCCATCCTGCAGGCATCCAACCTGCCCTTTTATTCTTCCACAAGTAGAACTCTTAGCCTGCTGGGGACCTGCTGCCCAGAACCTCCATCTGCAGGATTCCAGGCTGTGACTGGTGAATAATGTTCAGCCAGAAGCCACTCCTTTACAGCCCTGACAGCTTCCCAGGGGCACGCCACACCTCACAAGTCACCAAGTATATGTGCGTATGTGTGTGTGAGAGAGAAATGGATGGGGGGGATATGAGATCAGGCTTAGCTTGGTGTAGACCCTAAGGTAAAGATATATGGAATCTTGAAATTTAGAATAGAAAAGGGACCTTGGAGATCACCTGGAAAAAATGTTCTCTTCCATTTTGCAGATGGAGAAACTGTGTCAGCTGCCCAAGGTCCCCTGTGTGCTAGGTTGTTAAGCACTGAAGGGGAAATGAGCCAGACAACCTGGAATCCAATGCTTTTGGTTTCCATTAAGGAAAGGGCTGAAGGTTTAGCTGCTGTGACCCTAATGACGCTCTGGTAAGTAGGTAAGCCAAGTAGCCTGGGAGGACTCAGGATTCCGAGGCTATTCTCCCTGCCTAAAGCCTGATGACTGTGGAGGTGGTGTTGGGATTCAAAAACAACTTCTTCCACTGGCTTCTGCCCACATTTGGCCTTGAAGGATGAGGAGAGTGGAGAAGAGAACCTGGTGAGAGGTGAAAGGGTAGAGAGAAGAAGTGAGAGGACAAAGAGGATCACTGTGCAAAGTCATAGAAGCAAGAAGAAGCATGGCATAGTGCAGGGAGGGAATTGCGAGTGGTCCACAACAGCAGCAGAATAGAGTGTGTGAGGGGTCAGCTGGGGGGACTGCAAAATGGTGCGAACCAGTCTGGCAGTTCCTCAAGAGGTTAAACACAGGGTTAACCTCTCATCTCCTAGGCATATACCCAAGGGAAATGAAAACAAATGCCCACACGATGTAGACAAATGTTCACAGCAGCATTATTCATAGTAGCCAAAAAGTAGAAACAACCCAAATGTCCATCACTGATGAATGGATAAACAAAATGTGGTTTATCTGTACAATAGAATATTGTTCGATCATCAAAAGGAATGAAGTGCTGATAGATGCTACAGCATGCATTAACTTTGAAAACATTTTGCTAAGTGAAAAATGCTAGTCACAAAAGACCACATGTTGTGTGGTTCCACTTATAAGGAATGTCCAGTAGGCAAATCCATAGAGAAAGAAAGCAGATTAGTGGTTTCCTAGAGATGGGAGCATGGGGGATTGGGATATAACTGTAGATAGTTATGGGGTTTCATATGGAGGGTATAAAAAATAGAACGAGCATATCTCAGCCCCAAAGATGACTTCGGATGCCTGCTGCTCACAGATCTGGTGAAAAGAAACTTCCAGCAAATCGTGAATTTCTGTGTTTCACATTTACTTTGCCAGGAGCTCAATTCTTGCTCCTCACGGCCAACTGAACACCTAAATTAGAAAAACAAAAATGTAGAATAGACAGACAAGTTCTTTTTCCCCATGGGAATAAAATATTTAAGCATAGATTTCAATCTCAATTTCTATTAGTAGATAAACAATTTTCCCTCCGCAAGAATGTACAATGAAAGAAAATTTAAGAGACATATGAAAAGCTTCTGTGATTTACAAAAAAATGGGGCTTTGCTAAATATATATCTCAAAGACTTAAATCTTTGGACTGTCCATATGCCGATTGAGCCCTGAATCCCAGCAGAGTTGTGGCCAGCACCTACTCTTCAGTTCCTCAGACTTGCCCAGAGCAACTAACAAAATGATGATGATGGACAAGTCCCATCCCAAAAAACAAGGAGTATCTACAACTGCAAGCAAAACAGTTCCTTCCATCTGCCCCATATTATTAAAGTCCCCTCTCAATCTGAAGCAGTCAGAGCAGACCTCATCCCAAATTCCTCAAGATTGAGGAATGAGCAAACATAAGGGGAGAGGGGCAGTCAACCAGGGACCAATGGAAATTTATTGTTATCGTAGGTATTATCATGTGGTAACAGAAGAACTTGTAACATTGATATCAAGAGACCATATGACCCTTCAATGAGAAGATAATACCAAAGGTTCAGAGAGGGTGTGGGGAAGATGAATAGGTAGAACACAGGACATAATTTTAGGGCATTGGAATTGTTTTGTATGATACTGCAGTGAAGGATACATGACATTCCATGTTTGTCAGAGCCTATAAAACTGTACAGCACAAAGTGTAAACCATAAACTACAGATCTTGATAAGTAGCAGTGCTTCAATTTGGTTTACCAATTGCAATCAATGTACTTCACCAATGTAAAATGTTAATAATAGGGGGGAATGTATGGGTGGGGTGGGGCTATACATGAATTCTCTATAATTTTTTTTAGTAGGTACTGGGCATTGAACCTGGGACCTTATACCTAGGAAGCAGGCACTCAGCCCCTGAGCTCTGCCTGCTCCCTCCTCTATATTTTTGATGTAACTTTTCTGTAATTTAAAACTTCTCTAGGGGGCAGATGTGGCTCAAATGGTTGGGCGTCCGTCTGCCATATGGAGGGACCTGGGTTCGTTCCCCGGGACCTCCCAGTAAAATAAAAAATATATATATAGAAGGCGCATGGGCTGCCAGGCTCTGTGTGCCGCTGAGCTGTCGGGCCCCGGGAGCCATGCAGCAGGATGATGATGTAACAGAGGAGAGACAAGATGCTCTGAAAGCTCCAGAAGCTAGAAGCTGAGGTGGCGCAGGCGGCAGAATACCTCTCTCCTACATCAGAGGTCTCCAGGATCGAATCCTGGTGAAGACTGGAGGAGGAGGATGAGAAGAGATGGCAGGAAACACACACAGAGAATTGCCCAGAGAATTGCCCAGCAAATGGACACAAAAAAACAGCAAATGGGGAAGAGGGGGTTTAAAATGGATAAAGTAAATAAATAAAATCTTTTAAAAAAAAACTTCTCTAAAATAAAGTTTATTGTTAATTTTTAAAATGGGGCTCATTCTGAAAAATCAAAACAAATACTCCACCATGCTATAAAGCTATACCAAAAAAATTTTTTTTTTAATGATCTCTGATATAAGTATTCCCTATAAGATTAGAGACAGCATTGCTTCTTTTAATGGAAAACTCTGAAATTCTTTTCTAACAAATAACATAATCATGGAAATTTGCTAATGCTACCTAGAAAATAAAGAGCAGATTTAATAGAGCAGGAAAAAAAACCTGTACATTAAAAAACTGAGCTCGGGGAACTCTCCCAAAAATCAATGAAAAGGAGAAAAGAAACAGATAATCAGAAAAAGAGAGGGAGAGAGAAAGAAAAACAAAAGAAGCTAGATGCTAAGGATCAAATATTTATGTAAAAGAGATATTAAACGGTGACAAAAGATCAAACAGAAAAGAAAAAATAAAGATGATGGAATAGTCCCCTGAGTTGATTTGTGCCATTAGAATCTAAAGGCAAACTACATCCCTGTTTTTGTAAATAAAGTTTTATTGGAACACAGCACATCCATTTACATTTTGCCTATGTCTGCACACTGGAAGAGTACAGTTGCATATATGTGACAGAGACCATATGGCCCTTCAATAAGAAAAAGTTTGCTGACCCCCACAAGAGTTCTTTGAGACTAACATGAGTAAAAATTTGAATTTCAAGGATACATTTAAAAATCCTATATAAATTTACTTTTCAAAGTTATATAGTTTAATTAGTAAGTTATAGTACTTACTGAAGAAGGAAGGGAGAAATTCCACTAGGAATCACACTTCTTAGTAAACTCTAGGCTAAAATGTATGAAAATCTAAAGGCTTCCTTAGGAATGAGATTGGGAACTAAGAATTATACATGCAGCCAAGCTGCCATTCTTTTATGTCGCCAATCTTATGTAGAAGGTTTCAGAACATATGCCATGACTATTACTTGCTTGAAAAAAATAATCAAAGAAATACTCCAGGTGGCTGAAAAATGAAGTAAAATAAATAATTCAGAAATGAGGAAAAGCAGTATAAAGGAAACGTTGCTGAGCAGAGAATCAAAAAACTTAAAGTTAATTTCTCAATAATTGCAGTTAACACGATTATAAAACAATGCAAGTGTCAAAAAATAATTCTGGAAAGAGATGACACACAATGTAAAAATATATTAATTATAATATTCTTATTCTAGAAGCCAGATGGGGCTAGAAAAGGAATTGATGATGATAATACTGGTAATTATAGCTTCCATTTTTAGAAGTTACTATGTATTAAGCACAAAAATAATGCTGATATAAATATTGTTTTTCATAAATCTTTGTACACATCTCTAATATTAATTCCTTAGCATAAATTCTTAGAAGTTGAAATGCTGGGTCTGAACATTTAAAAATCTTTCAACACAATGGAAGTTTGAAGTCTCACCAGAAATATGTAAGCATTCATTTCTCTGTACCCTTGCCAAAGCTGGTTATTATCATTCTGCAAGTAATAATAGTTAAAATAATGTGTTAGAAGTACAGAAGTTTGAAATTTTTTGTACAAATTAGAACAAATTGAAGGTTATTTGCTATAATACTATAACTCTCGCTCACTTATGTTCTGATATACTTCTCAAATAGGAGAGAGCTCCATTCTTTCTTCAGATTATTTTTATTTTTCATAAAAGATACTAAGTAGCATGTTTTCATGGCATATCAATGACAAATTTTTGGGGATATAAAATTCTTCGTATGGAGACAGCATTGCTGACCAACAATTAGGGGCTGGTGAAATAATTTAGTGCATGTCCCTAAAATGGAATTTCCTGCATCTGTCAAAAGTCATATTCAGAAAGGATACTTAAGGTACAGGAAACTTCTCACAATCTAATATTGAATGAAAAAATAGTTTATACAATATGATCCCAATTCTGAGGTTAAAACAAATATATTATATACAAAATAAAAAAGATACATACCCAATATTAGAGCAAGGATTGTCTCTAAGGGGTGAGACTCCAGAAAATTTGTTTACTTCTTTAGGCTTTTCTCTAATTTCTGTTTTCTGCTTGAACATTTTAATACATAGAGAAAAAAAAGATATCTTGTAAGTAAGCTGGATACTTAGGGAAATGCTTATGTTTCCCCCACACCTAAGACAGTATCTGGCTTAAAGTAGATACTTTGTCAATGTTTGCTGAATGAAGCACGAGTGAGGAAGTAGAAGAATGAGGGACTGAATAAAAGATGGTGTGTTTTCCCCAGGCAGAAGTGCCTGCTTGAGCATTCTCTGATCCCTGTTTTTTCCAGGCCTGGCATCTTCTCTGTGTCTACTTGTTTCCAGCTGCCGGCCATGCTGCTGCCTTCACCCCTCCCAGCTCCCCGCATAGACCTCCTCCTGTCTGCCACAGTGGGGTCTCCCCAAATCCCCTGAAGCACCTGCTGGTCCTGCGCCCCATTTCTCCCTTGGTCCCCCCACCCACCCCCAACTTCACCTTGGCTTTGCTCATTTGTCAGTGACTGGGTTTTACTTAAATATTTTTCACATCACCCCTGCTTCCATGGGCGTCTGAGTGAGGAAGATACCACTGTACAGTTGTCTCTGGCTGAATGAGACCCAGCAGGTCGATATAACACATTTTTTTCCCTATCAGAAATAACTGAGATTACATAACCATAACCTCTCCCCGGAGCAAATATGCATTGGAGAGGTAGTGGCACATACATAATTACAGATGTAAGACACTAAAAATAGCTTCCGTGTCCCACACAGGCAGCGAGAGCGTGGCATTCGAGTGCAAGACTGCCACGTATCGCAATATTAATAGGAGCCACCGGCACCACCCCAGGTGGTCAAATGAAGCGACGCAGCGCTGTCACCAAAACGAAAAGGCAAAGAGATCTAAAATATTCCTGTGCAAAGAAGGTTGCTGCTTGTTTGAGCCTGTCAAAGCCTGTTCCAACTGACTGTGGTTTTCTCCCAGCGGGCAGGAAGTAAGTAATCAAACAACGAGATTATTATTATTTTGTATTCATAGTATAACTAATGAGTATAAATCATCACCATCATAACAAAAATGATAATATCACCTACTGTGTTAAAAGCACCTGCTGTAGTTTTCAAAGGACCTTCACATCTAACAGGCTAGATTTCACATCACCAGTCTATATATTCACATGTACCAGTCTAAAATTGAATGGGTCTGAACTGGGAACTGATGCAGATAGACTTTGCTATGTAGCAAACCTCTCCCCAAAACTTGATGGCTTAAAACAATGATGTTTATTATTTTTTCACAATTCTGTAAGTTGGCCGGCGGTTCTTCTACTTACTCACCTGGGCCCACTCCTGCACCGATATTCAGCCACAGGGTTAGCGAGGAAGGTGGCTCACTGGTGCCTGGCAGCTGTGCTGGGGCACTTGGCTGGACATCCAGAGGCCCCTCCACGTGGGCTCTCGTCCTTCAGGAGGCTAGACAAGCTTCCCTACCTGGCGGTCCCAGGGCAGCGTGCCAAGAGGGCCAAGCCGGAAGCGCGCTGCCTCCAAAGTCACATGACACACTTCTGCTCTGTCTTATTGGGCAAAGACAGTCACGAGGTCAGCCCAGATTTAGGAGGTAGGAAACCCAACTCCACCTCTTGAAGGGAGGAGGGCAAGATTTTGTGGCCATATTTAATTTGAAGGTACTGTACTAAATATTTACTTGTACTGTCTCATTTACATCTCACAAGAACCGTGCAAAGCATTGCTCCTCACACTATAAATGTGGAAACTGAGACCCACAAGGACTAATCAACTTTCCCAAAGCCACACTAGCTAGAGAGGCCACGTGTACTCGAGATGATTTGACATCAAAGCCCATTTTCTTCCACCATATAGCAGTCTTCCCTCTTAACTTATTGAGTTTAGTTTCTGCTCTCCATCATGGAAGCTAATGAGAAGAATAAGAGAACCTTTCATTTTAAAAAATTTTTTAAAGAATTATTTATTTATTTACTTTTCATCCATTTTACCTCCCCAGCCCCCTTTTTTGCTGATTTGTGTCCATTCGTTGGGCAATTCTCTGTGTCTGTTTCCTGCCCTCTCTTCTCATCCTTCTCCTCCTGTCTGACCCAGAATTTGATCCTGGGAACCTCTGATGTGGGAGAGAGGCATCCTACCTCCTGCGCCACCTTAGTTCCTGTTTTTTTGGTGTATCTTCTTTTGGCTCTATCTTGTGTCACTCTCCTGTTACATCATCATCTTGCTGCCCGCCACCCCCACCCCCGTGGTTAGGCGGAGCCAGGGCACCTCACCCACGCACCTTCTATATTTTTCTTTTTTATTTTACCGGGAGGTCCTGGGGATCCAACCCAGGTCCCAACCATTTGAGCCACATCTGCTCCAAGAGAACCTTTTAGAAAATCTCCAGGCAGTTTCTGTGTAGCTCTTCATTTCATGATCTGTTTTCCACCCGATCCCCAACTGGCCCGTCCATTCTGCACTTCTGGAGGCCAAGTCCCAGATCCATACATCTGAAGGGGAGGGAGACCCTCAGTGGTAAGGTCAACCCTCTGCTGATTGCAATACTCATCCATCCTGTTGAATGGGGAATGAGGAAGTGGTCCTCTTGCCTGCTGCTTGCAGTGGACCAAGCACTATGCTGGTAGCTTTACAAGTATTGACTCAGCTGATCTACATGATAATACAGTGAGGTAGACAGCATTTTGGTCTCTATTTTGCAGATGGGGAAACTGAGACAAGTCAGTCAGTAGCAGAGCTGGGATGTCAAACCCAGGCCATCTGCCCCCAGACTTTAAAATCTCATCTCCCTGCTCAGCCTCTCCAGCCAAAGCGGAGTCTCAGGCAAAGAAAGGGTGATGCATGTGGCCAGGATCCCTGATGCTGACTCCAACTTTCTGATCCCAGCACTTTCTTTCTCATCAGGCCAGCCCCCCAGTCACCCTTGTCGGGAAGGAGCACCTGAGTGGTTAGTCCCTCTTTCAGAGTGAGGGGGACTGAGGCTCTGGACAGTTAGGTGAGTTTCTGCAGGCCTCACAGGACCTTGGTGGCTGAGCTAGGACCCAGGCTTTGCCTGAGGAGAAAAAGGGAAGATATTGAAACCTCAATGGACACTCCCTAGGCCTGAGCAATTCTACACCAGCGTGGATGTGGCTGCATCCTTCGAAGGCAAGTGAGGATGAAATAGTTTAAAAATACTAAAATGGCATCTGTCCTCCCCAAAGCTGGCCAAAGGGTCTGGTCACTTTCCCT
The DNA here is from genome assembly GCA_026826555.1 of Tolypeutes matacus. Taxonomy (NCBI): domain Eukaryota; kingdom Metazoa; phylum Chordata; class Mammalia; order Cingulata; family Chlamyphoridae; genus Tolypeutes; species Tolypeutes matacus. The sequence goes on along the minus strand of JAKSZT010054260.1, from coordinate 235,178 downwards.
CCTGGATGGACACAGGTCTTGAAATGTGGTTCCAGCTAGGGTGTTGGAGGTCAACAGTGACACTGGAGAAGTGGCTGAGGACTGAAGGGGTGGGCCATGTTCCCCAAATGACCCACATCTGGATAAATCCTTTCCCCTGCACCACCAAAACCACATGCCATGGAGCCAGCCCTGCTATGAAAAACAACTTCTAACAAGTCACAAATCACAGAGACCTGGACTCGCCAGGGTAACACATCAGAGGAGGATTTGCTTCTAGTTTCTCATCAAGAGTGAGCTGCTCAGATACCCGTTTGCATCCGTTTACAAAGGCATGTGGGACCAGGAGGCTGACATGATGGAAGAAAAAACCTTTCCAGAAATGACTGACAGTCACTTTGGGACAGAATGCACCAAAACTGCAAGGGACTCACTTGTCGGGAAGACACGGTGGGAAAGCCAGATATTTTGATGGCATGTTACCAGTTATAAAGCACTTTACCATCATTGCTTGTATGATTCTGCAAAGTGCATCTTATCTTACTTTTTTTTTTACCTAACATTCATTATGCCAGGCACTATGGTAAGTACTTTATATAGATATAGATATAATATACATGTTGTCATTTAATCTTCAAATAAATCTATGAGGTTGGTCCTGTTGTTTTCTCATTTTAAGATGATGAAACCTGAGGTGGACAGAAGGCAACACTATGAGCCTGAAATCACACCCAGGAAGTGGCAGAGCTGGACTTTGAACGTGCATCACCTAGTTCCAGTCTCTCTTCTCGTCACCATCATACCCAACCACTTCCCTGGATATAAATAACTGAGATTCCATAAGTAGATATAATAATTTATGGCATATGTTGATATGTATATATAGTTAAAGAACATAATTTGATATTTTGTAGAAAATAAATATATAATTAAGATCCAGTGAAACATACATAATTTTAGATATAAAAGACTGAGTGTGTAATCCTTAGAGCAATCCAGGGGTGGAAGCGGGAGGTGGGGCAGGGGCCACTGTGAGTTCCGCATTGCAGATGGGGAAGATGAGAATTGGAGATGGAAGCCATGAGTCCCAGGCCACCTAGTGGAGCAAAAACCCTGCCTAGGTTTCCTGAGCCAGGTCCTGTGTTTTTTCCCCCAAAGCAGGCAATGTCTTGTAAAAGCTGAAAGGAAAGAGAAACTTACTGTGATGAGCAAAGCTACACCCTCAGGTAGAGGTGGGGCTCTGGGTTTTGGGCTCTACGTTCCCAGAGGACCGAGGCCACAGATGTGACCATCGCCGTCGCCGTGGACTGATGATACTCTCGGTGCAAGGGTTTTGTAGACGCCTTGCTGTTTAAGCCTCGCAAGATCTATCTTGTTAGGAACACCACTTGGCAGAGGGGGAAACTGAGGCTCAGGGTGGCTAATTAACAACCCCACAGCTGGAAAGTCCCAGGGCTGAGATGCACGGCCTGGGTCTGACTCCTGATCCCTCAACCCCTGGGATTGTCTCACAGCTGAGGACTGATTCCGGCCTCGTCAAGAGCTGAGGTCCCACTGTGGTCTCCCAGCTCCAAGGGGCACATCCTCAGCAGGGTGCCTGAGCTGCCTTCCTCCCCGGTTGCCCACCTACTCCAGCCCCACCTGCTTATGGCCTCCTGGGTGTCCCTTGATTCCATTCAGAAACTCAGAATTTTTCTTCCATTCGTTTGTTCATTCATTCATTCATTCATCATCAAGTATTTATTGGGATCCTCCTATGTCCCAGCAATGCTCCAGATGCTGACATACAGGAATGAACAAGATGGATGCTGGTCCTGCCTGCCCCCCCGGATTCTAGTGGGGGGAGGCAGACATAAAGGTACTGTTATTTCAGGTGGTGCTACATCATAAGAGCCACAAGGGAAAATAAAGCAAGGTAAAGGGATAGAGACGGCTGGATGAGGGGTGGTTATTTTAGACAGGGTGTTCAAGGAGGGCTGCACGGAGGAGGTGACAAAAGAGCAGAGGTAGCCATGGGAAAACACCTTGGAGTGGGCAGAGGGAATTTCATGGGCAAGAGCCCTGAGGCAAAGATGAGTTTGGTGGGTTTGAAGATTGGCAAAGGGAAGGTTCATGTGGCTGGTGTGGCTGCAGGGAGGGGAGAAGAGACAGGTCAGACTGAAGAGGTCAGCGTGTGAGGACTTTGTCTCTGATGATGGTGGAGATGGATGGCCACTGGAGGGCTCAGAGGAAGGGTTTTCGGTTTTGGTGGGAGGAGGCTGTGCTGGGGCCAGGGAAGCTACCAGTTGTTGTGAATTTACCAGCCACGTGCCTCTCAAGGACTCTGAGTAAAGTCTGGCTAGCCTAGTCACCACAGGTGACAGCTTATATGGGTTCCTGTTTACACTCACCCTCCCTCTCCCCCCGACCCCCGCCATCCCCATCAGCTTTGAAGAAGAAAGAAAGAAAAATCAAGAAAACCTAATGAAATTCCAGACGCGGCTTGTTATTCTGACCTGGCGTCCGGGATTCTCAACACGGCACTTCCCCTTGAAAACTGCTGCCCTTCTGAGGCTGTTTCTCCAGCTGGTGGGAGCAGTGGAGGAACCTGCAAGCCCTGCTGGTTTAGGAAGCCCAGAGGACAGAGGGGTGGAGGCTGCGGGAGGAGGGGGTGGGAAAGGGTAAGGGCACAGGCAGCAAAGCGCTGGCCAAACATCTGGAAATCGCTTGGGGAACCTGAAGTCACTGCTGGGTCCCAACTTACCCTTCACATTTTGCTCAGAGCTGGGCTGTCCCCACCAACATCTGCTGGGACACAGTCCCACGTGACCATCTGCCACATCACTGCAACTGCTTCCCTCAGAAGGAGCCTGCGCAGTTGGCAGTCTTAGTCCAATGAGCCCTGGATAAGGGAGCTGAGCATCAAAGTCGTTAAGTAAGTGGGGAGGTGGAGGAAGGCAGCTCCAACTTCCAGCCACACTGGCTTGGTGTCTGGGCTCAGCCCTTCTGCTCAGCTGTGACCTTCGGTAGATTCTGTGGCCACTCTCAGCCTTCATTTCCTCATCTACAAAAAGAGCATCAGGAGACTCCCTTATTGGGTGGTTGTGATTTTAAGGAGGAAGATAAACACGAAAAGTTTTAGCCAGGGCCTGGTCCTGGCAAGCACTCAACAAGCAGCAACACAAAGTATTTAAAATCATGTTTTTGTTGTTGTCCCAAGTGCACAAAGCTCGGACGGGCAGAGCTGGGACTCAAACCCAGGTAGCCAGTCTATGAATCCTCTGTCCATTCGGTCACTCCCCACCCCACCCCCGCGCATCATTCTTCCTATTCTGAATTCACAGCTGAGGAGCCAGGGTCCCCATGGCTCCCAAAGGGTGGGCTGAGCTGGTGGCCACATGCCTTTGCTGGCTGGACCTGGCAGTTGCAATGCCAGGCAGAGAATGGGTGAACAAGAGTCACTTCCCACCCAGTCTGGCCTTGGAATGTCCTGGTATAGAAAGGGAGGAGGAAAAGAAAGAAGGGAGGGAGGGAGGGAGGAAGGAAGGATGGGAGAGAAGGAGGGAGGGAGGGAGGGAAGGAAGGAGGGAGGGAGGGAGAGAGGGAGGGAGGGAGGGAGGGAGGGAGGGAGGGAAGAGAGGAGGGGCCTCCTCCATCCCGGGATCTCTGAGTGTGGCAGTTGTGTTGCCCTAGATGTCACACATCTCCTTACAATGTGGCCTTGCCACTGAGCCCTCAAGTGGTGGACTCTGTCCCTTCCCTTTGTTCCTAAGGGAGTCTTTGGGGTGGCTTTGACCAATCAAGTCTGACCTAGATCACAGAAGGCGACACTCAGAAGGCAGGAGGAAGCTGAGGCCACATGGAGGAGCTGCATAGTCTCCGCCCCACAGCCAACTTGAACCACAGCCCCAGGCTTCAGAAGCCTTCACAGTGACTCCAGCCACCTTCTGCAGCCGAGGGCCCCCAGGAGACCCCCGGAGCATAACAATGCATGGTCCTTGTTGGATCCCATTAAACTTGGGGCAGGTCGCTGTGCAGCAGGAGACGACTGCAGCTAGGAGGAAAAGGAGCTCTCCAGAAGCCTTGGCTTCTCTGCTCTGCCCTCAGGGGCCCTTCACATGGGAGCCTGGCTCGGCCTGTCCTCTTGGTGTCCCCAGGGTCTAGCACAGGGAGAGGCACAGAAGCCTTTCTCAGAAACTGCTTGCAGGATAACTGCACCCAGTGCTTTAGGATTCCAAAGAAAGACAAACCTAGGTCTTACTGATTTGTTTTTAAGAGTTGGAGGAAAGAATGTCAGGGAGGCAGGAGGTGGGGCCCCACCCGAGCCTTCTCCTTCCAGGACTGCCTGTGCTTTCTAAAAAGCACGCCTTGGTCCTTGGATGTAGACATCTCAAAGATGAAAGAAACAAAATGGGTTTGGGGGTCCAGAGAAGAGGTGCTCTGGGGCGCTGGAGGAGGAGGACCCTCGTCCTGCTTCATTCTTTTGTTCATCCACTACTGAGCACCCCGCTATGTGCAGACACGCTTCTAGGCACTGGGGAGGGAGCAGTGACCGGAATTGCCCCCTCTCCCAGGTGTGGAGACAAGCAATCAACCAGCTCAATAGAATTCTCCACAAACCTTCAGGGATGGACTTTCTCCATTTCACACCATGTTGCAAAGGTGGGGAGGAGGCCCTTTTCCCTTCCCTTCCCAGGCTGTTCTACCCCCAGACCTGGAGACTCCATGAATGGACCCTGCCTGACCTTGGGTGGGGGGCACTGGCCTGCAAGGGGACCTGGGTTGGAGCCCTCGCTCGGGATCTGGGCAAGCCCCTTGGCCTCGCTGCTGGTGGGTTTGCTCACTGCCCTCAGGGGATAGTGAATCCAAACCCTCTTCCCTCCTGAGAAAGCTCATTTTACAAATATTGGTATGTATTGTGAAAAATCTGATTTTTACCCACAATAAAAAAAATTAAAAAATAAACATAAATTTGAAAAAGCTAGTTCAGGAATCCTCCGATGTCCTACGGATATAAGAAGCGAAAATTCTCTCGGGATGAGCCCTGGCCTCAGAGACCCAACCCTTCCCAGCTCATCTTCCCAGGAAACGGAGCCGCTAAGGCCCACATGGCGAGGAAAGGTCCCACGCGGGGCCACAAGCCTCTCCTGCGCCCATACGCAGGGCACAGCTGAAGTCCCCACCCATGAGCTCTGCCCATGGGTCCAGCCTGTGCCTGTCTTGCCCACCTCGGCTGCCCCAAACACTCTTCATGGAGGAAACTCAAGATTCTGCCCCTTTGCCTCAGCTGGGGAGGAGAATGGGGCCAGACTGACATTTCATTACATCCAGGCCTCATTTTTCCATTTCAGTCATTAAATAGAATTTTGCTTTAAGATGATTAATAAGTTTGAATCCATATAGCAAGTTATAGATTAACAATTGTGGGCCCCATTGGCGAGAACAAAAGAAACTTCATTATTGCATTTCATTCATCAAAGCTGTAATAAGAATGCCACTACTTCTGTGCCTTTGCCGTTCAACTCTGAACAATAGGCCACTTCCTAGGACTTTGTGTGACCTAACAACAACCCCAAAAATGAATATGTTCACCTGCAAGGAAAAATATTACCCTGGATTGACAATGGCTCACTGAACCATGAAAAGGAAATCTCAGAAATGCTCCTCTGGGCTCACCATGATCCTGCCGGGCAATCCGTAGCAGGGAAGGGCAGCTGGGAGGCTGCAGCCCACAGCAGACCCCAAGAAAAAATACCCAGATGGTGCTCTTGTGACTTACAGGACTGCAGTTATTCCAAAAACAACACTCTGAAATAGGTGGCCCAACGGATCAGGAAATATTTCCTTTGGAGGGTCATGTCTTCTGCGACGTGCCGGCCGTGTGAGTGATTTATCACGCAAGTGTTATGGGATGCCCTCATAGAGTCACGGCCCCGTGCGTCTGGCCTCTTCCCCACCGTGCCAATCCGAGGCTGGTTCTGCCTTGGCTGGCATTTTTATGTAGACCGGGGGCTTTTTCATGGGTCTGCTGTGCTTGCTTTCCCTCTCCCCCATAACTTCACCTTATATGTCTCCAAGGCGCACGCTGCTCCTTTCCTCTCTGCTGGAGACATTTTTCCGTCTGGCTCAGCATTTCCACCCACTGGTGCTCAGGCCAGCCAGCAGCCTGGCCTCTGGTGAACCTGTCTCCATAATCCCCTCCTTGGAAAGTCTCTGGGCTCTGTCCCCACCCTGCTGCCCTCTCCCAGTGGCACAAGCTTAGGGACTCAAGAGCAAAGGTGAGCAGAGAGGATCCCAGCATTTGCCAGGGTGGGGGTGGGGGGGCTCGGGAGGGCCAGGAACAGACTTTCCTGCTTCCAGTCAATATCTACTTAAGTGCCAGGCTCAGGATGAGGCACTGAAGAAGGCAAGGCTTTTAGAGAGGGCAAAGTGGTCAAGAGTCAAAATAAACAAGAAAACAAATGAAAATACCAAACCACATCATGACAGGTGGTTATGAGTGCACTAAAGAAAAGAAACAGAGTGCAGCAGGGAGAAGTGAAGGTGCAGGCGGCAGCATGGGGTAGGGTGAACGAGTGGCCCCACTTGTCTGTGTGGTGGCTCTGTAAGATTTAGGAAAATGGGTCCCCTCAGGGCAGACCCAGCCCGTGTGAGCAGGTGGTGCCTTTGGCAAAGGGAAAGGTGCCTCTCCCTCTGGCCAGATGACAGCCCCCCCACCCCGGGGCACACGCTGGGCTGCCAAGCAGGGCTGGAATCCAGCCCTGTTTAGCCAAGTGTCACTGTACAGGGAACAGCCTGCCCATCTCTGCAAGGAGGACCTGGGAGATGCTTCCAAAAAAGTGACATTTGAGGACAGATGTGAACGGTGTGAAGGAACCATCTAGGTTCCAAGCAAAGGGTGCAGGAAGGGGAGCATCTGGTGCGTTTAAGGAACGGGATGTGGCAGGCGGGGCTGGATCTAGTAAACCAAGGGCAGGAGCCTCTAGGAAAGGCAGCGGCATCGTGAAGGGCTGTAGACGGTGATGCTTGTGCCTGCAGCCGCTGAAGGCAGCAAGGGCAAGCCAGGTGGGGGGAGCCACAGATCTGAGGACCCCAGGCCACCCTCCTGCGCGGTGCTGGGGGCCGGAGGCTGCGGCACCCCCTCTGGAAGGCAGAAGTGCTGAACCCGGGCCCTGCCCAGGCCACTTGCTGGGGGAATGACTGTGGATCCACAGCTCCCTGACGTCTCGCACCTCATTTTACAGACCTGACAGCTGGGCGCAGGCTGGGAGCAGCACCCCGCACTGGACATCTAGCATGTAGTATTTTTTTTCTTCTTCTTCTTAAGGATTTGTTCCTTAAAATAATTCTCAGGAGGGCGCTCACAAGGGCCTGTATCTTTTCTTTCGGTCATTTTTTTTATGCGTCCTTCAGAACCACTTTGACCTCCTTGCTCGCTTATTGACATGCCTTTCATTTGAAACAGCAGATGTGAGGACCAGTTCATTCTCCGTCTTCAGAAAGATAGAGGAAAGCGGGGACACATGCCAGGAGCTGGGACCCCAGGCTCAGCATCAGTGCAGGGCTGTTGCGTCATTCCCAGAGTCCTCTGGGCACGGTTCACAGACATGGCTGCTGGACAAACTGTCCCCTGCACCTGCTCCTCCCCTCTCTGGGCCCCCAGAAGCAGAAGCTGAGAGGAAATTCCAGTTTCCTGAGTGCTGGATGAGCCCTCAGCCTTTGGTTCTCTCCTCACTCCCCTCAGCCAGGTCCCTGCACATATACACGCCCACTTCTGACCACCTACCTAGAGCCTCCAAGCCTTCCAAACTCTGAAGGGACAAGGTGGCAAAGAAGAAGAGCAAAGATTTAGGGTCCTGAGGGCTGAGTTTGAGTTCTGGTTTTTGTGCATGCTGGCCTCCTACTTCACTGTCCTGAGCCTCAGATTCCTTATGAGGAAGAAAAGGATTCAGATGGTGTTTCACTCATACTGGTTGTTGTGAGCACTGCGTGGGGCAGAAACGTAGACTTGTTCTAGCCAAGGAGCTTTTGCCCAAGTAACAGAAATTCTCCTAATTTAGCTCAAGAAAAGGGTGTGAGGTGGGGTGAGAATTATGATAAGGATACAGCGACCCCGGATGCATCCCCAAACAAGAAAGGTTTTACCGGAGTTAGGAAGCCCCGAGACTCGGACGTCTCTTGGGTGAAGACTCAGAGGGTCTTCCCTTTTGAGGAGTATCTGTGTTTCTTGGTCCCATTCTGGTGCTCCTGAGTGGTTTCCTCCCAGCATGCATCAGCCTGGTCCAAGATGGCCACTTCCTCTGCCTCCCTTTCAGCTTGCCAACCTGTCTGATTCGAGCTCCACAGCTACCTGTCCAATTTCCTCAAGGCTCTCAGTGTCTCTGAATTCAAATTCCTAGGAGAGAAGGGGAATGCGGTTGGCTCAGCCCATCGGCCCACCTGCTGTGGCAGCTGAGGGGAAAGTGGGAGACTGGGTGGGATGACCACAGATGATTCCTCTGATGAGGGGTGATTATAAAATGCTATATACAAAGGCTCCTTTATTCCATTTTGTTTATTTTCTTTCTTTATTTTTTTTTAACCCTACTAATCCTTATCTCTGAAATAAGCTATTGTCTGTGGATCTTGATTTGGTCTTTCTCTCTCCCACACACTATAAACGTCTTGAGGTGAAGACCAAGCTTGAGACATTGTCACTCCCCCTGAGACTTGGCATGGTGTCTGTCAGGAAGTGAAAGTTCATTGCACATGTGAATCATTGGCCCTTCCCTAGGAAGTCTCTCTGAAGAGTTTGGTCTACCAGGCGTCCCCCTTTGTCAAGATCTGTGTTTTCACTTCGGGCCTACGTGGAGTGCTTGGTCGTAAGAGGCCCCAGCTCCCTGCCATTCTCCACCTCAACAAAGCTCTTGCCCCTGCTTCATGTGACCTGATGCAGAAACCAGGCTCTCCCTTTCTCTGAGGCCTCTTAAAGACTCTGGATTGAAGGGCTCCTGGAGAAGCCCCCAGCCCACCTTTCCTTGACTCTGCTCCCGTCTATCTCTATGCCGAGACCTGTTGAATGTGAGCCAGTTGACCACAACCCAGCTCTCCAGACCCATCACTGGGGGTGAAACATTGTTTCTTGTTCAGCATAATTTCATCCCACCTTACCTGCTGCAGTGGCTTTGTAATGTCACTTTAGCTGGGCTGAACTACCTTTCCCAGAACTCCCTTCCTTATGGGTTTCCCATTAGGGTGGACCAGAAAGGAGATTCTTGTGGGAGATTTAGATGGTGGATAGGAGGCAGCAGCCATTTTGAAGCTCACACATATCTGCATTTATCTGCTGGCTCGCCCTGTCATGAGGCAGCAGCTGGACCTGCAATGGCTACACTTCCTTTGGATCCTCCTTCAGCATCTCCGACTCCAGTGAAGGGCCCCGGGCTTTTGCAGGAAGCCCACACTGCTAAGGCTAGAGGCAACAAGAGCTGACACAGATATCAGCCTTTCATCATGGAATCCAGCTTGTACTTGTACTTTCTAGCTTGTTCTTGCTCTCCACCACTTTGCATCCATCTCCCTTCCCTAACTGATGCCCTGTGGACTTCAATCTCCAGCATCAGATGCCAAGATCACACCCTCACAGAGACTACTTAACAGCTCCCCCAGTACTGTAAGGTCAGATACCAGAAACAAATAGGTAGAGATACAGATAGATAGAGGTAGAGGTGGAGATAGAGAAGGAGATGGTGAGGACAGAAATGGAGAAAGAGAAAATGAAGATGGAGAGGATAGAAAAGAAGAAAAAGAGGATGGAGATGAGAGGATAGAGATGGAGAAGATGGAAATGGAGAAGCTTGAAGAAGGAGAGAGAAAGGATGGATATGGGAAGGATGGACATGGAGATGGAGAGGATGGAGAGAGAGAGAGAGAGAGAGAGAGATCTCCTAGATCTGGCAACACCTATCTGCACCCACACCTGGCCCAGAGGACTGGACTTTGCTAAAAATATAAAGTTTCTCTCCATGCCCATCTACCAGATAGGTTTGCTTTAAATTCAGAGAAGTTTTAATATCAGCAAAACAACTCCTTGAAAAGCCATTGAGTTGGTACATTTACTACCTAAAATGAGCAGCTCAGCATTTCTAATGAAATGCAGAAAAGAAGAGAAAAAAATATTCCCACTACAACCTTATCTTGTGAGGGATGCTCTACAACTTTCAGACATATTTAGAAAATCTATATGCGTCTGTAATAAGTCTATCACTTCCTACTGAACGCTAAAGGTCAATTGCTACCCTGGGTGGCACAGAGTAATATTATCTTACATGTGCTTCCACATGAGTGCCTCACAGCACTTCAGAGAGAAAAGCAGGGCAGGGAATGGTCTTCTCATTTAACAGCTGAGGAAACCGAGGCTTAGAGAATTTTGGTGATGGGTCTAAGCTTCCATAAAGTGTAGGGCAGAAATTCCAAGCTTAGGGACTTGAGATTCCTCACCCAGACCTCAGTCTGGTTTATTTGGCACACACAGTATTTTTTTATTTTGTTTTGTGCTGTTTTTTATTAGCTTCCAACGTTTAAAAATCAGAAAACCTGACTTCCCAAAATTCCAGATTTGTTCTTTGGCAGCAATCATGGGACACAAGTAGAGGCTCTTCCCCTGGTAGGGAACCCCAGTTCCTATGGTCTAAAGCCCCTCTTTCCCATTTTATAGCACCCGCTGGCTCCTGTGGGCTTTTCTTGTTGGAGCACCTCTAAAATAGTAGAATTGAGACTCAAAGCTGGGTCATCTGATGCCAACTCCACTGCCCTTCCACTGGGTCACAGCACAGTCTTGAGCATGGAAAATTATAGGTTTGCAGGCATTTGACAAATATTTACTGAGCACTTATGTGAAGCTGGGGCAGGTGGGGAGTGGTAGAACAAAATAGGTGTGCGTATGTGAAAATGTGTGTGCATATGTGTGTGCGTCAACAGCCACGTTCATTCTCATTGAATGAAATAACTAACCTGCAGAAGGTTATGTAAATGTCAGAGAAGCACATGTTCATCTATCTGTTTCTGGAAATTGATTGCATTTCCTCTTGACTCTTCTCTGAAAAGGCAGTATATGTCTCTTTAGGAGAAACAGTTGCTTCAGTCCACAACTCTGCTGCCTGGATTCCTGCTCTCTGGCTACATGGGGGCAAGGAAACTAACCCCAAGCTGATGGAGTGGTGGGCTCAGGAAAGTGAGCACAGCAGCTGGGCAGCAGGCGACCGCCCTGGCAAACCGCAATGGTTGGTCACCCAGCTGGTCACCTTGGTTCAGGAACGACCAAGATCGGGGTCTGAATGGGTGAAAGAGGGTTGAAAACTTCTGCCATTGATATAAAAGCTTTTAATGAGGGCCAAATCTTCTAGCACCGGGGCTGTCGTTGTGACCTGGAGTGAGACATTTGCCTCCTTTTCCTCCCTTTGGCTCAGCTTTGCCCTCTGTGAAGTGGGAACTTTGGACTCGGGACCACCAAGCCTCCCTCCAGCTATAACGACCTGGCACACACCTCACAGTGTGGACCTACTCTGAGGCTCTGCTGCCTTGTTCTGTAACCACGGAGCGCCCTTCACCCCACGGTATTTGTAACAGCCAACACTTATCCTGCGTTTCTCAGCTCCTGGCATGTTCTAGGTGTTTTAAGTGAAGAGACTCATCTCTTCTTCCTCACAAAAATCCGTAATTTACAAGAAACTGAGGCACAGAGGGGTGAAACAAATTCCTAAAAGCCACCCAGCCAGTAAGCGGTTACGCTGGGATTTAGACCCAGGCAGTCTGGCATCAGTGTCTACACTAATTGCCACTCTCCTCTACCAGTTCTCTTTTGTTTGTTTTTTTTTAACTGATAGTTGTTTTTTTAAAGATTTTGTTTTATTTATTTCTCCCCACCCTCTTGTTGTTTGCATTTGCTGTGTCTGTTCGTTGTGTGCTCATTTCCTTTTAGGAGACACCAAGAGCCATACCTGGGACCTCCCGAATGGGAAGGAGGTGCCTAATCATTTGAGCCACCTCCACTCTCTGCTTTGGTGTGTCTCTCATTATGTTTTCCCCCTTGTGTCTCTTGTTGCATCATCTTCCTGCATCAGCTCGTGGTCTTGCTAATCTTCTTTAGGAGGCACTGGGAACCGAATCTGGGACCTCTGATGTGGTAGACGGGAGCTCAATTGCTTAAGCCAAATCTGCTTCCCTACCAGCTTTCTGTAGTGGGTCTTGCCTGTTTGTTCAGGGGGCTTTATTTAACCTAATAGATGAAGAAGCCAAGGCACAGAATGTTGTTGAATAATGTGGTGGCTAAGAGTTCCACTTCTGAAGTCGGACACCTGGATTCATATGTGACTTTGCTACTTTCTACCTGGGGAACTTTGGGCACATCACTGGAATTCCTTAAACTTTAGCTCACTCATTGGTATAAGGAGGCTGATAATTGTACCAGCTCATAGGGTCACAGCGGGAACTCAGTAAGACAATGTCTTCAAGGCTTAGAGTATTTAGCACATCACATCTAGGAATCTACCCCACAGAAGTGCATCCATGTGTGGACCCAAAGACAGGCCCTGGAACGGCCAAGTTCAGAGAAGCACTCTTTGTAAGAGCACAGACCTGGCATGTGCCCTGGCTCCCACTAACAGTGCCGGAGAGCCTGTGGCATATTCCCATGATAGAACGCTACACAGCCATGAGAAGAGTGGACCACATGCAGCAGCAAGTCTGAGGTTGGGAAAAGAAGCCAGCCACAGCCATACGTTCTGTATGATTCCACTGATATCAAGTTCAAAACTCTTTGTGCTGTTGGGAGTCAGGAGAGCAGATCCCTGAAGAGGGAGGAGGTCAGTGGCCGCAAGGAGGTGGGGTGGACACATGTGTGCTTCAAGGTTCTGCTGACTGACCCAATGCCGGCCACCCTGGCATGCTCATTTTGTGAGCATTCATCCAGCCACATTGTCATGACATGTGCATGTATATGTATGTATGTTATTCTTCAGCAAGAGTTTTCAAAGTAGACACCCAATAATGTAATTATTATTAATAAATGACTAACAGTTCTGGGAGGTAGGAACTTGCTGTGCAGAGAGGATGGGTTTTGGAGCCAGCTAGTCCAGGACCCATACCCTGGCTCCATTACTTCCTTGCTGTGTGCCTTGGGCACACTGCTTAACATCTCTGAGCGTCAGCTTTATTGTGTGGAAGAATATCCTGTATCTCATAATGCAAAGCCTGGCACAGTGTCTGGGACCCAATGAGCACTCAGTAAAAGCTTTTTCCTTGCTTCTCTCCCTTGCCTTTCAGAGTACCTGGCACAGTGCAGGGGATACAGTAGGTACATAATAAATGCTCAATGAATGTAAACCTTCTTGAAACTCACTTGGCTGCTCTCTAAGTGGCTGAGCCTCCTAAATCAATGGATAATTAGGTAAATTAAAAAAAAAAAAAACACCTTCTTCTAACCTAGATGTAGACAGTGCTCCTCCTGTGCACTGGGGTTCACTCCCATTAGAAGCCTGGGGTTTGCCCTAAGAATATTTATTCCCTTCACCAGCTTAAGGCTCTGTGGCTCTTGACAAGGGTCTTGGGGAGATTGCCCACCCCTGGGTCAGCACACTGCCTGCTCTCCTCACCTGCCTCTGGAGCAAAGCATAAGAGGGAATAGCCTTGCATTTCCCCAAATCCCCTTTCCTTTCCTGCGGAATGAAGCCTTGCTGTGCCCTTGCAGCCAGGCCATTGTTACCACTCAAGTCAATGCCCAGTCTGTGGGGTGGGTTGTTGCTGGAGGGAAGTCCTGCCAAGGAGTTGTAGGAAGCATCTTGGTCCCGTGCAAAGCTCTAGTGTGTGCATGCCAAGAGTCTGAGTCCTAGAGACTCTGTGCTAACCAACCCTTCCCCGAGGGGCATGGGTGGGCTCCCTGAGTAAGTCTTTGCATCTTCCTGATGGGACTTGAATGACAATCACGGCCTCCAATGGACAGAGGGAGAAACAGAGACCTCTGAAAGGTAACAACAGCTGACGGAGGCTGCCCAGGCTGGGATACATGTGTCCCTGGATAGGCTTTCCTGACCCCTGGCCCAGGGTCCTCCTGCCCCAACCGCAGGCGTCCAAGGTGAGAAAGCTGGTAGACTGAGGGCCGCTTGCCTTTAAGCTGCTGCCTTTTGTTCTGCCATGCCTGAGCTCAGAGACTGCCCTCTATTCTTATCTGCATTCTTATTTGGCACCTACTGCATACTAGTCAGCAGTCTAAATTCTGGGGACGCAGACTTTGCCCTTGACCTCTTGGAGCTGACAGTTCACCAACATATTTTAGATCATACATTGGCTCAGCACCATTAGCAGAAACAAAGCCCCAATGGCTTTAACAATATGGAAGGCTTGTTTCTCTCTCCCTGCAAGTCCCGTTGATTGGCAGTCAGGGATGTAGCTTTGCCCGAGAGTCATCCACGGACCCAGGCTCCTTCCATGTTGTTCTGCCAGTCCCCAACACGGGATCAAAGTCCAGAAGAGGGAGGTGTAGGGCAGGCATTTTCTTTTAAGGACCTCCTCTGAGGGGTGCGCGCATCACTTCCACTCACATCCCAGTGGTCTGATCCTAGTCAGATGGTCACATCTTGCTGCAAGGGATGCTGAGAACTGTCATCTCTGTCTGGGTGCCCATGTGCCCACATAAAACTTTGGGGTTTTATTTACTAAAAGGAAGAACGGTAGGATAGATCAGGGATGGCATTCTCTGCCACATGGGGGTAGACAAAAACAAATAAGTGCTTTTATTTTATAGGTTGGGTTGGGGTACATGCTACAAAGAAAAATAAATTATAGTAAGAGAGTAGAAAATGATGGAAGGGAAGGTGCTATTTTAGAAGAGGGGCAGGGAAGTTCTCTTGAGGAGATGACATGTTAGCAGAGAGCTGAGTGAAGCAAGGTCACCAGCCCTGAGTCTCTCTAGGGAAAGAGAGTTCCAAGTAGCAAGAAAAGCAAATGAAAGCCCCTGCGAGGGAAGCAGATGTGGCTCAAGTGATTGAGCTCCCACCTACCACATGGGAGGACCCGGGTTCAATTCACAGTGCCTCCTGGAGAAGATGAGCAAGACAGCGAGCTGGCATGATGGGCAGGCACGGTGAGCTGACGCAACAAGATGACACAACAAGGAGACACAAAGATGAAAGGCAATGAGAGATGCAACAAAGCAGGGGGCTGAGGTGGCTCAAGCGATTGAGTGCCTCTCTCCCACATGAGAAGTCCCAGCTTTGGTTCCCTCATAGAGAAGACGAGCAGACACAGAGAGCACACAGCAAATGGGCACAGAGAGCCAACAGGGAGCACAAACAATGGCAGGGGCAGGGCATAAATAAATAAAATGAATCTTGGAAAAAAAAAAACCTGCGGGCAGGAATGGGCTTGGCTGGTTTGAAAGAAGCAGCTAATGGTGATCCCAAAAGGCCTGGGGGTCACAGGAAGAGAGGGGCTTTGTTCTGGGTACAGCGGGGCTGCCAATGACGGTTTGAGAGCACTGGATGCTGCATTCTGATTCATATTTTTGAACGACTCCACTGGCTGCTGGGTGGACAAGGGGTGTGTGTGTGTGTGTGTGCGTGCGTGCGCAGGGGTGTAGGATAAACTTGGAAGCAGAAGCCAGGTAGGAGGCTGCACGTTGGTCAGGCCCGCGGGGTATGGAAATCACGTACCCCAGCAAAGGTGTGCTCTTCATCTTAATCCTCCTTCCTCTGGGTGAGAACTTATGGGTAAATAGGATCATTTGAAGCTGTTATTCACCGTTAAGGTGTGGCCAGTGGAAGCTGTTCGGGTCTTCATCTGTTTTACTGGAGGCTTATAAAGAGAAGAAACCAGAAGCCAGAGTCAGAGAAATGCAAGAGGAGCCAGAAGCCAGAAGCCAGAAGAAAACTGAAAGGACACTGGAAACGAGAGGACACTGCCATGTGACAGGGGCAGAGATACAAGCCAAGAACCCCAAGGACTGCCGGCAGTCAGCACAGAGTGCCGCAGGCAGCAGGAGAAAGTAGCCTTGCAGACAGCTTGATTGTGGACTTCTTGTAGCCGCAAAACCATTGTGTACCCATTGTGTGGTGTCATAGCAGCTTAGGCAAACGAAGATAAGGCCATAAGTGTAGGGTGAAAGCAGGGAGAGGTAAGGAGTAATGAGATCTATTTTATCTATGAAGAGGAATCATGGCATATATTGTTAGGAAAATAGATGGAAGTAAAATTTTTGGCTAACCTCATATGCCTTGCTAAAGGACCAGAAATAATAAGGTTTCTGTTGTTGTTTTGTTTTGTTTCCTTTTTGGTAGGCAAGAGGGAGCTGCTGGAGGCTGCAGAGCAGAGGAATGGCATGGCTAGGGCTATACCTCAGAAGATTCATGTCCTCTTATGGATATGCGGGGTAAATGATTTTATTAAAGTTGGGCAAGAGAAGGTTGATGGCAAGATGGCAAAGGAGATGTGCTGAGGACCAGCTTTTAAAGCTGATGGAAAGTCTGGTTCTGCTCATTCAGGCACTGAGCGCAGAGCCCCCAGCCAACAGAGATAAAACGGAGAGTTCTTAAAGACGTGCGTCCACACACACATGGCTCCCAAAGAGCCCCATATTGCCAGAAGCAGCAGCGGGAAGCCATTATGAGAGCTTGCACAATCTATTCTTGCTGAGAATGTTTCCCAATATAATTTACAAAATTTCAGTTGGAAATGCATTAGCAGTTGAGCAGTGAGGAGCTTCTACGGGGTAAATAGGAAAACTAAATTAAAACCCCAGCTCCGAACACTATCGAACGGTGTGTGTGCAGCCCCTGCAGTCTTCTCTAACCTTTTCAAGTCCAAAGAGCCCTTTTGTTTTACCCAGTTTATGGGTTGTTTTTCATTTGACTTGGTTTCAGAAAGTTTTTTATGGAATCCACTCAAATGGCTGTTGATGAGCTCACCTGCAGAACCATCCGTTTACACATTCACCATAAAAGGATCTCAGATGGAGAGTGATACACATATTTGAAAACAGAGAGAGTATAAAAGAGTGATGTCAAAGGCAAGAGTAAGACAGGCAGGCAGAGACAGACAGACAGACTGGGGCAGAGACAGAGAGAGGAAGACAAAGACAATTAGAGGGAGAGAGTGAGAATGATATAGTTTACTTCTCTGTGTTGCTTTTTCGAAATGACATCTTATAACTGTGAACTGGCTTTCCTTTAAGTTGTACAAGTTCTCTCTGGCTTCTGTGTCAACTTACCTATGTATGCACTGGAATGTTTGCAGGCATCTACCAGGCCATTGGTCCCTTCCTCTGGGGCATTTCTGGGCATCCTCGCCAAAGAGGATACCCCCTTCTCCTCTTTCAAATGATGCCTCCTTCAGCTCTTTGCTCCTTTCCAAACGGCTTTCCTTCATCTCTGTTATTGCTGTTTTTCCTCCTAGCATCTCTTCCTAGAGCAGGATCCAAGTTCTGTTTGACATCACAGGATTAGTCCTTTCCCTTTGGAGGTTTTAAATACTTGTGACACCCTAGACAAAGCCTAGGTCCTTTCTGAAGTCCCTTCTGAAGAAGGGGAGGTGTCCTTTCTTGGCCACTGTGACCATGTGGCCATCCCAGTGAAGGGCCAGTACCAATTCCCACCGCCACCCATCCTGGATGCCTCCATTTCCCAAAAAAGAATCATGCCAATAACAATTTAGAGCACCTCCTGTGTGCCAGCCAGGCGTGAGAGATGCAGGACAAAGTCATGGAGATGACATTCTTGAGTAGAAGCTGCAGTGAGCAAACAAAGACATAACACAAATTCTGGCAGAGATCAGAACTTGGGAATCAATAACGCAGAAAAATGACAGTGTGTGGTGGGCAGGGGAGGTGGTTTCTTATAGATAGATTGGGCAGGTTCTGTCACTTGGAGGAGGAACATTTAAACAGACACTTAACTGATATGGAAGAGGAAAGAGCAAGCAGACAGGTTTAAGGTGAGAGTAAGTTTGACATCATCAAGAAAAAGAAACCCATGCCCTCATATTCCTCAGTTTCATGTAGGTGACCTAGCCAAGTTAAAAAAAAAAAAAGGTTGGAGTTTCTACTTGCACCACCAATGTGCTAGTGTTACCTGCACTGCAGTGGATGTAAAATGGTGAAATAGCAATCTCCCCCTCTGCTCCCCCACCCCAACGTGTCTGCAGCCAAAGGGGATATTTAATAATGGACTAGTCAGAATCCATGCACTGCTCGCCTCTTCAGAGCTTTCCCTCTGAAGCTGCACTTCCCATCTACAGCTAGAGAGTGGTAAAGCCCTGTCCCCACCTCCACAGTATAGCTAAACTCCCAGACACAGTTCAGTTAGGAAAAGGCAGGTCTGGGCGCAGCAGCAGCGGGCAAACAGCCCAAAGATAACCCAAGCTGCAGGCATTCTGCAAAATGCAACGGCGGCAGAGGGAAAACAAACAAACAACTACACCTTCAATCTTAAGCGACTAAGAGCAAAGATTGACAGGACTTTAGACCTGCAGTTGATAAACACTCAATACTTAATCCTGTGCAGTTGCACTCAGAGGGACTGAGAATTCTCTGCAGTTGGTGCTAAAGACAAGGAGGTGACTTCTTCCATGTCGGCTAGCCTGGACCATAGAGCAGCAGCTGCACAACTTGGTTTTATGAAACAAGAAAGAAATCCACACAGACCAGGGAATTTCTACAGTCACACATGAATAATTTCTGGGGAGTAGAGATTAAAAATTAATACTACAAATCAGTGTATATACATATATTTTGGTGTTTCGTTATTTATTTATAATCAGTATGCAGAATAGTGCCTTGCCAAGTGCCTTGGCTCATCCCTGCCCGAGGTGTGCCATCCATTGTATTCACCCTTTTTGGGGGAGAACAAAAAACAAAGAAGCAAATGAATGGAAAGAAACAGTGGTTTTAAATCTGGTTTTCTCTTTGATTATGTTAAAATGTAAACTCTATGGCAAAAAAAAAAAAAGAAGTCCTAAACAAAGTCAGAATCAAGCAGAAATGTGGGAAACAGCGTCACATAATAGACAAAGGGCTAATTTTTATTATTTACAAAGAGCTCTTACAAATCAATAAGGAAAAGACAAACAGCCTGATATGCAAAATACACGAAAGACAGATCACAGAAAAGAAAAACACTTTTGGCCAGTGACATATGAAATGAAGCCCAATCTCACTCATAAGAAATGAAAATTAAAATACCATTATCTTAATTTAAAAAAAAAGATTGGCAAAGCTTTAAAAGCTTATCCTAATTTGGAACCCCCAGAAGCAGACCCCAAGACAAGTGTTTGAGGGCAAGTAATTGATGTGGGAGGGATCCCAGGAAATGCCAGCAGGGGGGTGGAGACATCAGAGAGGGAAGGAAGGAAATAAAAACGGTTACTCCTGTGACTGGGGTTTAATCCTGCTGAGAATTCCAGGGTGGAGTGAGAGGAGGAGAATTATCTCCTCAAAGGGGTGAGAGAGCTGGGGTACTTACACCCCAGCTCCCATCAGATATTGGTCAAAGGTTTCTGGGACAGGAGGTTGTGGTCATTAATTTCCCATCCCCTCTGGCCTGCAGTGAGCCTATGTGGGCAAATCAGCCCCAGGCAGCCTGCAAAGCTCAGGCAAAGGAGGTGGGCACTCATGGTGGGGAGGTGGGTGGCATGTGCCAAAATGAAAAGGCCCAGGGCTCTAGGGTCAGGCTGTCCACAGCATTTGCTCTACAAGTTTGCAATTGTTCAGTGCTTGCTGTGTGTGAGGTGCTGGTTAAGCATTTGTATGGAGTCCTATTTCATTTAATTCCTTTAACCACCTTTTGATGTAGACACTGCTTCTACCCCCATCTTCAGATGCTCAGGCAAAGGCTAAGTGAGTTTCCCAAGGTCGTGCAGCTACGAGGTGGTGGAGCAATGCTTCTCGTCAGGCTGACCAAATCCACAGCCCCATCTCCTGACCCATGGGCGAAAGAAAAGTTCTCGCACACCGTGGGTGGAGATGTAGCTCTGGAACCATTTGAAATGCTCTACTTCTAGGAATTTATGCCACCGATATACTGGCAAAAGTGGGAATAAGAAAGTGATGCCAGTGCTCTTAATCATGAAAAAAACAAACAAACTGGAAACAATATAACTGGATGTTAATAAAGGACTAGTAAAATAGCTTATGATATGTCCACACAACGAAATACCACCCAGCAGTTAAATATAAAGCCAAGGTTCCCCCATACTAGCAGATATCAAAAAAGAAGTGAACTAGCTCCCAACAAGAGAGATTCCTGGAGTTTGGAATTATATGCATGTAGCAGTTGGCTGTCCAGGGGGTTAGAGGAGATGACTTAAGGTCTCCATTAAGATCGAAGGCACAGAGAACATAGACACACTTCCCACCCTCAGATCCCCTTTGGACTGTCTTCTATGGTCACTTGGGGCCGGGAAGTTGGTGTCACATAGCGTTTCCATGTGGAAATTAAGTTCTAGCATTTTTTGGGAAGTGTACATTTTCCTGAATCCCAGGAAAAATCTATCAAGACATTGAGAAAATGAGAAAGAGTATTATAAATTCTGTGAGAATTAAAGTTTTACAGTCAACATGCAGACATTACCTGTTTGAAGGAATCCACTGATATCCAGTGGAAAGCCACAGAAGAAAACACTGATAGGTGGGATCAAAGCTTAAAAAGGACATTCCTGTGAACCTGGATCTGGCCACGTAAAGGTCAAGTCTAATCAGTTAGCCTTGCTTTTAGTGTGGGTTTGAGCTCTATCCACTGCTAATGGTAAGATGTTATTGGAAAGAAAATGAATATTAATAACTTTATATGTATAGTTATTCAAATACTTTGAGTGGACTTTCAAGAAATAACAAAGTTGGAAGCAAAATAAGTCCTTTGGCAATTTCTTGATTCTTCGTGGTGCTTTCAACCATGCTAGGAGACCTGCATGTTACGTTATTCAAAGACAGCCGAATGATAATGTTCTCTGGTGCTTCCCAATATTTAAGTATTTGCTATAAGCTACAATTCTTTATAAATACTGTTACATTTATTGTTTATATTTATCAAACAATATTTTTAGCTATCCATAATAATTGGCAAAGGAAAGAGTGTGACGAATGTTGGACGTATTTTAAGAATAACTGATAATTTCAGGAGTTCTAATTTTCTTAATATCAGATCCCAAAGATTAATATCTGTCGGGAATTTGGAAACACTAGTGCTGTCACAGAGGCTACTGGTGTCTCAATTAGAAGAGCCTTGTTGTTCGATAGGCAGATGGTGAGGTCTTCTGATGCAGTCCACAAGCCTGAGAAAGAGCACACAAACTAGTCATCACAATGTGCCTTCTGTCATTTACCAGCAAGGAGCAAGTAGTCGCAAGAGGATGAAGAAGAGAGCTACAATGTGTAGAGGTGCGTGATGATGATGACATATGTGTGCTTGTGTGTGCCACATTTTTGGTGTGCACGTGTGCACTGACTTCTCTGGGCTGTACATTTTCCATCTGTAAACTAAAGGAGTAGGAGAATTTGATGATTTTTCAAACATTGTTTTGCAAATCTGACCCTAAGTGCAAGGCTGTCTTAGTTTTCTATGGTTGCTGTAACAAAGGATCACAAACTTGATACTTAAAACAATTGAACTTTATTCTCTTGCAATTCTGGAGACTAGAAGTCAAAGTCAAAGTGTCAGCAGGGCCATGCCCCCTCTGAAATGTAGAGGGGAGAATCTTTCCTTGCCTCCTCTAGCTTCTGGTGTTTGCCAGCACTCCTTGACATTGCTTGGCATTTAGCTGCAACACTTCCATCTCTGCCTCCATTTGGTCACCTGGCCTTCTTCTCTCTGGGTCTCTCTGGGTCTCTTTTCCCCTTATTATAAAGATACCAGTCATATTGGTGTTCTCCTTGTTAGTAGGGCCCACTCTAACCAAATATGAACTCATTTTAAATGAACTAATTCCATTTTCAATGATGCTATTTCCAAATAAGGTCATATTCTGAAATACCAGGAGCTAGGACTTAAACATATCTTTTTTTCTTGGGGGGAGCATGATTCAACCTATAACAAACCCCCAAGGTAGACCATAAAAGAACAGTAAGCTTAGTATGTACCCACATCTATCCTGAACACTGTACCCTTCTTAACTAAATCTCTAAGCTTCACAACAACCTGTATTTCCATTTTACAGATGAGAAAACTAATGAGGATCAGAAGGGATTTAAGTAACTTGCCCAAAGTCACATGCAGAGTGTGAAGTTAGGGTGGGTGGTCGGAAACCCATCCCTGCCTGCACATCTCCCCTTCACTTTGCACAGTGGCGCTGAAGGCAGCCCCACAGAACCTTCTGGCTTCCCAGAAGGGAGTGGGAAAAGTCACTGCCCTATATGATTTCTCCATGGTCTTTTCAGTTTAGGTCTAACTCAAAGATATTCCACTATCACTGTCCCTTGCTATGGTTTGTTGAAATCTGTCCATCTATGGAGCATTTATACATCATTTTCTGACATGAACATCACACAAACATTGTAGTTTATTAGCCTCATATTTAAAACAGGGAGCAGAAAGATTTAGTGGCAGGGGCAACTCTAGAACTCCTGAGCCCTGGCTCAATCAAGGCTTTTTTCCTAAGGCATATGGCAGTCCTTTGTCCAGTGTGGACACGGTAAAAATACTGTTTTATTTTTTATACCTAGTCTTGTACAAAGCAAGTATTCAATAAGGGTCTATTCAATTGCACAGATGATTATGCCTGCTTTCTGTTGATAAAAATCAAAGTTAGGAAAGAACAATGGGAAATCTCATGAATTATGATTCTGTTTACCTTTCCATTGTTGATCTGACGCATTTATTTCTTTGAGGGATGCCGTCTGCTATCCTTAGACTAACATGCGCACAAAAGGGAACAGGCATTATTGATTATTCTTCAACTGACCATGAGGATTGGTGGACCAGAAGTACAATGCAGCAATCAGTAATACTGTCATCAGGCTGGGATTCCAAATTTGCTGCAGAACAACAAGGAAGCCCTGTTCCAGGGCACTAATAGAACTGTCTTACAGGACTCTATTTCCAGAGAGCATTTGGGCACTAGTCATCCAAAACCTTAGAATGTGCAAACCCTTTGACATAGAAATTCCAATTCAAGGAATTTATTCCAACAGGACCCAAAGATTTGGATATAGAGCTGGTCATCACAGAATTGCACAGCATTACAAAAGCAATAAAATAAAATAAAATTTGTAAACAACTTAAATGTTTGTAATGGGGAATTGGTTCAGTGGATTATGTCAGCTCTGCTCTATGGACTATTATTTTAGCTCTTGGAATTTTTCGTGTGGGTAGCAAATCATGTAGTCACATGAGATAATGATCATAATATATTTTTAAGAGGAAAAAAAGCAGTTATATAATAAGTGGGCATGGGTTCAGTTATATCATCGATATGTATTTTATATAAATAACATGATGTTAGAAAAATGTTCGCTATAAGTTAACAGTAGTTATTTCTTGGTCATTGGAATCATGGATGCTTTTATTATTTGTCATTTTGTTTATCTCCAGTTTTATAAGTAAGTATGTTCATTCGTGTTGGGAATTGAATCATGTACTCCACAAAAGACACATTCAAGTCTTAATCCATGTTCCTGTGGGTGTAAACTTATTTGTAAATAGGACTTTTGAAGATGTTTTCATTGAAGTGTGGGCTCATTTGTGAATAGGATCTTCAAAGATCCCATTTAGATGAGGCCAAATTGAATGAGGATGGCCTTACTCCATACGGCTGGAATTCTTATAAGCAAAGAAATGCAGATGCTGTCAGAGAAGTCAGAGAAAGCCACAGGAGGAGACCAATGAGACAGATCACGATGTGATGGAGGCAGAGATGCAAGCCAAGGAACCTCAAGGATTTCAGCAAGGTAGCACCAGACCTTACAGACCCTGGGAGAAAGCCAGCCCTACCAATGCCTTCATGTTAGACTTCTAGCATCCCAAACCCGGAGGCAATTCATTCCTGTTGTTTAAGCCAAACTATCATGGCAGCAGCCCTGGCAAACTGAGACAGATTGTGTAATGCAAAAAATAAAAATTCATAATAATATTCTTGTTACTCTTTCCTACACCTCCCCATGTTCAGACCCTCACTTTATCTTGGCCTCCCCAAGCCCTGACCCTTTTCCTACCCCAACACCAAATCTTCTCATTTCTCTTTCCCCTTGGAAAAGCTTCCAGACTCTAACCAGAGTTGCATAGCCAAACTCAACTAATAACATTAATTACTACGAATGTACTAAGAGTGAATAGTAGTTCAACTTTTACTCTTAACAGAGACCTTTAATGCCTTAACCCAAAAGAATGGACAATGGTGGGAGTACAGGCTCTGTAACTTGGTGACTTTACAGGATGATCAGGACCTGGCTCCTTAGAGAGGGAGGGTGCCAGAGGGGCACGGAGTCCCTCCCAGCCTCACCCACCTTTCCTGACCTTTGGCTCTTTCCAACCCTTCCTTTTAAGGCTCCAGACTTTTTGTGCCCATTGTCATGTTTTGTAAACTTTTACTTGCCACATGTTAATACAGATGATCATGGAAGTCCTTGAAGTTGCGCCCCATAAGCCAGCGTCTTTATTATGAGTGTAACCTCGGTGTGCAGGGCATTTCCATAGTCTAAGGATCAAAAAAAGCCATTTGCTTTTGCTGAACAAATGCCCGCCCAGATGTACAGCTGATCCAAGGCTTCAATAAGGCCAAGAATGCATTTAGGGAAGGTGTGGTAATATCATAGACACAGAAGATTATGAATTTAATGGTTGGAAAAAGAGCAGAAAATGGGCTATTCTTAGTCATTCCTGGGAACTTGGAACCATAGGCCATAAATACATAGTTAGCCCATCAAAATGACTAACTGGGATATGAAAACCAAAAGAAATTCCATCTTCAACTCACTGGTCCCACTGCTCAAACACAATCCTCTGATGACTACATTTACAATGCCATCCCTCCAGATTTTCCTTATTCCAAATAAATCATCACCAATCTCACTGACCCAAATCCCATTTCCAACTGAACATCTTTAATCTCTCTCTCTTGAGCCTAAATGCAAGTGCAGTAAAAATATTATGAATCCTTTAGGGTACTTTGCACCAATTAAAAGTGGCATATTAAATTTCTGAAAACCTTTGTAATCTGCAGTATAAAATCACATTTTATGTTAGCAGATAATTTAGAATCCATAAGCTAATTAAGTGAAGTGAATGACAACTGTATTCTCTAGATAAATGACATATCAGTCACAGATAATGCACAAATTTAAGGGACTGGAACCTTTGGAAGGAGAACAAAAACTAGCAACAAGAATTTGAGCCTCAAATGTCGGCTCTTATACATAAATTCAACTAATTATATTAACCACAGCATGGAATTAATTACTGGAGTCTTTTTGAGTCCAAATCTCCATAGAGTTAGGGGGATTGCTCTCTTCTGCTGTTAAGACAGGGATGTTGTTGACATCCCTGCATGTAGAGACAGGATACAAGGTCTCTATCCCTGCCCCACATCTCTGGATGAAGGGGCCATGGCTACTGATGAAAAAGGAGAAAGTTTCTTTATTGAGTTTCAAAAATTACATGTATAGTAGAGGTGTCATTTTCTTGGCCCAGAAGCCTTAGGATCATATAATGTTAAGGCTTAGGAGAAACTTAAAGATCATCTAGTTCCATGTTGAGAAGGATTCTAAGGCTGGGTTCAAGCTCAGAATGAAAGAATAGAGTGATCAACTAGAAATGTCTGGCGGACCCAGGGAAAAGCAGGACATGGATGCCAAACCTGATCAAGTTCAAACCCCTCATTTAAGAAAGTAGGAGTCAAATCCAAAAAGGCAAAGTACTTGTCCAAAGTCAGAAGGTGGCTAGTGACCAAAATTGGGAAAAGAATGCAAGAATTTAAGTTCCAACAATACCACAGTACCACCGCTTAGAGGTCCCCCCAAAAGATCTTAAGGATTAAAAGACAAAAAGAGCAACAAAAATTCTTATTTGTATGGTACCAGCAGAGAAGGATTGTATCCCTGCACTTGGATAGTTCCATAAAGAAGATCTCAAGTTTCTCCAGGCCATAGCCATCCCTCTTAGGACCATAACCAAAGCTCCATTGACTTCAATACTAGAGATATTTCCATATTGTTGAACACCCAGACATAAAGAGGAGAAAATCCAACTATTATTGGTGAGCTAAGGAAGGGCTAACTGTCCCATGTATAATAGAAAAACACCTGAAGGTCAGAGTAAACAAGTTGAAAAAGTTCTGAGGACAATCACCATAAATTAGATAAGCTAGAAAAGTTTCACTGGTTTCCTGAGTCCCTGGTTCCCCAACTCAAGAGAAGAACCCTTGAGAGGAAGGATGGAGCTTTATTCTTTTTGCACGTCAAACACAAACACAGTCATGAGCATGAGCAGGTGGGCTTCAGACACTGTGTGGTATTGAGTGGGTCTCTGGGTTAACACAAGCAGTAACACAAGCATCCTAGCACAGTAACATAGGCAGCCAGATGGCAAATGTGTTAGTGAGAACTCTTTTAGTTGTAAATGATAGACTCCAACTCAGACTTACTTAAGCTAAAAAAGGTGATGCATGATTCATGGAACAAAAGAGTCAAAGACATATAATTTCAGGCACTGTTGGATCCAGGAGTTCAAAGATAGTCATTGGCTCTTAGATTTTTCCTCCATCTTTTAGTTCTTTTTCTTATTGGCTCCATTTTCAGGCAGATCCTCCCTCATGGAAGTCCCTGGAAGCACTGGGCTAATATCCTCCCAACTTCAAGTCCAGCAGAGAGAGAGAGAGAGAGAGAGAGAGAGAGAGAGAGAGAGAGAGAGAGAGAATGAGAGAAACTTGGTGGATGTTGATAAAACTTTGGTTGTAGGGACATTCAGTCCCATCCGTCCTAGGTGAGAGCTAGGATCCTGCAACTCAAAACAACTGATGTTACCAATGGGTCAAGATAAGACCTTGGGCCCTGCTTGAAATTCTCCTCAGAGGTCATTAAAAAATGGAAAATTAGACCTGGGAAAAGGGGTGGGCATGAGTAGGGAACCCTGAGGCCCACAGTAAGCCAGCAGTCAATGAACTTCTATTGGCTGAATGAAGAGAAAGCTGGATGATGATCAGGTTAAAGCTTGCTAATAAATGAAGGGGAGGGGAGAGTCATATAAAAGCGTAAGACAAAATGAACAAAATGCATTCTACAGCAGAAGGTTTGGGTTAAGAGAGAAGGAGACACTAGAACTTTGTTGGGAGAGAGAAGACTGTAGACACTGCAAGGCCAGGAAACCCAGCATATTGTCACACTGTCCATAAAAAAAGTTGGATCAAATGCTTAAAGATTCACATCAAGGTCTTCGATCATCTTTAGGTCCCCACTGGGTTCCCGAGCCCTGGACTTGCTGAAAGATGGATGGTGTGTGGGTTATGCTGGCAGTTCACATATTTGGAGTAATGAGGCCTCTTATTAACTCTGAAAAGGTGCTTGGGCCACGCAGACAAGATGCCGTCCTCTGCTTGCAAGAAGGTGCTGGGCAGGAAGCAGCCCTCAGGTTGAAAGCACCGGGCTTCCCTCTGGCCAGCATGCCTGGCTTGGCTTTCTTGCCCTGTGGCAGCCTTCAAAGGACTCCTCCTTGACACAGTGTCCACAGAGACTGGCTTCTTAGGTGAGAAATATTTTTAATCCTCCCGAAAGGCTTAATCCTACTAATGGCTTACCTTTCTTTTAAGTCTGGGGCAGAGAGAGAATTCACCACTGAGAATAATACTATTAATAAGAGTTACTAAGTAGTTACTATTTAGTAATAGTAACCAAGAGTTACTAAACACTTAAACAGTGCAGTGTGCTTTCGTTTCCATCTGTGTAAACCCACAGCCATATCCTATAGGGATTAGCCCACTTGGCAGATGTGGCAACTGAGGCACAGAGAGGGTGAAGTCTTAGTCTAAGGCCACAGAGCCAGCAAGCAGGAGAGTCCTGCTTTAAACCCAGGCAGTCTGACCCCTAAGCCCACACTCTCTGCACCAGGCCCCCATCCCAAGCAGCATGGCTGGGTGGGCAAGACTTGTGCAGTAGCCTCTACACCCCACCCCACCCCTTTTGCTCACTCCTGGGGCCCCCCATCCAGAGATCTTCCAGAGATTGTTTTTTGTCGGCTTCTAATTCTTCATGCTGCTACTTTTTAGCTGTGTTACTGATGAGAAAACAGCTTAGTAAAATCAATGGTTTTAAATTATACCTTTATGTACCAAGGATACAAAACAAGCTACAAAACAGAAATACTTTCCCGTGACAAAAAATCAATCTTGCTGATGCTACTGTTCCTTGTTTGCCTCCCTCCTCCCCGCCCCCATTTTCCCCCTCTTACTTAAGACTTTCTCTGCTCTTGCATCTGCCGGCTTTGTGTAGACTTTCTTCAGGTTTCTTGCTCGGGAGACTCGTTTTATCTAAAAGGTCAATTCTTTCAGCGGGGCACCAAGCAGAATTGAATATAATTATCCCAATCTCTACCGTGTAGAATTCATGCTTGAATTCATTCAAAAAATAGCATGCAGTATAATTAACTCAGAGTCCAACCAAACCTATTGAGAAAGCCTCAGGTATCATACAGTTCCACTTACAATAGAACATTTTCATTTAAGGACATTGTACGTATTAACCCAAGTCAGCATCCAATTACTCTGAATAAGTGAATTCTCTGTTCCAGGAATGTAATTTGAAAATGTTGCCATGCAATCTGAGGCAAAGGGTCCTTTTTCATTAATCTAACTCTCATTAAAGTGGAAGCCTGCAGGTTATTTCAAATCCATTAGTTTTAAATACAGGTGATTACAATTCTATTGCACATAAGACAACAGAAGTGTCTATCAAGAAATATTGGGATGTTTCGAGGAATGGGACTGGCCATTGGTTTTGCTGTCATGTCGAGAATGAGATTTACCAGCTGATGGGATGGAAGACTCTTTTCTGACCCCCTCCACCCCCACCCCCGCAAGACACACGCAGTCTGCATCAACCTAAAGGCTGGGTCTACACTGCAGAGAGCTCGTGCTTGTCCAGTTCCTCGAGAATTATCTGTTTTGTACATTTCTAATCCACTTAGCTTAGGAATATCACCAGTTTTAATTCAGTAAGAAGCTGACACCCTTTGGACACCAGCTCTTTCTACCTAGATCCCCCACCCCTGCTCCTGTCTACATCCTACTCATCCTTCTGGTGTCTAACTCAAGGCCCCTCTCCCAGGCAGTCTTCCCTGACTACCCTAGCTGGGGGTAACCAGCTTCTGCTTTGAACTCCTTCAACACAGAGATTTGCCATCTACTTCCTCAGCATTTTAGTTATCTTTTTATATTTGATCCAACTCAATAAATATTTCTTGAGTACTAAGCATTTATCAAACACTGGACTAGATGCTAGAGATGTGGTGATGAAAGAGTCACTGACCCCATCCTCAAGAAGCTCATTTTCTAGTGGGGTGGGAGGTGGGGGCAGACAAGTAACCAGGCAATTACAATGCAGTGGCCACGAGGGCTATGACAGGGGATAAGCAGGGGATGGTGCAAGTCCAAGGGAGACGCCCCCAACCAGAACTTTCTTTACCTAAAACACCTCGAAGACTTCCCGTTAGACATAGACTAGCATCCAAACTCCTAACAAGATCTCCAAGGCCCATGATCCTCTGGCCCTGCCTCCTCTTCCCACTTGTGTATCATCATGATGTTCTACCTCATTAAGCTTTAGCCACACTGGCCTCCCTGAGCTCCTTTAAACATTTTAAACTCTTTGCTTCCTCAGTGCCTTTGCACTTACTGTTTCCTATTTCTAGAACACTCTTTCCTAAGTTCTTCACCTTTTTTGCTCCTTATCCTTCAGCTCTCAGCCCACGTGTCACATTCCTCAAGGAAGTCCCCTCAACTATACTTTCTAAAGTAGCCTCCAGGTCCCAGTTTCTCCTTGTCATATCACCTAGTTTGTTTCTTTCAAAACCCTTTAGCCATCTGAAATAGTAAGTATTTGTTGATTTAGGTATATTTTCTGTCCCACTTTACAACATAAGACCCAGGAAAGTATCGTGAAACCCAATGCCCTTAGCCCAGGGCCTGGCATATAATAGGTAGTCAATACATGCTTGTTGAATAAAGATAAAAAGAATGAATGACTTGGGGGATGCCAATGAAAGGTTGAAGTTCAGATTCATTAAGGAATTATCAGGCAAAAGATATAGAAGAGAAAGAATATTGTCTTATTTTTCAAATTGCATTATAGCATTTGTGACTACCCAGAAGCTTGCCATCTATATACATTATGTCCAATGTATTTCTATTGTCAGATTTACTTCATCCTTCAGTGATAAGAAGAACCCAGGAGTAGGCAGAACCTGAACCTAGCGGAAGGAGTCTTAGGGACTTGCCTCTCTTCTGGGTGAAGAAGAAATGGGCACAGCTGAACATGTGAGGTTGAACACAAAATGGAATCCCAGGGAGCAGATGTGGCTCAAGCAACTGAGTGCCTGTTTCCCACATGGGAGGTCCCAAGTTTGATCTTCGGTTCCTCCTAAAAACAGAAGCAAACAAGCAAACAAATGAAAAAACCAACTCCGGGGAGCCAAGGTAGCTCAGCAGTTGAGCACCAGCTCCCCACATACGAGTACCTGGATACAACCCCCCTCTCGGTACCTTTAAAAAAAAAGGAATCCCACTCCCAACCCATTCAATTTCATTTACAACCTCGAGTTTCTGAACCTGTGGGACAATTGGAAAGACCTTTTTTTTTAAAATAGGTAGTATTCCTGAAATATCCATCCATAAAGCAGGTGGTTGGTTATTGGGTGCAAAGCCCAGGCTTTGGGAAACTGATAAAACTTCAGACATGAACTTAACCCTGGAGAGAATTACATTCCCTTGTAGGAAATAAATTTTTCACAGAGTGATGAACAATTGGTTAGTACTTTTCAGGTTTGGAAGTACATTGACATCCATTAACTCTTCTAGTACCCACAGAAACCAACAGATATCAAAACCTCCTTACAGAAGAATTAAACAGAGTTCAGATAAAGGAATGACTTGCTGAAGGTCATATATCTAAGAAGAGACAAAACCCAAACTTGAACCCAGGTCTTTGATGGGCAATTTCACCACGCTTGGCTCCCCATAGTGAAGCCATAGTATGAACCAGAGGAAATAAGTCTTCCTGGAAATTCTCTCAGTTGTTTCCAGGAAGACTTGGGACATGCAAGGCCAGGTAGAGGTGGGTATGTTTGTTAGGTTGATTGTCATGAAAGGAGTGGCTCACAAGTTCCCTTGACAATTAGAGAAAGTCATTTAGCAACAACAATTTTCCATTGTTTCAAACTGCCCACTTCGACAGTTCCCACTTCCCAGGCAACATCAAGGCCCATCACTTTCTTTTTTTGAAGTCTGCCTTTAATATTCTAGCTCTTACTCTTCCACACACTGGGTACCAAACAATCCAGCAATTAATCAGATACCACCTTGTGCATTTTCTAATTGTTTCACGGGTTGTCTTATCTTCCCAATGACAATGGAAACAACTTGGACAGGAACAATGCCTAATAATTACAAGATAATAATCCTTTTTATGTATAGGTACTTTTAAGCTTACAAATCACATTAAAATCCTTACCAAATCCTTACTATAGCCCACTGAGGCTGCCAGGATCAGTTATATGATTATCTACATGTGACAGGTGAGGAAACTGAGGTGGGAGTAGGTTAAACGCCTTATCTGAGATGGAGCAAGTCACCCAGGAATACAAACAAAAGCCAGTTCTTCTAGTTCCCAGATTCTATCACTATACCACCTGAGATCATCTTTCCCATCCTATGCTGATCCCAACTGGACTTTGCTCTTCTTCTTTTCTTTGGCCAAAATCTGGGGACTTCCAATCTACTTTTCCTTCTATCAACCAGTCCATTTACCTCCTTACCCCAAATACGAGCTCCCGGCTTCTCAGTCCCGCCAGAATGACACACCCCAAGGAGTAATATTCACAGAGAAAAATATCTTGCTGATTAAATAAGCAAGTATATAGATAAATGGAAATATCAGGACCATTTCTATAGCAGCTAATTGTTTTGGGTTCTATAACTGTGCTTGTCAAGAATTGATAGGTATCAAAGTTTTAAGTAAACTATAATGGCTGCCTGCCTTGGCAGTGCTGGGAGTGACCCCCTTTTTGAGAAGTGACAGGGACTTCTTTCAAAAGTTAAAAATAAAAGCAGGACTTTCTGAAAGGAAAGAAAGACCATAATATACCCTGAAAAACTTGCAGTTTAAACACCAATTAGAAAGAAGCTTGTTTTCATCCAGTAGAAAGAACTTATTTGCAATAAATAAATATGTTATAATAACCAATCTATGATCATTCCCTGCTTTGTAAAATCCTCCTTTATAAGGAACCTTAATATCAACCAATTACTATAACTTCTCCTTTGGAAATTCCCTAATTGCCTTTATAAGTCAATGAAACTTACTAACCAGCTGAGACTCTTACTTCAGTTTGAGATCTCCCTGACTGAACAGTTTTTCTTTTCAAAAAACCTATATTATTGGTTATTGGTTATTACTGGTGACTCTATTTCTTTCAACAGTTTCTGGTGTCAGAAGTAAGATAAGAGAAGCCCCTCACCATCCTCACAGCTTTTAAGTGACCAGGTGTCAATATCCACAGGACCCTTTGTGTCCGCTGCTCTCTCATCACCAATGGAGTACAAGGGATAAGTTTCTCCCAGATCTGAGTCTTGTTTTCTTTGCATTGAACTCTTTGGGTTTATTGTTAGACTTGGTTTTGGTCTGGTCCAGACATCTCCTTGATGAGTACCTAGTTCTGTCTGGGGAGGGTTAGAGGTTCTGGTACACCTTAAGACAACTGCTTTTCTGTTTGTAGAACCCCTGTATAATTTTTGTTTTCAGAACCTTTGATTGAACAGGGGCTCTTCTTAGTATAAATTTAAATCTCTCTCTTCTCCTCCAACAAAGATGCCTCCTGCCTACATGTTTTCTCACTATGGACCCAGCTCGTGTTTGTTTTTAGATAAATGTGTAAATTTCACCAAGGATGACTTGAGCCTGCAGTGGCTACTTTAGGGAACATGTGAGCTAACGAAAAAGATACATTTGACATGTGCACAAGAAAAGAGTTTCCTGGAATCCACAAAGGGAGTGGGGGGCCGCGGTTTGGACTTGCATTCAGAAGATTCAAAAAGACAAAGTGATTCTAAAATAAACTCTTAAAATATTCTTTAAAGCACATGGAGGAAAATTTTAAAACCCTGTTACTAGTTCCACTGCTCCCTCTTATAGCCTCTCAGACCCCTTTTATCCTCTCCCCCTTTCTATCTGATCCCTCAGAACCTGTAAGTCAGTTGCCCCTAAAAATTAGACCATCTACTGAGCCTTGCATACTGGCCACTGCTGAATTTAAATCTTGGGCCAGGACTGAACTTCGTGCCATTATAAAGGATTTCTCAGACTCAAGAAAGATTAGACTAAATTTATAGAAGAATTCAAAATCTTGATTAGGGCATACGACCGAGGGCTTCCAGATTTATATCAACTAGTTTACATGTTAGTGAGTCCATCGGAAGCTAAAAAATGGATGGAACTCAGTGAATGGAGCAATTCTGATGAGGATATGAATGATCCTGCATGACATGTTACTAAGGATGGAATTAAGAGAGCTCATGAAGATAGACAGTTCTTATTAGAATAAACACCCCAGTTCTCTCCCATAAAAATAGATTGGACAAAAATACAATCTTGTGAGGAAAAAAAGGATGAATCAGTAGGAGACTACCAAAAGAGATTAGAAAATATCCTTGGCCAACACACAAGACTCAAAATAAATGGAAATGCAGCTACAGTACTTTCTAGTTATTTTGTGAATGGCCTAAAACCTGAACTAAGTGGTCTAGTTAAAGAGCACGAATTACAATGGGATATTGCCCCATCTAAGAACTCCAACACCTGGCTGAACATTTTGAAAGAACATTAGCACATAATCATGCTCACCATGCTAGAAAGCTGATGGCTCTAAAGCTTCAACAATTAGTCCTCAAATGACAAAACCCATCCTGAACAATCCATGCCCTTTATTTGATAAAAAATACCTGTCATTATAATAGACAACAAAGACATTGGAAAAAGGATTCCCCCTTCTTAAAGCAAAAGACACAACCCCAGCCCACTGCTGATGGGACTCCAAGGAGAGAGTTGACAGGTTGGTCCCTTTGCTGCCATTTACTTCACAGGTGGTTAATGGAAAACCTTGTTCTTTCCTAACTGACACTGGGGCCACCATGTCAATAATATATCCAACCACAATTTCAAAACCTCTTCCTCATAGTACTTAAATAATATCAGTGGTAAGTTTAACCAATCAAATCCAAAAGTTTCCATTATCCAAACCACTTAACACAATAGGGCCACTCAGTGATGAACATTCCTTTCTGCTTCGTGAGATATCTACAGCAAATCTTTTGGGAAGAGATCACCTCACAAAATGGAATTGTAAATTAGATTTCACACCGGAGAGACTATTGTTAGAAATTCCAGATCACCCAGTGCCTATATGCATGGTATAAGCCTAATTAGACTTCCCTCCTGAAAAACCTTTAGCTAATTCATACTCCTCTGACCAACTAATTTTAGGAGTATTGAAATGTCTTTGGACAATAAATGCCCCTGATATAAGACACATAAAAAGCGCTGATCCTATAAAAATACAAATTTGCCCTTCCAAACCTTTACCTAAAGTGCCCAATACCCTATTAAGCCAGAAGCAATAGATGGGCTAACTCCTGTTGTTAAAAAATTAATAAACAAGGATATCATTATTCCTTGCAATTACCCCATACTCTTTGTCAGAAAGTCTAATGGATGAGGTTGCTACTTTATACAATATCTCAGAGCAATAATATAAAATAGTCATTCCCTGAGTTCCTGTACTTCTTAACCTTAATATGTTACTAGCCCAGATGTTAATTCCAAATGCTATAGAGGTAATGATCTTTGTTCTACGTCTTCTGGGATACTAATTCAATCAGATAGTCAATAATCTGTTTGCCTGCGAATGGAAGGGCCAAAGACATACCTGGGTGCATGACTCAATGGTTCACTGAGGCCACTTCCTACTTCTTGCAAACACTTCAATAAGATTTAAGTGACTCAGAATTCCCTAATGGGTCTACACTCCTCCAATATATTCCCAACTTGTTGCTTTGCTCAGATTCAAAAATTGTTTATCCAGGGGGTTTCTTATATTCTTACCCAACTTGCATCGAAAGGACACAAAGCATCCAAAGACAAATTACAATTTGTTAAACAAAAGGCCCTATATTTAGGTCATGATTTACCCCCTGAAGGGTTATCATTATCCCCTAACCACCTCAAAACAATCCAGAGTTTTCCTAACCTGCAACAAAAAGACACCTTATAGGATTTGGAGGACTTCTGGCTACTGCAGCCAGTGTGTCCCAAATTTCCCTCAATTAACTGTTTTCTCTACAAATTAGCTAAAACCTCAGGTCCTGAACCATTACCATGGGAAAAATGACCCGAATTGTCCTTTACCAATTAAAAAAAGAAGCCTTAATGCAACCCCCAACCTTAGGGTTGCTTAATGACACCTACCCTTTTCACTGGTTGTGCATGAATTCAGAATCAAGCATTGGGAATTCTCACTTAAAATCATGGAGGTCAACAGAGTCCCATGGCTTATTACAGTCTTCAATTAGATTGAATAGCAGGAGCATTCCAGGCTCATCTCAGGGCAGAAGCTGATACTACTGACATAGTCCAAGGACATACCTTGCAATTAGAATCATCACACACTGTCCATCAGCTTGTAATTTCAAGGAAAAATAGCATATGTCAGCTAGGAGACTGACTTCTTATGAAACATTATTGCTTTCCCCTTCAAATATTCACATTCATTGCTGTAATGTTTTAAACCCTGCAACACTGTTGCCCTTATCTGGAAAATGAGAAACCCATATAATATGGTGGTTTCTTTTCTTTCTTTTTTTTTAAGATGGTGGTTTCTTAATTATTTTCCTCATGGTCAGATCTACATGAAACCCCTTTGACCAAGCCAGACAATATTTTTTGCAGATGGGTCTTATCTTAAGATAGAAATAGGAAAATATCAGGCAGGTTATGCAGTAACCACTATTATGGAATTAATCAAAAGCCAATCACCTCAGTTAAACAAGCTGAGTTAAAAGCTTTAACTAGAGCCCGTCATCTAGCAAAAGGAAAAACTGTCAATATTTATACTGATAGTAGCTATGCATTTGGAATAGTTCATAATTTTAGAATGTTAGGAAAACACCTGGGTTTCCTGACCTCATCAGAAACCCCAACAAAAATGGTAAACAATAGCTGGACTTTTAGAAGTAATATTACTATCTTTGAAAATAGCCATGATAAAAATAGTTTCACAACACTTGGAAAACTGAACCAGAATATAAGGGAAATGCATTAGTTGGTCATGTGAAGCAAGCAGCTCAACAAATTAAGCCAACAGCAAAACTTTGGATCATAAAAAAAGTCCCTTATAAGAATTGGCAGAAAATAAAACCATGGTAAAAGAATTGGCTAAATATCCATTGTCAGCTTCTGAATTTGAAAAAGATGATTGGTGACACTGGGGAAAATAAATCTTAATAATGGACTTTGAGAAGACCTAAATGACTGCCTGGTCACCGCAGAATACTTAAGAAAACCTCTAATCCAAAATCTTCCTTGGACCTATCATGGAGTACAAAATATGAAAGAAGTCATGGTCAAATGTTGGTGGGGAGATTTTGACAAGTTTGCCAAAAAAATTTATAATACATGTTATACCAGCCTCACTCATAACCCAGGAAAAAACTATTAAAGTTGGGCATCTGGAATGTCAGGTGCCCCCATGGGGCCATTTGAACACTGGTAGGTAGACTTTATCTAACTACCAGATCCATGAAATATAACTATGTATTGCTAACGGTTTGCATGTTCTCTGGATAGGTTGAACATTTCCCTGCTGAAAGCCAGATGCAACTACCATAGCTAAGAAAGTGTTAGAAAATATATTTCCCAGTTGGAGAGTTCCCTTCTAGCACTTTATTGATCATGGCACTCATTTCACTGGTCAAATAATTAGAGAACTTTTCTGAGTCATCAATCCTTATTTTGTCCTTACCATCCTCATTGTCCTTATTGCCTCTGGTAAGGTTGAAAGAATGAATGGTATACTAAACTTAGAACTGGGGAAATCATCAAAGACTCTAGGTTTACCTTGGTCTAAAGTCCTGCCACTGGTACTAATGGCTACAGCATCTACACCTCCTGGCAAACACCATTTGACTCCATATGAAATAGTCACTGAATGTCCTGTGCTCTCCTGCAGTAGGAGTTCCCTGAGGAAACAAAACATAGACAACCAGGACATTTTTCATTATTGTAAGGGATTGATGGAAAACTCTCAATAGTCAACAGGTCCAAGAGACTTTTAGAGATCCTCCACTACCACCAAACAACTTGCCCCACAATCTATACACTGTTGCTTTTATGTTGTGGAAGAAACATCAGAGGAAAATCTGCTTTGAGTACCACTGGCAAGGACTTTATCAGGTTTTGTTAACTTCTCACACTGCTCTTAAATTACAGGGAATAGAGCCTTGGATTCATATCTCCCAGCTAAAATGGGCATCACTCCTAGAGTAGTTATATGAGAGTGTGACTGATACAAAATTAAAATTGACCAAAAAAAAAAAAAAGCAAAACAGAAGTAGATGACTCTTGAGAGGTGGACAGCTTTCCCAATGCCATGGAAAAAATAGATGATGTCAAAAAGTAGACAGCTTCTGCCCAAGATTATGGAACAAGAACTCATTGGGCCCTACTTTCTTTAATTAGTTCTTAGAGTTCTAATAATAATTATTGTTATAGGATTTATATTTCTTCCTTTTTAAAGTCCTATTTGTGTACATTTTCCTAGTTGCCAAAATGATTTTGTTGTTCCTTAGTGTTGGCTTAGGCACAGGTTTGGCTATTCATCCTTATATACAATCCATAGAGGCTTTAAGCTCAGCAACGGATCTTTCTGATTGTTGGATTTGTCACTGAAACCAAGCAATTAGAATGTTTAATTTGCCAGTAAATTATTCCTTTGGGTATGAACCTTTTGGTGCATGGATCATAGACCTAGGAAGCTCTCCTAATTATAATTATGATAAATCCTTTCCCCCTTTTCCTTTCCACTAACTTGAAACCAAATATCCCTTGTGCATTTTAACCAAACTAATGGAACCTTTTTAAGATAACTAAACCAAACCAAACAATGTGAACTCACTACTGGACTTCAGTTAAACTTCATAAAAAATATTATTACAAGAAATCACACCTATGTCTGATTTTACAATCTATCATCCCGGTCCCTCATTCTGGAAAACCACTCACCCCATTAACAAACCTTTCATCAACTTTTGACTCAGGTGCCACTGTTAATGCAGCAGGTTGTGCTTGGACTTGGCTGAACTTAAGCAACCACTTTTCAAGCTCTCCAAATTTAAATTCAAATAAAAACTTATCCTTAACCTTCAAAAGCACTAGGTTATTGTGGGCACAGACTTTACTGAACTTTCCTCCCCGTGTGACAAGGACTTTGTGGATGAGGATATTTGGTTCCCAACCTCCAATATCTAAAGATTCTAAATGTTAGCCATATTTTGAATCTTAGTTATTTTGTACATTGACTCAAAAGAATGTCTAACCTTCTAAATAATTGAGGCTTATACTTTCAATCCTTTGTCAGGGCCATTCTCCCTGGTTTAAATACTCATGAGCTAGAAAAAGCCATTAGAAACACATCTAGATCTACCAAACTGTTTTTTAGCTATATCTTAGCTATGATCCAGGAATTTCAGACAAAAGTATGAGGTTTGGCCAAACTAGTAACACAAAACAGAAACGTTAAATCTATTGACAGCAACCCAAGGTGGTATCTGTGCCTTAATACATGACAACTGTTGCTTTTATGTAAACTCTTTTTGAATCATGGAAACTAACATTAATCAAATTAACAACCTACTGAAGGTATTTTCCTCCTGGAAAAGACACATATAATTACTCAGACTGATTTGTTTCCAGGAATGGGAAACTGGTTTGATGAGCCCATAGGAGACCTTTTAAGAATTATATTGGGTGAATTTGTTTTTCTAGCTGTGTGCTTTACTTGTTATTTTTGTCATTGATAGAACAAATCTCCACCTACCTTACAATATCAACTAATTTTATGAGGATACCAGAACAAATATATCCTGTATACATAAATAGAATGCAGGGACAGGAAGATCCTGCATTTGTGACTTTACAATATATTGAGTCTGATTATAAAACTTTGAATGTCCTAATGGATAAATGTTGAACAAAAAGTAGTCTTTTGGTTTGACAAAATAAAAAGACAATGCACTATTAATTTTATGCTTTCACTTGTGTTTATCAAGATATTATAGCAATAAAATGATGATCTCTGGTAGACCAAGACTAAAAATAAAATTGGGTCAATAAATTCCCTGAATCAGAAATGGAGCCATGACCATGATCCATTACCACAAATAAGTCACTCCAATCCAAGAATCTTATATGTAATTAAACAGTCAGTCAACACACCTCACTGCAATCAAGAAAAGAAAACCAACTCAAAAATAAAAGGGAAAAAGTAAAACCGAGTTTGCTGTAACCGCCTGATATGGAGACCACTGCAGCCACCAACTAAGAGAAAGATTAATGGTGGTGACCACAGTATTTTGGTCAAGTTCTCAATGAGACTGTTGGGAAAATGACAAAAAGGGGAACCGTTAAGTAAAATGAAATGACTGCCAAACCTTGGCAGTTCTGAGAGCAACCCCCTTCCTGAGAACTGATAGGGACATTTTTCAAAAGTGAAAATAAAAATAAAGCTTTCTGAAAAAACGGAATATACCCTGTAAAAGCTGCAGTTGAAGCAACAATTAGAAATAAACTGGCTTTGGTCCAATAGAGAGAACCTATCAGAAACAAACAAGTATGTTAAAATGACCAATCTATGATCATTTCCTGCTTTGTAAAATCCTCCTTTGTAATAAGGAAACTTAATGTCAACCAATTATTAAAAGTTCCCCTTTGGAAATCCTCTATTCCCTTTATAAGCCAATATAATATACTAACCATTTGAGACTCTTGCTTTGGTTTGAGATCTTCCTGTTCAGACAGTTTCTCTTTCAATAAACCTACATTATTGATTATCGATTACTATTGATGGCTCAGTTTCTTTTAACAAAATGTATCAGTGAACTCCAAGCCTGGATTCTCCTGTCCTTCCTTATTAATGACCAAGAACTAGATCTTGTATTTACTTGAGCCTTTCGACATTGGTTTGCCTGACTGGAGTTTGGGGGTGGACTTGGTAGCTGGGCTACACAAAAGGAAGAAAACTCACATGTATGAACTTACAAGCTGATGACAAGAGGATTCAAACACCTCTAGTTCCATCCCATGAGAGCCTTTTTCAGGAAAGAGAGCTAGCTAGTTCCCCAGAATATAAGACACATATGAAAGAAAGCTAGTCTAGTCCATTCTGAGCTAAGTGTCATCTTGGAAAAGGAAGTGGGATAAGTAAAGGGCACCAGAGACCTGCTCCAGATCTAATTCTGTAACTCCAACATGTTGTCATCCAGGAGACACCTAAGGTTCCCAACCTATTGTCTGAAATGAACATGGCAAACCATATCCATGAACACGTGGATGACTTTCCTGTGAGCAACATGTGACTTCATGCCATGCGAGGGTCCCTCTGAGCCCTGGCCCCCTCCTCATTTCTTTCTCACCCACGTCAGGGAGTGTCCAGTATGCAAATGGGTAGCATCTCTCTATGCATAGATTTGAATAGCCCTAGTGCATGAGATTTATTAGCAAAGATGTGTCTTTTTTTTTTTTTCCTAAATGAATTTAAGAATATGCCATTTTAGTTAGGCCAGTAAAAAGAATTTATTTGGGAAATGGGGGGAAAGAACAGAGCTTGCTGAGAAATGGAAGAGAAAGATGGAAATACACACCAAGATTTGGTGCGGGCTCCTCTAGGCAGAGAGAGCGTATCATTTTAACTATTACAATTTTTTAAAAACTTACTTGTCTCACGCCTCCAACTGATCATCACATAAAATAGGACATGACACAGGGTTGCCAAAAATTTTTAATCAACCCATTTCCTGACCCCTTCCCCACTGCCTTCATTCTCCTATTATGACTTTAGGCAGGTCCAGGAAAGAAAAGCCCCAAAGAGGAAAAAAATTCACCAATTTACACTCCTTAAAACTACACACGTGTGCACATACACACACTCACGGACTAGCATCTATCAAACACCTTTTTTCCCTTCTAAACTGTGCTATGTGAGTTTTTTACACTATCTTGTGAAATTCTCTGATATGATAATCAGCTCCTCTGCAGTCAACAGAGCTTCAAGTAACACATGCTAAAAATTAAAACACACAACCCATGAAGAATAACCTTACAGTTATCCTCCTCTGAGCAACCACAGGACCTCCTCATTTTGCTGCCCGGGGTCTGGATTAACCCAGTGATTCTCCTTCTTTAAAGGAGGCATTTGAATTTCTCTTCAAATGTATATTTGACCTCATCGACTATGACTCCCCTTTGTTTCAAAATGTATATTTGGACGTCCTTTCAAATGACGCAGTCTTTTGAAGTTTGTTTACTTGTTAACAAAACTCTTTTTTCCCCCTATAGATTCCAAAGCATTTCTGGAAAGGATAGGTATGGGGAGAGGATCTTGTATTTATGTATTGTATTTATGTCTAAAATCACTTGTGTTATGTGTAAGTACTTGTATTATGGATTAAGTACTATGTACTTGGTATTTTGAATAAATGCTTATATTCATGTATAAAAGAGAACCAGTAAGATTGAAATGTTAAGAGCTGGGGCTGGGAAGTCCCTGCCTGGGAATGGCGGTTGGGGGTTGGGGGGTATTTCTTCTTGCATGCAGATTTTGACTGAATGTTAAAAGCCACACTTCAAGTCTAGACCTTTTCCCACAATAACCCAAAACTTTTTTTTTTTTTTTTTTTTTTTGAGAAATATACTGTACTTAGCCTTGTTTACAACTGGGATTCAGAGCAATGAAAACACTTCACTCAACGTCATGTAGCAAGCAAACAGAGAAGCCAGGGTTTATACGAAAGTCTATTTTTCAAATTTTCCAAGAAATTTTTATTTTAAAAGGTTTTTGTTGGGTTTTTTAATTATTTTTTTTCGGGGGGGAGGCGGGTTGGTGGTGGTCAAATGTGAATTGGGTATCTGTTTTGGGCCCAATCTCAATTTAGGAGCCCATTTTATTTTTCCTCAGCTCCATCTTCTGCTCAGCCTCTGGTCTAGGCCCAGAACCGGCCCCATGTGCCACTTCTATCTCACTCCATGGCTTCAAGCAATCCAAGGCCAGCCCACCCCTGGATCGGGGAGTGTGACAGGAATCTGTGGCCATTTTCAATCTACCACAAGGGTGAATAAGCACTGGCAGGACAGAACGCAATTGCATACTTCCTCCATGTTCGTTTCTAGCCAGCAAGTATAAGAAAACATAACTTAGGAAATCTACAATAAACAAAATCTCATGATTTTAGGC
The DNA here is from genome assembly GCA_026826555.1 of Tolypeutes matacus. Classification (NCBI taxonomy): domain Eukaryota; kingdom Metazoa; phylum Chordata; class Mammalia; order Cingulata; family Chlamyphoridae; genus Tolypeutes; species Tolypeutes matacus. The sequence goes on along the minus strand of JAKSZT010054260.1, from coordinate 192,507 downwards.
TCCACAAGTTAGAACCTCTTGTGATCTCACAGGAGCGGGGATGTATATCCTGCTAATCAAACATGCCATTGACTAAAGTTTCAAAGGACACCACCTACCAAGGGCCAATTTTCAAAGGCTTGGTTTCAAGAACGTCTTAATGCTAAAAGGCCGCAGAAATTCATTTCGACTTTCTTCGATGACTCAGAAGCCTGCGGCGTCCTGGGGGGTCCGGGGTCACCTGCAGGAGAATCCATTATCATTTTGCTGGGCCCTGCACCCCAGGGCTGGTTGACAGAATGCCAAAGAGATAAACCGCTTTTACTGTAATTCACACACTGAAAAAAGGGATTTACTAAGCAAATTAAGAGGGTGAAGAAACTTGCAGGGGGTGACATTTAGCCTACTACAGACACCAAACTTTTCAAGCACTTTAGAAGCACGATTTGCATACAATTACAGGAATGCTTCATTTATCCACCACTGTCAGAGGAGAAGCTGGTTCATGTAAGTGAATTTTTCAGATAATGGCTCCTTCCCTCTAGACGCACCAAGCCGTTTTAACCGGTCTGGATGGAAATCTTTCCCAAATACATTGCCAGCCTCCCTGAGCCACCAAATGCTTCCATAGCAAACGGTTTCGCCTTTGCAGCTCTCTGCACAGCCTGTTACTGGGCATGTTCCTAAAATGACTTGAAGTTATCCGTCCATCACATGGCTGCTTCCAACCATTCAAAACACATTTACTGACCTTCTCCTTTCTGCCAGGTGCTCTGATTTTATAGTTCTCTTGCTGTTCTTTTCACTTTGAATTTCCAGTGCAAAGAGTCGAGATCGCCTGCTCCTAGGTACATGGCCCACTATTTTCATTAGTCTGTGTGGCGGCTTGGAGCTATGAATCCCAGAGGGAAACATGTTCTTAATCTTAATTCATTCCTGTTGATGTGAACCTATTGTAACTAGAACCTTTTAAGGTATGGCCCGACTGAAATCAGGAAGGGCAGTATCCTATTACTAGAGCCCTTTATAAGCAGAATGAAAATAAGACACCCGGAAAGAGGTTGGAAGTCAACAGAACCCAGAAAAGCCAGGAGAGGTTGCTAAGTGCATTTGCCATGTGACAGAAGCAGAGGACCAGGGAACTAGAACAGTCCAGTTGTATTTATTTATCTATTTGTTTGTTTGTTTATTTATTTATTATCCCCTTATCCATCCCTCATCTTCCTTTAGGCACCTCTACTCATGCATTTTATATATATTGTTTCATATATGTGTCCTAGTAAAATGCAAAGTGTTTTGTGAGTTTGCTCTGTATTTATATAAATGGTACCATACTTTAGAATGCTTTGTTTCCTGCTTCCCCACTGGGCTCCGTGTCTTTAAGATGGATCCGTGCTGCTTCTAAGTGCTGCCTTGCAGAGCCCGGCTAGCTCAGTCGGTAGGGCATGAGACTTGTAAATGCTGCCTTGTACTCCATATGTATCCACAACATTTTATCTTGGGATTGCTCCAATGATGGACAACCAGGTCATCCCCAGCTCCCTGCCATCATAAACTACACTGCAATGAACTTCCTTGTATGTGTCCTCAAGAAGTGCCTCTCTGTGGGGTGAGACCAGGACTGAGATTACAAGTTCATGGGGTCTAAACATATTCGATTTCCTAAGTGCTGCCGTATCCTTTCCAGAGTTGCTATGTCATTTATTTGCTACCAGCAGTTCGTGAGGACTCTTAACCCCAACTTTATCCATTAACTGAGGAAAAGGAGGGCTGTGCTAGCAGGGCCATGCTCTGGACACATTTAGGGGTTTCTTCTGGGTGGACCTGGTACTTGCTGGTTCACACACCACCCACTCAGGCCCACTGGACTGCGTTTGCTACCTTTTCTAGAAAAGAAGATCATCACCACCACTTGGTGTTATTCAACTTTTGTTTCTTTGCCAACTTAATGGGTATAAAATGGTACCTACTTGTTGTTTTAACTTTTATTGTGCTGTGTTTTTTATTTTTTATTACTAGGAGGTTGAGCATCTCTCTTGAGTCAAGTTAGCCATTGTGGCTCACCCAGTCATATCTTCTTCCACCAGCGGTTGACTTTGTCTATAGTGTCTTTCCCCAAACCGAAATGATCTTGATATCATAAATATAGTCCTTCCTGCTTTTTATGTACAGTCCTTCTATCGCTCCCCACAATCTTACCTGTCACTTTAAATTCCTCTCCACTTCTTTTTTTGTCCAATTCCCCAGACACAATTCCACAGCTGTGTCTTATTCAGGTTTCGGCTGTCTGGGAAACCCTTTTCCCACGTGCTCAGCTAAGCAAATTCCTACCTAGCACTTAAGCCAGGTTCACGTCTGCCCTAAAACCCCAAAGAAAACTTGGCTTTTATTCCAAGTTTGCACATCACCTTTCTTGCACTCCTTTTCAACACTCATTCTGTTCTGTCATTTCCTGAAGTTAGTGGTTGTGATCTCCATCTTCCCCTTTACAATTAAAAGTTCCTTGAAGGTAGAGGCTGAGTTTCACTTATCCTTCCATTCCTGGGGTGAGTAGCAGAATGGCAGGAAAATAACAAGTACTCAATAAGTGCCTATCAAACAAATTAAATAAAAATTTTAAATGCCGTCTTCGGAAACATCCCAACTTTAAAGAAAACTCCAAACACAAGTCCAACTAGAAATCTTTCTTTTTAGAGGCAATTGATGGTGTAGAAGGAATTTATTCAGCAACTCCAAGCCTCCAGCCTGAACTAGTCACAACAGGACAGATCCCTTAGATATGAGAGACGAAATGGGAACTAGAGAAGACACTACTTCTTTCCTCTGAAGGATGACAATGGTTCACCTCCTTGTGTTCTGGTTATATTGCTGTATACCAACTACCCACAAAACAGTGCTTAAAGCAGTGGCAAACATTTATTGTTCTCTCTCTTGGTGCTAGGGGTTGACAGGGCTTAGCTGGGCAGTTCTCACTGGGATGGAATCCCTTCAGGGTTGCAGTCAGACTGTGGTTGGGGCTGGAAGCATTCAGAAGGCTCCTTCATTCACATGTCTGGTGCTTGGGCTCATCTAGCTGGGGCTGGAAAAGCTGAACCTCCTGGAGCATCACTCTCTATTTCCAGGTGCTCTCTCCCTGTGGTGGCTTCAGATTACATGGCCGTTTAGGGCGCCAAAGGTACATGTCTGGAGAGAGAGAGAGGAAGGAAGTAAGCCAGGAGGAAGCCATATCACCTTTTATGACCTGGCTTCAGAAGTCATGTAGCATCAATTCAGCCACATTCTATTCACTGAGGCAGCCAAAAGACCTGCCCAGGCCCAAGAGAAGGAGAAATAGATTCTTTGTCTTCATGGTGAATGGCAAAATTTGGAAAGAACATGTGAGATTGGAAATATTACTGTGGTTATTTAAAAAACAAAACAAAACAAAAAAAAACCACAATCGGCCACATCTTGCATTTCCCTAAGCCAAAAACCAGGCTGCAGGTACAACTAGATTCATCTCTTAGGGCCTCAGTCACCCCATCTGTACAATGAGCAGGTTGGGTCAGGCCAGCAGTTTTCAAATTTATTTTTATCTAACAAAATCTTATTCTGAACCTTAAAATATAAAGCAGATAACAATAAAGCTGTTACCTTGAAATAAAGATAACACGAAGCCCCATCCATTTAGCCTTGCCTTCCCACCCTGGTGCCCTGCAGGCTTTAAGCTGTCTTCCAACCGAAACCTTCTCTGCCTTCACAATAGCATACCCTCAAAATTGAACCCAAGTCCCAGGTTTGGGCTTCCTCTCTGGCTCCCTAACCTGTGTGTAAAGATCAAGAAACCCTCCTTCCTCTGCCATTCCCATTAGCCAGACTGTGAGCTGATTGATTTAACCTAACAGAGATAGATTGGTGAAATTACCCTCGCAGTAGGTGCTAGAGAGTAATGGTACCCAGGAGGCACAGGTAAGCAAAAAGGGAACAAGCCCAGGCAATTTCCAGACACCTCCACTGTCCATTACTTTGTTCACTTAAATAAACAAATAACCCCTAGGCAATCAGCAGCCAGAATCTCAGCAGCTCCTGGAATGATTTCCTTTCATTACACGCAAAGACCAATCAATGCCCCTTAATCGCACCATCACGTGCCCAAACAACCCAAGCAAATCCCCAGCCAGCTCTCCACTTCTGGGCATCTCCTCCACACAGGGTAGAGGTGAAATGCACCAGTCCCACCCTACTGAAGTACTGAAGGCGCTAACGGATGGAAGACACCAGTCCCATCCCATGTAGCTATAGTTCTCTGCTAGCAAAAATAGCAAACAGAGTCCAGTATGCCTGATATAGAGGGAAAAGTGGAGTGCAAAAGGGCTCTTGGGAGCTGGATCTCCCAAGAGGATATTCAGAGAGCATCCCCCCCCCCCCCCCCGTCAGTGCCTGGGGCCATCAGAGTTGTATGTGAACAAATAAACCCAGTCATTACAGAAGGAGCCCCTCCCCAGCCTCTGAAGTCCACTCTATAATCCTGGAACATGTCCAAGTTCTATTGCTAGCATAGCTCTGGGTATATCCCTCCTATTCCCAGTAAATGGATCACACTGGGACTGGAAGCATGCTGACCCCTGGTCCAGATGACCAACAAGAGACCCAAAATGAGTGGCCAGAAACCACTTCCTCTCACCTTGTCTGTATTCCCAACTTCAAATCCCTTCCCCATGGGCCCAACCTGAACTTAATATGGGGGTGAGTTTTAAGAGTCACACCTTCTCAGACTTAGTCTGCCCTTGACTTTTGGGCCCCTGGTGGCATCTCTGATTATGAATTCAGTGAACACCTGGGCATTGGAGTCAGTGTCCATCTCAGGGATGCCCAGGAAGAGAGCCTCATGGATAATTCTGTCTTATCTGCCACAGCAAGTGAATTAGAATAGTGTGCTCTAATTTAGTTATTCTCAAATTTCTGTCATTTTCATGTAACTGTTAAGGTTTTGGCTATACCCTAAATTTGATTTATTTAATATTTTTCATTGAATTGACTCCTTTTTGTAGGGAAAAAAAATCCAAGAATATATTTATTTTTAAAGAAAGGTTTTTATCACTGCCCAAACTGGAAAACCAATATCACATGCCACAAATAGACTATAACTATAAAAATAATCACAATGGAAGTTCATGGTGGATTAAACACAAATGTTCTACTCTGTTCATTCCTGAAATCCTAATAAAATAACAGTTAAGGAATTTTAAAAAAGGCATTGACCCACAGGACCAAAGAGAACAGAGGAGGAACAAATAGCAAATGACAGATGTCAACACAATTTTGGAGGCTAGTGAGAAAATAAGGAGGAATAGCTGACAACTAGAACTGGGGAATGGAATAAAGTTCAGATAGGACTAAAACCAGGAGTCTTAAGGGAAAGTCTGAATTTGAACCTGTCAGACCCAGACAGGGACCACTCTTTTCCTGCCCCAGCCAAAGACAGGAGGTTTATTATTTGGAAAGATGGGTTCAGGCCTTCCATCACCAAAATGACTTTATGACACATATTTTACAAGTTGAAAATGCAACCACTAACAACAATTCCTTAGTGTTTTGCCACCCTCTTCTTAAGCAACAGGAAGTTCTTATGTACACACTAAAGTGAAAATACCCAAGGAGACATTGGTAGGCACTGCAGTTTCTGTTACATTTAGATAAGAAAGGATGTTACATCTATGAGATAGGAACTCAAAACTATTAAAAAAAAAAAAAAAAGAGGGCGGGGGGGACATCCAAAGAAGAAAAAAAAAAAGGTCAAGAAGATGGAGAAGAGCAGGAAAAGATAAGAAAATGAACTCCATCTGAGTAACAGATATTCCAGAGGGGCAGAAACTGTTAAGGAACTAATACAAGAAAAATTCCAAGAAACTAAGGGCTTTGGTTTTCTGATTGAAGGGCTGCACTGAGTGCCTAAAAGAATGAAAGAACAAATATCCACACACCAAGGAATAGAGAGAAGAGTCTAAAATCTTCCAGTGATTTAAAGAAGAATAAATTAGTCACATATATAAGGAATAGGAATGATGACGCAATGGATCTTTCCTCAGCAACACTGGAAACCAATGCAATAGAGCCTTTAACATTCCTTGAGAAAATTAATTCAAATCTTGAATTTTATACACAGCCAAACTATCAAGCCAATGTAAGAGAACAATAAAAAAGCAAATTTTTTTTTCAGTTATACAAGATGTCAAAAATTTGCCTCCTAGGCATCTTTTCTCAAGAAGTTATTAGAGGGTGTGCTCCATCAAAACAAGGGAGTAAACCAAGAAAAATGAAGACATGAGATCCAGAGTGCAGGGGCTCATGCACAGGACAACAGTAGAGGGAAATCCTGGGATGACACCTGTGTTGTAGGCCTGGGGAGCAATGAGATCAGATGGGGCAGTAGGGTGGACGGCTCCAGGAAAAAATGAAACTGACAGATTAACTGACAGTTGTGGCTGGGTGTAAAATCGGATTGAGGGCCTTTGTACAGAGTTGCTAGAGGGTGTGGGAAGAGTTACCCAGACATTCAAAGAAAGCCAAGCAAAAGGAGGCAAAGGCCAGGAAAGAATGACATCCTAAGATACTCCTTGACTAAGCTGTGAAAAATATTTACCCATCCTAATCATGAAAACACTTAATCTGGATTTTTTAAAAAAGGAACAAACCTATGGTGGGAAGGTCGAGGGAGGGAAAATACATGTGTAAGAAGTTGTCTAAGAGACCACTCATTGTTCATATTTGGAAATAAATAATGTCTACCCGATGTGTGAGAAAAACCAGGAAATAGTAGCTTAGCATGTTATTTAAAAGCACAGAGAGGAAAATACCAGAATTGACAGTAGTGGCTTTAGGGAATCCTGGAGTTGGGGGTTGGGACCAAGGGACCTGCTATTCATTATAAGCCTTGTACTATTCAGCTATTTGTTAAACAATGTTTTTGTATTATTTTGATAAAGTTTTTTGAATGAATTAATAATATAATTAGGGGAGCAGTTGTAGCTCAGAGGTTAAGCGCCTGCTTCCCACATACTAGGTCCTGGGTTCAATCCCCAGTACCCCCTTTTAAAAAAAGGCAATTAAAACAAAACAATATGCTTACATTTTAACTAGATAAAATTGTTGCCTGTTTAAAACCCTGAGCCCTAGGCCTGTTTTCTTTTCTTTCTTTTTTTTTTTTTTTTTTTAAGGGAGATTAGGAAAGATTACAGAGGCACAAAAAAGGCTAGCACCCAATAGAAACTTTCTTCCAGGCAGATAATCAGAAAGATAGAAAGATGTCAAGAGCTGGCTCCCCAAATATTGCCAACACAGCCTGTTAATGGCAAAGCTGAGTCTATTGCCTGCTGCTGTCAGGGAGAACACCACCTGGACAGAGTTTTGGTAGTGTCTCATTGAGGGGAAGTTAGGTCAGAATTGATTGAAAATCGGAAGTTTGGTTTCAGGCGGGCCTTTCAATGCGGGGACTTGATTAGGACTGGGTAAGAATCACCATGACACAACAATCCAGGGTTAGTGGAAGCAGCCAAGGCAAGGATTTTAAGGGCACAGCTTCTAAAGAATCTTTGGGCCACAAACAGACTGTTGATGCTTTCCATCGAAGACTTGTTGGGTCTTTTGGGAAGTTCCTATAATAAACAGTCAAACCATTTGCTTGTGCAGGACAGTCCTGCAAAATTAAAGTCAGGCTAAGAAAGACAGTGGAACAGCAAGATCATATCGACGTGGATTCTTGGTTCACAATGTGGCTGCATGGCGAGGAGTTGGGGGAGAAGGTTTGTGTCCTTAAAGACAGTGAAAAAGGACTAACCGGTCAACACTCATTAACGCCATCTCTGTACATCATCTACACCTGGGATAAAACGAATATTCTAGTAAACAAAGTGTTACTACCAGGTAAGGCTAATTATACTCTGATAATCATTAGACCTCAAAACTTGAGTACCTGAGTGTTGATGATCTTTATCTTCCTTCAGTGACTCAGGAACAGCGAGGGGGGTGCCCAGCCCAGGACCTTTCAGGCAGCAGTCCCTGTACAGATGTGAGAAGGAGCCAGCACCATGGGGCCATTCCTAGAACTAGATGTCCAGGGCACCTGTTGCTCCTATTTCCAGATGGCTGCTGAGTCCAGTGGCCCAGCTAGTGGAGATATTTCGTCTTCATTTTATATATACTTGTAAAGACCCCCTAAAAGATTGGTAATTCACAGTGATAGCCCTCAGCCTGCATTTACTGCCTGGAATGCATTCTAGGATGTCTCCCTGGCACGTCGTTTTCTCACCAAGCCCTGGAGGGAACAACGGCGACCACCCCACTCACCCGATTTGGATTCCCAAGCGCTGCCTGCCCTCTGCTCACACACCTGCTTTTGGTGTCTCCCCTCTCTTGGAGAACGGAGCCTGAGCGATTTTCTTTCTTTCTCCCCCTCCCCCCCACCCACGTATAAAGTTTGTTTTCCGATGAAAAGAGAACTGGGTTATTGATTTTCAGAAACAATCTGCGAGCAAACATCTTCAATCGATGTCTGTTAAGACAATTGCCATAAGAATGCAACCGTTTCCCAGCGCTCCCCCACTCCCCCCACCCTGTTCCAGGGAGCAGGCCACCAAGGCCCCCACCTGCCAGGGTAACTTCTCCCGGCGACCTAAGACAAGAATCCTCTTCTGCCCTTTGTTTTCCCATATTATACGCATCTGGAGAAAAGTCTGGAGGACTTTTAGACCAACTCAGAAATTCAGGGAAGAGGGGTGGGCTCAAAAAAAGTCATAGTTAACTTCACAACCACCATCCCTTGGACACGCAAATCGCTTTCTCCCAAAAAAGTAGTAATACCAGATCCTCACATGGTGTTGTAGCCTGAGGGCCACTGAAGTTTCAATCAGATTCCAGCCCAAGAACTTAATGGGGGGGCAGGGGGGTTAAAAGTTAAATCCACTCACAAAGGGTGGGGTGGGGTGCATTTTGGCAGCTCTTTGAAGCCATCAGCTATTGCCTGGAAAAGCAACAAAACAAAACAACCAAAACAAAACAAAACAAAACAAAACAAAAAAACCACAATAGCAAACAAACAAAAAGCCCCACCTAATTTACTTTCTTAAAGCCTTAATTTGAAAACTGGACCGGGGAAGAAGAACCCAAGAAGTCGAACTTTGGGCAGCGTTTCTCACCTCCCTCCCTTCAAAGGCCCCGCAGGGTGGTAGTGCCCCCACTCACCTCCCCCAGCCCACCCCTTCCTGCCCATTCCACCCGGCCCCAGACACAGAACAAGACAGGAGATTTGTTACCGCTGTTGTGTGGCCCGCCCGAATGAAGGGGGCTTTTCATTAACAAAGTAGCGGCCGGTGTCATCTTCCCCTGAGTAGGAATCATTCACTATTCACACAATGTGTTATTATTGTATTTTTAATTGAAATGTAAATTCTGGGAACACTCTGACCCAATTTACTCCCAGGGAAAAAAAAAGGGCAAAATTCTCATTTTCAAGGCTCTAGAAATGCAAGTTAGTGTTATTAATGATTAAGTTCTTTTTTCCTTCCCTCCTGCTGGGGTGGGGGCCAGGGTGGGGACCGCCTTCTCCAGGGGGTAATGTTACCCCATCCTCGGAGCCCACATGATTGGCAAGGTAGATCTCTGGGGGGAAAGCTCGCATATTTCCCCCCTGCCATTCCTGGGGTTCACACCTGGGCCGGGAAACGGCTGGAGTGCATAGATGGGGTTTCAGGTTTTAAATGACTACGATGACTGACGCGAGATTAAACGATGGATTTGGAGAGGAGATTATTGTCCCGTCCAATTCCAAAGAAACTGTGCAAACAGAACCCAGTGAAGGTGGGATGATTCAGGAGTTGATACAGAGTTGGCCAGCAAACATAGTCTGATCGCTCCCATTGGTGGATGTTTCTAGAACTTAAAAGTAGAATTCAAAGGGCTATGCAGCTCTGACTCTTCTTGTACAGAAAGGAGAGAACGTTAGAGTCACTGACAGATATTTATTGAGCACCTACTAAGTGCCAGCCACCAGGAGATGGTGAAAAAGCAAAGATAACTACTTTTTAAGTACCTCCTCCTTCTTAAGTATTGACAGGGAGATGTCACCTCCCAAGAGAGGCATTCCCTCCCACCACCCAGCTAAGATACCCCACCCTAGTTGCTCTCTATTCAGGCCCTTTTAAAATTTTCTTCCTCCAATTGATTGTTGCTGGAAATTATCTAGCTTACCTGTTTATTTCTTTACTGCATATCTTCCCTGCTCTCACTAGAACATAAGTTCCAGAAGGTACCTTGACTGCCATGTTCTCTAGCATATGCCCTGCACTGAGATGCCTGGCAGTGACTCATAAATATTTATGATGGGAAGATGACTATGGTATGAGAAGTACCAAAAGTTCATCTGACCCAGAAACCTACTTTATCTCCTATAGTCATTAATTCAACACTCCTACTGTGTGCCTCGGAAAAGAAAAGAGCACAGCTTTGGCCCAGAGAGAACTCGAGAGTACAAAAGGACAAATATTAAATACGGACTGAAGTCATAATATTATAGACCTCCCTTTGGGGGAGGGGGTGGCATTTAGCAATGTCTAGAGATGTTTTTAGTTGTTATAACCGGAATGGGGTGTATCAGATTGCTACTGATATACAGTGAGTAGAGACCAGGGATGCTACTAAACATTCTACAAGGCACAGGACAGCCCCTCAGGACAAAGAGTTAAGACTTATCTGGTTCAAAATGTCAACAGTACCAAGGCTGAGAAACCCTGTTATGGATGAAGAACTAACCATATGTAGAATTCATTATAGTAGCAGAGGTCGGGGTGAAAATGTGGCCTTCAGCTCATGGTCTGGGCAGACCTTGCAGAAGACCCGTGGCTGGGAACACATCACCACCATGCTTTCCATGGAATCCCAGAATGTAACTCATGGAGTCAACCTCTAAGAAGAAGGAGGACTCTGGAAGCCAGCTAGCCCTCTCACTTGACAATTTAGATATACAAACTCTTCTGATTGGAATCCTCCCAAATAATCCTATCATTTAATAGAAGGGAAGGTTGAGGCTCTGATAAGGTATAAGATACTATAAGATACCATAAGGTTACCTAGAAAACTTTCAGTTACTAGCAGAGGCTAAAGACCCTGGTTAGAAAGGGGCTAGGCTGATGGGGAGTGTGGGACACCAGCCCCACTCCCTCACTTTCCCCAAAGTAAAGGAACAGAGTGCTCCCATACTACCTGGATGAGTACCTGTTCACAAGCCCGAAAGGACTGATTCCAACATCCCTTCTGAATCCAGACCTACCTCTTTGTTGAAATTGAAGGAGCTAGGGAAAAGAGGAGAGCCTATTAGCTCACGCTTTTCATGCTACTCCTAAAAATGTTGTTTGCAGCTTCATATAAGCAAAATGAAAATAAACAGGTTGGAAGAGAAACATTGGCAAAAGCAAGCAGCAGGCAGGGTCTGGGAGGCCAGCCATGGGCCCCAGCTCAGCCAAGGCAAGTAGTTCATTATTGTCTGTCATTGGATGATCCCTCAGCCAAATCTTTGGTGGTGGTGGGGTGGGGTAGGGGGTGTTCTTTTTAAAGAAACTTGGCATTCATTACATCTACTTATAGACCATAGAGCAAATGCTTTAGGCAAGAATGTGGTGGGGAGGGGAAGAGTCAAGAATGATGTATGGAAGGTTGGGAAGCAGTGGGGGGATAAAGCCATGAAAAGTCAGCACCTCTCTGAGCCCCAGACTCTGATGCTGGCTGCTTACAGACAGGAGTCAGGGCTGAGCTAGAAATTCATCTGTCTCTGAGAGTCCCATGGTGGGGGACTCCATACAGTAACCCCATGTTGTCAAGACCAGACCCTGTGAGCTCAGAGCAGATATCTCAGAGTCCCCTCTGAGGCTCACATCCCTAATCAGATGTTCCATTCCATGTGGGTTATAAGCATGGGTCCTGTTTTTGCAGATGCAGGACAGAGCCAAAAGCCCTAGAGCTTTCTGCCTGGGCAGAATCCACACAAGAAAGCCCTCCTCTCATGAGTCAATCAGTTGGCACAGTTGGCAGCCTCTGCCAGGCACAAGGGCAGGGAAAAGAAACATCAAACATGGCCACCTCTGATGGGCAGCACTTACAAATATCCCAAAAGAGGAAAGCTGTAAGAGTCCAAGGGACCCACAGTGCTCTGGGCCAGGGAGCAGTCAGGGAAGGCTCCTTGGAGGAGGTGGCCACCTATTCTGGGCTCTTCTTAGAGGATGTATCAGATTCTCTGGACCCTGATGTGTGGGAGGTTCTCTGGAAGAGACAAAGGAAGAGCAAGTTATGCCCCAGGTTAAGAGGCGCTTTCAATCCTTTGGGAGGAGTGCTCTATGCCCATACCTTGCAGGTAACTTGGGCCCGCAAGCACCTCAAGCCCATCACCTCCCAGAGCGAACCCATCATGTCCCTCCTAAGCCTGTGGCTCCTCCTATTATCAGCCCCAGAGCACGACACCACTGTCCACCCAGTCACTAAACCAAGAATCTGACGTCATCCTGGACTTGTTCATGGCCCTCATCCCCTTCTAATTGGTGGCTGCCAACTTGACCTCCTTAATAGCTCCGTCTTCGGCTGCAGCCTTAGCTCAGGCTCCTGTTGCTTCTTACTTCACTACCCTCTCAGTGTTCTAAAATTTATCTCCCACATCAGCCTGGATTTCTTCCAATAGATCCCTCCCAGAAAGAGTTTTCTAACATGCAAATGGATCATAAGAGCAGCTGGCATTTCTTTGGCACCTATTATGGCCTGGCTTTGGCACTAAGCGTTGTATCTCCTCTTCCTCTTTTGTCCTGAGGCTACCCTCTGAAATGAGTATGACTTACTTGATAAGGGCTTGGGGGTTTAGGGAGCTAAGACATGCATTAGCCCAAGGCCATGCTGCTCATACATGATGGAGTTGAGACTTGAACTAGGTATCTAGCTCATGCCTTCTATCACTGACTTGTTTGAAATTCTTCCATGGATCTCCAGCACCTTCTGAATAGAAGTCAAACTTGCTTATGTCATTTCTTTTTTTTTTTTTTTTTTTTTACCGGGAGGTCCCGGGGATTGAACCCGGGTCCCTCCATATGGGAGACGGACGCCCAACCAGTTGAGCCACATCCGACCCATGCTTATGTCATTTCTTAGCTTTCTCTCTCCTTTCCATCTTCTCCCACCCTCCCACCATGGCTCACCACGGCTCAGCACCATACTCAACCTAATCTGTATCACAAAAAGTAGCGGAGCATGCTTTCAGAGAAACAGAGACCATCGCTGAGTGCAAGCCCTCCTCCAACCAGCTTTTACTGCAGGGCTGGGTGCAAATACCCCTTCCTCTGAGAGGTCTCCCCTAGTGAGTTAAGCATGCTGCCTTCCTGCCACCATAGCACCCCAAGAATCTGTCAGGAGACCATAATGCAATTGTCTCCATGCATTTAACTCCTCACTTGGCTGCAAATTTCCTGAGCCCCCGGGAACCATGTTTTTAACTTCTTTTTCCTAGTACAGTGCCTGGCATATGTTTTGGTAAATGATGGGATGAATACATGAAACAGGTTTTTAAAACATTTGTGGTTAAAACCTGAAAGTTCCAGATTCTCAGCTGCAGAAAGAAAGAAGGGGATGGAAATAAAAGTTTCTGTGATATTGATGGTTGGGGCAGTCATCTGGAAGCAGGCCTGTCTTGGGGATCCTACATCCTCACGGATGCAAAGAGACAGTGAAACCTCTGGGACAAAGAAGACTGTAATTGACATATTTTTAAGCCTGACATTTTAATCAAATATTATCACAGGGCATGTACCCATATGGACAGCATTCAGGAGCACATATGAGTTTTATTATCAACATGTGGGGTAGACCACTCAGCATGCTCAGTCTGACAGCCTTGACTGGCATCCTAGCCCTGCCATGGGCTGGCTGTGTGACCTCAGGCTCCTTCCTTGACCTCTCTGTCCTTCAGCAGCCTCATTGCAAAATAGAGATAATGAAAATACCAACCTTCTAGTGTTTCTGTGACTATAAAATCAAATAAAGCTGTAAAAGAAAGACTCCGACAATTTATCATTACACACATAATACCATTGCAAAGAGTGACACATTTAAATAGAGGTGTTTTTTGTTTGTTTGTTTGTTTTTTGTCTAAGAATTTCATGGCACACCTTTTGATTAGCAGAGACATCCCTAGAAATTACAAAGGTAGTTTTGGAAGTCATGGAACTGTCTATGCAAGAAGCTGCAACTGTTAAAAAATCCATAAGCCAGGAATTAAACCCAACCGTGCAATAGTGAAGAAGAGCCGTTTGGCATCCCGTTTGCTTGCTGTGCAAGCTCAGGAATCACCCGAGACCAGTCATCCTGGGGAGGGAAAAAGCCCAACACTAAGTAACATGGAATTAAAAGACTATCGATAGCTTGTGACAGGCGCATCCTGAGAAATGCATCCTGGTCAAATAGCAGCAATCATTAAATATATGAGGATCAGTCAATTTAATCTGTTCTTTTCATATAGATTGATTGGGTTAGCAAAGTAAAGGAGCTAGGAGACAATTGACATTTCTGCATCCTTTTCAGACCAGCCAGGAGGGGAGGAGGCAGAGAGACTTGCAAAAAGAACCCATCCCCCACCCCTGCAGTTTCCACCTGTGTCTTGCTTGAAGCAATCTAGGGAGCCCACTGGTCACAGTCTGGGGAGGGGCCAAAGGCACGGGCAAGGATGCCGATGCACAAGCAATTCTTCTGTGAGTCCCACTGACGGTCCCAAAGTAACCCCCCTTCCCTCCCATTCCCCTCTCATGCTCGCTCTCCCTCCAACCAGATAAACTTGCTCAAATCACAAGTCACATGTGGGAAGAGACCCCTGAGCCCTGAAAGCCAGGGGCCCTGAAAAGCCCCACCACCCAGCTCAACAGCAAAGGAAGCAAAAAATCAGCATTCATTTCAAACACGGGGGCATTCTGGAAGGCCAAAGGAGAGTTTCTCCACCTGGACCACTTCCCAGAAGACAAAGGGTGATGCAGCTTCCTGGAGAAATGTGTGGTGGGGTGGGTAGAGAGAGAGGTTAGAGGACAATTCAAGGCAAGGCTCCACCCTCGTCATCAACCGCCTGTCGCCACCACTACCTGGGGGAAAGGTACAGAGCTTTACTCCTTGGGGTGGCACCTCACGACTCAAAGGTCCCAGCAGTGGAGCAGACATGGCTCCGTCTGATTTCAGCATGGGGTGGTAGGCAGTTTCGCAGCCAATGCCTTTGTGCCTGTGGCATTTCCCCACATCTCTGCCTCAGAGCTTTCTGGGAAGCATGAGCAGCTGCTCAACCTTGGTTGCAGGCACAGTTCAGGAATATAGGGGGAGTCACCCCTAAATACGCAGGGGCCACTCTCAACCAGTGCGGGTGGCAACATAGATAACCCCAGCCTCCTAACTGTGGAAGGGTCAGTACTGAGGTGAACTCTGCCTGGTCCATCAGACTCCCCCACCCCCACCCCACCATCCCATGGGATCAAGTGCCCGTTGCCCACAGCAGTAACCAGCTCGGTCACTTCTTGCCCGGGGAGGGAGGCTTTCGTTCCTTCTTTGTCTTCTTTTCCCTTCTCCTTCACTCCAGTTTCCTGGGATCAACTTTCAAATAAACTAACCTGCACCCAGGACGTTGCCTCAGGCTTTGCTTTGGGGGCGGAATGCAAACTAAGACACAGGGGATGGAAAGAATCAAGCGACAGTACATTTGAGATATTTGGTTTGTCCCAAACCCAGCTAGGATGTGTGCTCTGTCCTCAAGATTTCCCACACTGCAGGGGTAGAGCCAGCTCCCCCGGGGGTGCCATTCTGAGGCTGCACCCTTGTTTCCCTCCTGGAATGGGGCGGCCTCGAGGAATGGGCCATGCATCCCTGGACACAGCATACTGACACCAGCACAAGCCTTGAGTGTATGATCTCCTCATTCCATCCTCACCCCCATCCCAGGAAGTGGGTCAGGACCCAGAATCACTCTCGGCTTACCGAATGGCACACGTGCTTTCAAATAGGTTTGATTTCAACTTTTAAAAAGTTATTCAACAAATTCACACCAACCTGTCATTTTCTAACTCTTTTATTCTATAAGTCTTACAACAGCCCATCTTCGGGGCATGTGGAAGTGATACATTTTATTTCATCCTTTTCTAGCCCAGTATTTCCCAAAGTGTGGCAGGTTTTAGGAGGTACAGGGTACGCTATTCAATAGCTTAGATTCACATAGTGAGAAAAGTATTCCCTTTTCAATTTTCTTCCAATCCTATAAAAACAAGCAGAGATGCTCAAGTTGGTGCTAATACATCTTAACACTTCTCCAAAACATGCCAATCTCTCTGTTTAACAAAGAGCGAGTCAGCCTCAGGCAGGCAACAGTATCTGGCTAGAATTTAATACTATGGCTTTATTTTCATGGAGTTAGTTTTCAGGTTTGCTTCTTTCAATAAAAGCAAAAGGAAGGTCAACTTGCATTTACAGAAGTTATATAAGCCTTCCCCTTTTCAATAAGCTTATTAGAGTAAAAAAATGGAGCTGAGAAAAATATTAACTAACTAGTTATGGAAAGATTCATGGATACCATCTGAAAATACCTGAAGCTTGGAGCCTTTGCTGTGAGCCATTACCCCATCTGGAACATCCTCTCCTCTGCTTTCATAGACACTTCTCTTATTCAATGACTCAAATGGAAAACTTTCCATCAAAAGGAAGTAATCAATCTGGAGAAAGATTCAGGTGGTCTGTGGTGATCATCACAAGAGCCTTCCCCTTTCTGGAACTCAGTTTCCCCATCTTTAAAATGGGTGGTAGGATAGGTCCAATCATCTCTAATAACTCTTTCAGCTGTGATGTTCTAGGTTTACAAATGTGGGAAACCCTCACCCTGTGACCTGTGGCCCAGGCTTCTCTTCGATGAGCTCAGGCCTCAAACATATCATGTCCCAAACCAGGTTCATCCTCCAGCCTTCAGTCTCCATGTGTCCTTGCCTGGCCTCCTAGACACCCACCCTCCATTCTCACTCCCTCTGCCCTAGTCCTGAACTCCATCCCTTCTCCTGGACTGAAACAACTACTTCCTACCTCTTCTCTCTGCTTCTTCACTTGTCTTCCCAGATACAGACTTTACAGAGCACTTGGGCAGTGTGATGGTTAGGCTAATGTGTTGATTCGGCCAGGTAATTGTGTCCAGGTGTTAGGTCCAGCAAGCACTGGGCTAATTGTAATACAAGAGCATTTATGGACTTCAATCACCAGTGAGTTTACTGCATGGATGGCTGATTACATCTGCATCAATCAGGGAGATTGCATCAGCAATGGGTGACGCTTTTATCCAATCCTGACTGTCTTAAAAGGGGAAGTGATTTCAATACTCAGAGAGAATTTCCCAGCTCGTCTTTGGACAGCCAACTTCTCCCAGAAACTCATCAAGGACCTTTCATTGGACTTTCATCGGAGCCCCTGGTGTGCAGCCTGCCTGCGGAGCCTGGACTTGTGCATGATTGTGTGAGAGACTCTTATAAAATCTCATATTACTGACAGATATCTCCTGTTGATTCTGTTTCCTGAGAGAACCCTGACTAATACAGGCAGCTAGATCTAAAAGAAAAGCTAGTCATGTCAGGACAATATACCAGCCCCTTTCCATGGTCTTCAAACTTGATCACCACCCAGCCTCTATTTACACCTATTGCCATCTCTGTTTCATTTACCCTTGGCCCTCAAGCCCTCAATCTTTCATCTCACCTCTTCCATGAAGCCTTTCTTGATCCACTCCCACTACCAGTCTGAGACAGGCATTCCTGCCTTCTGAGCTCTTGAGTTACCATTGCCACACAAAATGGTAGTTATCTATTTAACTGCCCATCTCCCAGACCATGAAACCTGCTTCTTTGTATGCACAGGGGCTGGCACAGAGTAGGTGCTTAATAAATTTTTGAAAAATAAATGAATGCTTTAATGAACGATTCACCTCAAAGCTCTGTAAGTCTCCTATGCTGCCTACAGTGCCCTTTCAATTGACTCCATGGTCTTCCTCACCATATCTGGCATTTCCTCAGATATTACTTTGTGAAGACTCATATAGCTGTTTTACTGTTAATTTGTCACGTATGTAAGTAAGGTCCCTTCCAGGAGACTCTAAGCTACTGGAGTCCAGGCATTGCCTCCTACTTCTTCGCTCTCCCCTTGCTGGGAAAAGGGTAGGCACTCAGGAATAACCATAATTATCCAGGGTGACATAAACTCTTCACAGACATAAAGAGGACATCTTCTAAGCCCCCTTATGCTCCTCTGTTTCTATTTTGTACCTTCTAGGTCAGGCCCAATTCTCTGTTCCTAAGCCATCGTCCATATAAGCTATATCATGCCATAGCACCAGATACAATTATATATGGAGGAAAGAAATTTCTATTTTGGTCCCAAGAAAATTATGTGATTTTGCTTAAGTTCAATTTTAAAACATGGAATATGACTGAACTTAATGTTAGTACTTAAGAAAAATGTTCACGGTAATTACAGATGAGGATACATATATGCAATTTATTTCAAATTTAGTAATACAAAAAAAAAATTTCTGGATCCTAACATAACTATTTATAACTTGGCCAGGAGAACTCTGAGAATCCTAGTTATTTCGCCAGAATAGGTTATTCTTCATGTATCTTATTTAAGCAATAATGCATGACAGAGCGTGAATTATGGCATATTAATTCTCACCTAGTGTGCTATTAGGCTAACGTTGACGGCCGAGAGCTGTCAGTGCAACTAGGCATGAATTAATATCTAATAATTCCCCTGCTGAAATGTCTTATTGAGATTATAGCATTTTATTATTAAAGGTTATTCCTTTAAAAATGTTTTTGTATGTTAATTGGGAGATGGGGGATCCACACTTGAAAGGCTCGCTTGCTTTGCCCAGCAGCCATTTCTGAAACTTCTCTTTGATGTCCCCAATACGTCACCCTTCTGGACACTCAAATGTCATCTTTGGGACGTTTTCTCAGGAGCTTGACACACAGAGGCCCTCAGCAATTGCGAAGACAACCGCAGTGGCCAGCCTGGGCTGAAAATTCCATTCAATAACATTTAAACGAGCCATGCAGGGTGCACATGGCCCCGCTGGGCACTGGGGGAGGACAGGAGAGTGGAAGAATCTTTGAACGCTGGCGTGGATTCCCCAGAGGGCTGGGGAGGGCCAGGTGCGGTCCAGGTTCCTAGGTAGACGAAAAGGTGTGATGCCTGCTCTCCCACTTAACAACCTCTGCCTTTGGGCCAAGCATCTCAGCCTTCCCTGGCCTACAGTTTCCTTGTCAGGGTAGTGCGTGTGCTCCCCACCCCAGAGGTGTGTCACGATGCACAAGCATCCACTCCCTGGACCCTCTCTCTAACCCACCCACCTGCTCCTCATATTGAAGCGAAGATGATCTTTGTAAAATGCAGTTTCATCATGTCACCCACATGAACCACCTGGCCATTTCAAACATGGTGTGGCCTCTTTCCTCCCCCTTGGGGTACTGACCAACAGCCTTACGCTGGCATTTAAGTCCCCCACCCCACCCCCCGTGTTCGGTCGGCATGGGAGCCCCTTTCCCCTGGCTCTCTGGGTTCCAGTGACTTGGGCCTCCCTTCTACTATCCCCGTAATCTGTAATTCTTCCCACCTTGCTGTGGCCACTTCCGAGATGCTCCTCCATCCTTCCTTTACATTACTCTTTTCCTGGTTAACTCTTATACAAAGTTCAGATGCTGCATAAGGCAGGGAAGCCTTCCCTAACCCTGCATGGTTGGCATTTCCTGGATGATATCCCTTTTCCACCCCCTTCAGAGTTTGGTGTGGCCATGTGACTTGAACAGCCAATGACGTGAGCAAAAGTGGAAAGTGCTGCCTCTGGGAAGAGACAGTGCATTGCTTTCCTTCCTCCCTGAGTGTAGAAGCAGTGTTGATTGGAGCCTCTCCTGAGTGACTACAAGGAGCAGAGCCTCCCTTCTGACCTGCATGGGAGAAAGAAAGATGTTTTGTTATCCCCTGACATTTGGGGTCTGTTTGTTATCAAGCAAAACATAATCTAGCCAAACTGATACACTT
Organism: Tolypeutes matacus; assembly: GCA_026826555.1. Classification (NCBI taxonomy): domain Eukaryota; kingdom Metazoa; phylum Chordata; class Mammalia; order Cingulata; family Chlamyphoridae; genus Tolypeutes; species Tolypeutes matacus. The sequence goes on along the minus strand of JAKSZT010054260.1, from coordinate 172,422 downwards.
AGCCTTTCCTAACAGTATCACCCTCATCTCCACGCTTGGTCAGGTCTCTGTATAACACCTTGAATTCTCCCTTCAAATCACTTTTCATGACTATAATTACTTAATTATGTGTAATAATTTGTTTAGTGTCTGTTTCCTCCACTAGATCCCAAACTCCATTGACCATATCTTCTTTGCTCATCATTTTATCCCCAGCTCCTATGTGCCTGAGTCATATTAGATGCTCCATAAAATTTTTTCTACGATTGAATGAAAGAATGAATGATTCAAGTGAATGCTCTTGGGGAAACACTATAGATATAATTATCATCTCCATAACAAAAGGTTTACTAGTTTAACAGGTTAAAAACTCTAAACGGCAGTTCAAAAGATGGCTCCCACCACTTGAGCAATATATCCTGTCTCAAATTTGCTGTGTAGGGGAGCGGATGTGTTTCAAGCAGTTGGGTGCCTGCTTCCCACATGGGTGGTACCAGGTTGGATCCCTGGTGCCTCCTAAAAAGCAAAAAACAAACAAACAACAAGCAAAAACAAACTGAAAAAAAAACAGCTCAGGGGAGCCAATGTGACTCAGTGGTTGTCAGTGGCCTCCTACATATGAGGTCTGGGGCTCAATCCCTGAACCCGGCACTTCAAAAAAAAATTTTTTTTTTTAGCTGTGTAACCTTGAACAAGTATCTTACTCATTCTGGGCCTCGGCTTCCTCATCTGCCAAATGAAAGTAATCTTTTCTTGGACTTTCCTTATGTGTGTCTGGAAAACAAAATTCTAAATTATGCTGAGTAGGCATATAGAGAATAATGCCATTCCCAGTTACCTTCTTCAGGCTGATGGCCCCGAAACCCCCAGATGTATTAGTCACCAAATCCTGTGAGCTGCCGGACTCACCTGGTGTGGAAATTGCCACTTAGAAAGTTCCCTGGGTTGCCCTTCAGCAATGTCCACAGTAGGAAGGACCCTGTCGAGGCAAAGAAGAAAGCAGTTTCTTAGAGAGGCTGGGGAGCATCCTCTCTTATATGAAATATATGCCGGCTGTTTTGTACAATCCAAAAATGAGGCTGGTAAGTATTCTTTCTCCTCCATACATTTGTGGCGAGGGAGGGAGTCCTCTGGTGTTTGGAGCCCAGGAAAGCTTTCCAGTCTCCCCACAAAATCAAAAAGGCTCATGAAAGCAGAACAAACGAAGTCACTCATGTATTAAAAAATCAACGCGCATCAGTGCTCAGAGCGGCCGTGCTGCCCCACGTGTGGACAAATGTACCAGGGAAGACACAGCTCAACACATCCATCAGCATTGCTTTACTCCTTGCACAGTTTTTATAGCCATACTTAAGTTTTGAAAGGATCCAGGAGAGCCTTCGCAAGGAAACAAACAAGCTGAAAGGCTAAGGAGTGATTGTTTCCTGAACAGAGTCTTGAAGGGATATCCTGTCTCCCCGGTGATGACTTTTCCATGGGAGCTTGGCCTCAGGGGAGGGGGGCCAACAAGACAATGAAGAGTCCAATAAATTCTGGATATTCTAGTGGTTCGAGAGTCTTCATTTTAATTTTAGACTCTCAGGAGGCTTCCGGGTTGACTCCTTTCAGCAAAGGCCGAAGAATCCAACTTTTCTTTCCAAAAGTCTGGAGGCCGGCCGATGGGAAACTGAGCTTTACCGGCACCCCCTCCCTTGTGACCCCTTGCGGAAAGCTGACTTCTATCTGGGGCAAGGCTGAGGGCGGCAACTGACTCTTCAAAATGGTCTCCTCACCCTGGGTGAGCCCCTTTAGTTTGATCCTTGCCCAGTGCACTCACCTCCACCTCAGATTGGTCATTTCCCTGTTTCGAACAGGGCAACGGTGTGTGTGGAGGAACATGCCCTCTCAGATACCAGCCCAGAGCTCGTTGCCAAAAGAAACCAGGAGGCCAAGACTTACCTCGTGGCAAAGGTGGCCACTTCCTTGGTGACCTTGTCTTCCTATGCACAGGACATGTGCATGCTCTCTCCTTAGAAAGGAAACCAGGCCTCCCCAGACACACCTGCCCAGAGGCCTCTCATTGCATTCTGTGCTGGGAACTGCATAACAGAGAAGGGAAAGACAGCAAACCCACTGTAGAGATGGGATTATAGAGGCAAGTGGAAAGTGGCTTGCTAGGATGGAAAGATTCAAGGCTCCTAGGTTTTGTCTGCTGGTTAACCTCTAAATCAGACTACAAGCATCCAAACCTTGTGGATATTTGTTAAAATATATATTCCCAGGCTCCACACCAAGACCTTCTAAATCAGAATCCCTGGGCCGGGAACCCTTAGAATCTCCAGTTTTAGCGACTTAGAACTCGGGAGTCTGATCTCATTCTTTCCTTCACACATTCACCAACTTGATTCTGATGAGCCACGAAGTCCAAGAATCTCTGCAGTAAAACTTAATTCCTTCCCTCTCTCTCTCGAGTTACCTTAAAAGGAGGCAGGTTTGAAAGTTGGCAAAGGTGGCACCATAGCAGGGCCTAGTTAAACTGGCTGAATTGAAAAAAAAATGCACGTTTTTAAAAGTCCTTTCCTCCTGCACGGCATTTTTCTGGCGGTGGTTGTTGCTGCTGTTAAACTCTCCTTTCCACTCACCAGTGCATAACCCAGGATATTTATGGAGCTTTCTCAAAGGGATCAGAACCAGACATCACCCACTGTAGACCAACCTCAGAGAAAGTGTCGGTTCCCCAGCCGCGCCCTCTCTCTGGGCCTGAATTTCTATTTTGCCTTCCTGGTTGTCTGGAGGTGAAGTTGGTCCCCTGCCCTCGCCCTCCTCAGAGGTACTTCCCTCTGGGTTAGCAGCTGGGTCCTTCTTGGCAGCTGCTGCAGATTAGTAAATTACAAGTTCGAGATTAAAAAAAGAAATGACTAAAGAATAAAACCTTTAGTCTGGCAATTTGAAGTCAGGCTGCCACAATGAACACCTGTTGAGAAGGGCCATTATTAGAAGCTGGAGGTTCTGGGTGAAAAGATCACTGTGAATTCATTTTGATTGCCTCACACAACTCTGCATAACAAATGATCTCTGATGGGGGCGTCAAGGGACTTGCATTTGAAGGGGGGAAAAGATTTTGTTTCCAGCCAGGTAATATAAGCTCTGCCACGACATTAAAATCCACCATTGACTGCACTTGTCTGTATCCCTCTGTTGAAATAGATTGTGTGTGCTAAGGTTACCGGGTATTATGCTTCTGGGGAAAAAAGAGAAACAATTGATATCAAAATCTTTTAAAAAGGTTAGTTGAGAAAGCATGAGGTCAGAGACACTCGTGACTCCCAAATTGTTAAATCATTTATTTACGTTTGTGTTTATGTAAATGCAGATTTGGGTGATTTAAGCAGCCCCCATTTTATTTTTTAAACACAAACATATATATACACACACACATATATATCTATACACACACATCCATACTTTTTTTTTTTTTTGCAAGGGTAGAATGGGGTAAAAGATGTGTTAATAAATGAATTCAGTTGTAGTTAAATAACCTTTGTACTTTGTAATGTCATCAGAAATGAGAGTTAGGCATTAGACATCACGAGTTACTGTGGGATAGATGGGCGGGGGTGGGGGGGAAATACTGAATATTAAGTAGTTTCATTCTTTCCTGAAAAGAAAGAGACTCCAACTAAAACATGCTGCAGTTGTACCTGTCTGTCAGCCCCTGATTAAATCTAAAAGCAGGCATCCCATCTGCTTGCCCAAATGAAAAGTGTAATATTCTACTAACTACTTTCTATTATCGCTCAACTTAAAGAGTTTCCTGCAAAATGATCCTCAGTTCATTTGAAGTTTATTTGGCACACAAAAGGAAGCTCCAGAAAGCTTTATGCTTTTAAGCTAATAAGCAATATACCCAGCTGACTCTCTGTGGCTGAATTTTCAACACTTGGCCATTAATATAACATGAATTTCCTTAGTCGTGAACTTCCATTTGTCAGGAGACATAAAACCTAGAAACATCCTGAAAGCAATGGAAAACCAGGATGATAAGCAAAAGCTTTATATTCCATCCCTGATTCTGTTTAGGATCTTTCTAATAAGTGAGAGCGTGGACGTTCTTTAGAGCTACGTTGGATTATGTAATAATATTTTCCCCACGGAGCATATCATTTTACTAAACGAACCATAATGACATTTTGGGCTTTCAAATGTATTGGGGTTTAGCATCCTGTGTCTGACACAACACATACATGAGCGGGAAGGGGGACAAGTCTCCAAGGGGCATTCTCACAAAGTTTGATCATCCTCCTGATCCTTGCCTTTGTTTCCAGGTCATTGGAAAGATTTGGGGAACCTCACTGTGAGAGGAACCTACTTGGGTTGCTTGCAAATGCTCTCTCCCCAGGAGCAAACAGGCTTCTGATATTCAATTTCTGTCCCATTTGGAAATTCTTCTGGGGTTCCTCAGAGATGTTAAATAATTGAATATCGCTTTTTCCCACTGGGGAATGAAAATCGGACCCCCAACAACGTCACCCAAACTCCCAAGTTCCCTTAGCACACCAGTCAATTTTATGACAAAATTAATCTGGATCGTGACTTATGGAGCCCCAGAGGGAGGTCGCCGGGGGCCGGTAAATACGTAAACATGGCTTTTTTGGTTTCCGTTTCGCATGAATACAAAATAAGCTGCGGCCCTCCACACGCTGGAAAGTTCTTCCTTAAAGTTAATAAAATCTGTCAGCTTCCATAAAGGCTGGAAGAAGGGGGTCCACAGGTGCAGCCGCTGGAGCTTGGGCGCGGGAAGTCGGGGCAGCTAATAAAAAGCCCTGGGCACTGCGCGCCTCCTTCCCCATCAATTCCCATCAAGCGTTATTAGAGTCATCTGCCTCCTCGGAGGTGCGTCCCCCGCGCTCGCCCCGCAGAAGCGACAATGACATTTGGCCGCGCTGCAGGTGCGGCTGTGTGTGGCCGCGCGGCCCGAGTGGGGCCGCCTTTGTGGCGCTCCGGCCCTTTGATGTGGACCACAAAGGGCCGCGGAGCTGGGAGCCCCCTGCTTTCTGCTGGCGACTCAGCCCGGGCCGGGGCTGGTGCGGGGGGGAGGGGGGTGTGGCGGCGAGAAGGGAGGAGGGAGCAGGGAGTGAAGGAGGGGCCCTCGGGAGGGGGTGATCCATAATATTTATTTCAACAATAGCTTCAAATCTTTTTAAACATCATAAGAACACGGCTCATTAAGCCCACAACAGCCTTGAAATTGTGTTATAAAACCGCAAAACAGAAATCAATACATTTGCTAGAAAGGAGGTAATGAAATATATTGAGTTGACTGAGAAGTGGTTTGTATGAATCATAATATTATTATGTGCGCGTCAATTCCATTTCCAATACTTAAAGTTAACCAGCTAGCGAAGAGCGCCCTGAACCCTCGTAAACGAGCTCTCCCCGGTTACTTGCCAGGGCGGCGCATCCTATAAATAACCCCGGGAGGGGGCCCCCCGGATCAATGCTGACCACCCCGGGGCTTCAGCTGCGGCAGCCCTACTGCTTCCCCGCCTGATCAATACCGGCTCACAATGGCCGGGAGAAAGCCGGGGGCGGGCGGCAGACTAAGCTCAGGGGCCGGGAGCCCCCGGCCCAGAGCAGCCGCGTGGCCACATTCTATAAAAAGGGACGGGGTCGGCGGCTCGGCCCCTCCCAACCAGAGGTGGAAGCTCCCTCCCCACCCCTCCGGTGAGGAGGTTCGGGTCCCATTTGCTTCCTGGCCCTGCTGTGTGTGGGTCTGAGGGCCCTCTGAACCCAGCACCTAAGGGATCAACAATGGGAGAAGCTCCTGTTTGTCTTCTCGTTCCCTTCCGCTTGTGGTCCTCTGTCCTGGGCCAGGAGGCGGGGGCTCACTCTCAGTCACAGCTGTCCTCTGAGGCCTTGAGCTGGGCGGCCTCTTCACCACCCTCTAACTCAGCCTGTGGCCTTTGCACTATGTATTTGGACCGACAGAACAGGAAGAGCTGGTCATCTTCCAGAACATTCTCAGGCAGTCAGTGAAACATGGACAGCCACGGGTAAATGTATGTCCATACACACAGGCCAACCCTCACACGGGAACAAAGGCACACACGTAAAGCCAGGCCAACGAAGGCCGGACTCCCCAGTTTTGGAAAAGATGAAACCTGCAAAACAGGGTTTGAGGGTCTAATACAGAGATTCTCGATCTGGGGTGGTTTCACACACACACACACACACCGTGGGACATTTGGCAATGTCTGGAGACACTTTCGGTTGTCACAACCTGCAGAGGAGGTGGTGCCACTGGCATTTAGTGGGTAGAAGCCAGGGATGCTACTAAACCTCCTGCAACACACAGGACAGTCCCCCACAACACAACAAAAATTGTTCAGCCCCAAATGATAATGATGCTGAGATTGAGAAATCCTGGGCGGATGCTGCCCCCAGGCTTCTGTCCTTGCCGGAATGAACAGTGCTGTTCTCCCTGCTTCCACCATCCTGGAGGGGGGCAACGCTGGGACCCCGTGCGCCTCTCCTAAGAGCACGGCTGGTAGCTGGGCCCTCCCTCCGGCCCTCCACTTGTTAGCCACTGATGCCATTGTCCTCAGACTGTTGCTGCTGCTGCTGCAGCTCTGGACTCTTGTTCCCAGGCTACTTGAGGACAAGCCCTCCTCTGCACCCTGCATGGCAGGCACTGCTCCAACCAGCCTCTCGCTGGCTGAGGGTTGCCGTGGGAGCTCCTGCCTGCTCTTTGAAGCCACCTGACTCATCAGAAGGGCTTGAACAAATCATCAGTCTTGAAATCGGTGGCGTCACCATACAGAGAACCTACTCCTCACGTCATAACCCACCTCACACACCCAGCATCCCCTACACCCACTACGCGTGCACACGCTGCACGCATTCTTTTTACACCTCCCCTCCTGGCTCCTTCCCCTCCCTGCATGACACACTCACCTTCTGAAACTATGAATAAGCATTTTAGAGCCTGCAGCACACAGACAAGTATCAGATACTGACTATGCCTATCTTTCAGGACCTAAATGCTAGGTGACAATAATTTGTCCAGCCCCAGATTTCTCCCTTCCTTCCCCTCCCCCACCATTGATCATTCCTGCCATCTTGGCCCTTTGCAGATGTGGACTTTGGGAAGACCCAAGTTTCTGCTCTTTTACTGGCCCGAAAAGATCAGTGGTCACGTGAAACAGCACAAACCTGATTTTCTTTGTTTGGAGAGGGGCGTGCCATCCCTGCTACCGAATCCCAATTATACACAGTTAGCTGACTCAGGCCAGTGCTGGCCACTGATTGACCAGACAGATGCTCACCCAGGCTATGATTTTTGTCATTGCAGAAACTGGAAACAAGTTTAATGAAGGCACTTGTAGAAAACTAAGAAACAGTCCCATAGTTCCACTTGGCCTAATACCTATGGATAATTCCCTGATCATTTTAAGAACCAAACTAGAAAAGTAATCTGTTCTGTGGTTTTAGGCTTTAAAAAAAAAACCTGTTTTTAAATTTTAAATTGTTTCCACTTCCACCATGCACCTGAGGAATGAGACTAAAAGAAAAATCCAGGAGAACAAAATTCTCCACATTGTAGAGCTCAGAAATACCCCAGAAAGATTAGCCCTGATGATTTAATTTTAACTTCAGAGAAGGGTACAGTTTAGGGAAACGGAAAAAAAAAAATTACCCTACCTGAACATATTGAACTAACTCAAACAAAATAACTCCATCATCCTCTGAGTTAGGATTTGCCATAATTTGGTTATGGTTTCTGAAACCCATATTGAGTAAGAAAGTCAAAATTATTTTCTTTCTCTGTAAATTTTCAGCGTCTTGTTTATGAGCATGGAAATTCCATCATAAAATATATAGTAGTTTTTTTTTTTTTAAACCAAGCTTGGTTTAAAACTTTATCCAAAGTGCCAAGCAATTTATTCCTGTTTATTTATAGGTTGTCCATACACCTGGAAACATAAGTAAATATAAATGTTGTGGTCAAGAACATTTTCAGTCTTAAAAACAACTAATAATATCTATATTTCTAGACATTATGGGCATCTTTTATTATCACTGCCATGTAAACAGGAGACATGAAATTCTACTTAACATTTCTTACGTTATGCAAATATATACTCAAGTTGAAAGTAAATGTATCTTCCTTTACATAATAATGTATTCATTTTGTGTAAATTTTTTGGAGGGCAGATCAAAATTTAAAGGAATACTATTGAAGCTGGCTTTGTAAAGAATCTTTTTGAAAAGCAAATTGACTAGTTGTTGAAGCAGAGATGTTCACAGATTGGATTTCCTTAAAGCAAGGCACAAAATGATGATAGTGACAACAATGATGAGGAAGAGGCAGACGGTGATGACAGTGAGGACAACGATGACAGTTCATTGAGCTCTATTATGCAGAAGGCATTTTGTCTGTATTTTACATGGTTGCTCTCAATCAAACCCTCTTCCATCTCTCCTGCCTGGATCAGGACACATGTTCAGGAATAAATCTAATTTAGCAAAGATCTTTGTTATATCTGATTTATAGGCATGGGTATTGTCATGAACTCAGCAAGCGATAGCAGGAAGGGCACAGAAAACCAAAAATCTATAACCCTGTGTTCTGCTCCCAGTTCTTCCAAATAACCAGCAGTGTGACCTTGGTTAGAACAGTTACCCTTCCTGGGTCTCATTTTCCTTTAGTGTCAGACAAAATTATTCTGGGACTAAAAAGTCCAGGATTGTATTACTATTAACTCCACTTATAAGGAAGCTCTCTTTGCCCAAACAGAGAATCCAACCAACAGATCCCATTGTCCACAGGTTGGTAAAGTGTCAACCATATCCCAGACTGTCTGATCCATTGGAAGGTCCACTTGCATTGACTGGCACTATTTTAAAGAAATCTTATGTGCCAATTAACCATCTTGTTTCTTAGACTTGGAAAGTCACATTGAACCAGGGCTTGATGACTTGTGATTCATCTATTTGTAAAAATGTCTTATATTCCACTTAGTCTTCTAATTCTTGAGGGCAACATTGATGTCATGTTCAGGTGGCATTGCCATGGTATTTGGTGGGTAGGGAGATGCCGCCTAAGTATTTGTTGAATCAGAGATGAAGTTGTTTGAAACAGTAAGTTGGGATTTGACCTGGGGGCTTCCATTTCAGTTGGAGCCACTATTTTAAGGAATCCTGCAGCAGGAATTATGTTTGTCCACGTTTTGAAGCTTATTCTGCCCAACCTCCCATTCTCACCACCTGTGCCACATACATCCATCCTAGTCCAAATTATTTGAATCCTGGATTCAATTGAATAAAAACAAAACCCACTTGACATACTAAGTTTATAGCTGTCTCCAGTTAGATAGAGAGAATGTGTCTGTGTGTGTGCTGTATCTGTGTGTGCTTGTGTGTGTCTGTGTGTGCTTGTGTGTGTGTGCATGCATTCGTGCAGCGGGGAGAGCACTTCGTGTGGCCACCTGCATGGTTGGGTGCATCTGTATGTTCTGTCTGTGGATGTATCTATCTTGCCAGTAAGGAATGGACCTTCTTTTCTACAACCTTGCAAATCTTGAAAGCATTGGCTGTATATTTTTCAGCAGTTAAATCAATATTTTAATGGAAGAAAATGAGTATTTGGAAACCAAAGGTTGCCAACTAAGAGCAGAAAAATAAAAGACTGCATGTCATCTAGAAGAGAGAGACCTGACAATTGACTTTCCATCCATCTCTTTTATTCCTGCACTTATTTTATAGCCCACATATTCTCTTTCAGCCCATGACTGCTTATTTTAAATTGTCTTCCAGTCCTGCAGCTCTGTCTTCCCGGCCTCCCTTCTCCCACGCCTCCCAAAGGATACTGTCTTTGTCATTAGCTGATGGAGTCGATTAGAGCCCAGAGATGCTTCTCGACTTCAGTCAACCCCAGGGAGAAGAGATGAGGAGATTGGAAGATGCCTCCCTCCTGGAAGGGGATCTGACAGCCCAGAGAAGCTCCACTGACCCTTCACTGCAGGTCTGTGGCTCTGCAGAAGAATCACATAAAATACTGCAGAAGGCAAAGTTGCCAACAAGTGCAGCACACAGAGATTATCTAGGTCAGAGGCATGGATCGATCTTAAGGCGTGAATCACTGACCTTAGCCCATGCTTACCCGCTCTAAATTCTGAATCCATGTTAACTAAAGATCACATTTCCATTGTCACAGCTCAGAAAGCGGTGCTGGATTGTGTTTAGTTTTCTATCTCTTGCCCAGCACATACTCGGGGAAGGCTTTTTGTTTAATCTTTTAAATATCCGAAACCCAATTCCAAACATTTCCAAGGGAAACTCCTCTTCGATTCACAATAAACTTCAGAAAGATTCTAGGTAAAAGAAAAGGAGCAGCAAGTATTCCCTTTGTTCTAGAATTGAACAATTGGTATTTGGATCACCCGTGGGGATGTATCATAACAAATTGTCTCTACACCAATTGTCTCCATTCAGAGGTCGGGTAAAGTCCCAAAGATCTAAATCTGTGATAAAAGGGATGTGCACATTTCTCAACAGAAGGGAAGGGGGATGGTTTCAATGGCTTCACGTAGCAAATGTGCAACCCCTCAACAAGTTCACACACTGCAGAAGCTGTAAATAAGTAAGACCTCCACTCAAAGAAAGGCTCAGGGAATAGGATTCCAAATATCTGAATTTAACTAAGTGCTTGTCCAACCCCTTTTTGAAACTGGAAACTCTATTTCTTTAACAGCAAATCATGTCTCCGCCTTAGACACTGTTTTCTCATGAGCCCAACTGACAGCCTGGGATTGAGCACCCTCGCCCTCTCGGGGGGCTCAATCTTTACATAAAAGTATGGACCCAAATGTGGACTAATCCCCAAACCCTTCCTGACACTTAATTTTAAAGATATAGTTTTGAATTTCACTTTATTTTATGGTTGCTTACACATTTATAATAAAATAAAAGTGATGAGCTAAAATATCAGTTATTCCAGATTCTAGTAACCAGAGTTCTAATTAATGGAAGTAGTATCCTAATGCAGAATTCTAGGGCAAAGTCCTATACTTTAACAGTAGAATGCTAATTTGAATTTTAAGTGGCTGTTGAATATTAACCCTGACAGTGTCCTGGCTAGCAAGAAACCTCTAGAAACAGGATTTCTCAACCTCAGCATTATTGATATTTGAGCTGGATAATTCCTTGCTGTGAGGGGCTGCCCTGTGCGTTGTAAGATATTTAGCAGCATCTCTGGCCTCTACCTGCTGGATGCCAGTAGTAGCACCTCTACTCGTCCCGTCCCCCCCCCCCCGCCAAACATAAATAACGTGTCAACCAAAAATGACTCTAGACATTTCCAAATATACCCAGGGCAAGGGGGGGATGGCGGGGAATTGCCCTCAGTTGAGAACGACTGTGCTCATCAAGGGGAAAATTTAGTTATTAGACCTTCCTATTATGCTTAAAAGAGAGATAGTACAAAGTTAGTGTGCTTTTCTAAACAATAGAATAAAAGAAACAAAGAAAGTAAAAGTATATATTTCTGTCCATATAATGGAATATTAAACAAACATTAAGAACTGTGTTTTAAAAGATACTTAATGGGCATGAGAGTGTGCTTCTCTTGTAATGTTAAATTTAAGAAGAGTAGGATATGAAAGCAATATGCCATATATTTCTCCCATAAGATACATACATTTGAAAATATTGTAAAAGGGAAAACGCAAAAATGGAAACCATAGTTATCTATGGGTGGTAGGGTCATACAGTATATATATTTCTTATCTCTATTTTTTCTGTTTTCCCAAATTATCTGAGTATGTATTATTTTTATAATTGTATAAGCAGATATAGAAAATGGGCTAGGGATCTTGTATCATGCAGCACATGAACAGAAAAGCTGCAAACACACTGCCATCCTCTAATCCTAATTTGATTTTCTTCTTACCCTGAAGGAAGCATAGTGATTCCTTTCCTACTCAGCTGATCTTCTTGCTCATTAAACCCTCGCCTCTGCTTCACTCTGGTCTTAAGTTTCTAAGGCCAGAAGTTATGGCATTGCTTATTTTATTTTATACCCTGTTTCTCAACCTGGGTATGTTTATTTGTTCATCCCTCTGTCCATTTATTCGTTCATACATTCATTCATTATCCTGGTGCTATGATAGACATGGGGAATTCAGTGGGGAATAAGACAAGAAGAGTCCTCGCTCCCGTGGAAGACAGACGATAATCCAATAAATAAATGCTTGGACAGCATGATTCCAGATAAAAACAGGAGCTGTGGCAGCAATAAAAGAGAATGTGGGAAAATATACCACTTTAGCCAGGGTGGTCAAGGAAGCCTATCAAAGGAGATGACATTTGAGCTGAGACCTAAAGAACAAGAGGGAAGAGTCAGGGAAAAATTGGGACGATCTGGGGGCAGAGTTTTCCAGGCATGAATTTTTAAGAAGAGAAGAAGGACCATGGAGGTCAGAGTCTTGCAGGCAAGGGGGAACATAGCTGAGGCTGGTTGGAAAGGTGATAGGGCTGTGATTACAGGGACTTGGTGCCCCCAAGCTTAGGTCTAGGCGTGCAGGCAGGTGGTGGAAACAGTAGGGCCAGGACGCTGGAATCTGCACTTTAAGGCACACTTTCAGTGTGATTCTGATACACTGGAAATTTTGAGATCCATGGTTCCAGAGTATTCTTTCACTCAAAATTGTGGGAATGGCGGGCAGAGATGTGTGTAAACCACCTCAGAGCCTGCTCCTCAGAGTGTGGTCCATGGACCAGCAGCACTAGCAGCACCTGGACCTTATTAGAAATGCAGTTTCTCAGGCCCATCCCAGACCTACTGAATCAGAATCTGCATTTCAACCACGTTCTCAGGTGGTTTAAATACATATGAAAGTTTGAGAAGTGCTGACTTAAACTAGTATATTATATACCGTGAAAAAGCTGATAGACAGAAGAAAATGGAAACTGCATGTTTTTAGAGATTAAAGATGAGATAGCAACAAAATATCCAATTATACCATCATTTTTCTCTGATATTAGGGAGCCATGGTCAAAAAGCTCAGATTAACCCTATTCTAGGTTATGCCTCTGTTTAGCCTTCGTGGGGTAAACTGTAGTGTGTGAACTGAAACCTTGACATCTGAACTTGGCTTTACAAAGGCCCACTTAACTGTGCAACAGATTCCAAAATGTACTTTACTATTTAGAATTTTTTAAAAAGGAAGAGAAGGAAAATTCTTTATTAAAGCAACTAAGGTTAAGTATGCACTATGTTATGAAAGTATTTCATACTTTAAAAAAATACATAGTGTAAGTTTTTAAGAAATACAAGCCCTATTGAATCAATAGACTTCCATCATTAACCCTTAACAGCCCTGACAATAATGTTCCCTCTTCTTCCTCACAATGCTTTATAAAGCTTTATACATCTTGCTGACCTTGACATTCAGATCTGATCTGTGTTCTCTTTATTTACTCTGTAAAATCACTCTTCTAAAATGATAACATAGGGTTTTTATTTTTTATGCAGTAGCTTTTGCTAATTCTAGGACAGATCTTGCTTCTTCTCCTTCAAGTGGTCAGGGAAAGACCACATTTATATGAGCTCTGGCTTTACTCGGTGGCTCTCTCTAATCAAGGAATGCTCCTTTCAACCCACCATGGCTTCTCACTTTATCTCTTTGTCCTTTGAAGTGGATAGCTATTATTTCTAGCAATCATCACTAACTGAAGAATAAACACCCACCGTGTTTCCTCCAAAGGCGTTACATTCCGTTCAAGGAAACTAGAATTATAAAAGGCCTGATTTTCTATCAGCACTCTCTTTTATTAAAGGATGCTTAAGTGGGATACACACGACCTGAGAACAGAAGCAAAGAGGGGCTTCTCCAGGTTCACCCACTGCCTCTTCTCCATGGTGATGACCATGGTCCCCTACCAGGGGCTGCTCTTGCCACATGCTTCTGCACACGGTATCCTCAGACTTACTCCAAACCATGAACGAGGATTCCTAGGCAAGGAGCACGATCGTTTTGCTTTACTTTGCTTTGTTTTATTTTCCCTTCTTTCTTTATTTTGGCAGCAGGGGCTGCTGCTGTTGCCTTCCTGCCTGCGTTAGCCAGAAAGCCTTTTCTTGTGGATAAACTCTGCTTTTTGCCCCTTACCCTGACTGGCTAAGTCTGGAAGGAGACAAACACTTCTGGGCCAAGAGCACCAAGGGTGCTGCTTTACTCCGGCTCCTGGGTGCAGCCTGTGCCTGGCTAAGCTCATATAGAGAGGACTGCTCCTTCTCTAGCAGGAAGGCCGTCCGGCCCTCTGTGCCACCGGAAGGAGAAGTCCCCAGAAGTGGGTCCCGTAGCTCAGTGCCTGGCCTATGGCGGTTTGGTCTCCGTTTCATCTCATGGCTGTTGCCGTGCATGTCCTAGTCATGCAGAACGTAAAGACCTCTACAGCAATCAGTATTGTTGTAAGTTCCTATCGTTATACTCCTTGGGTGGTGCAACAGCTTTTAGGAAAAGTGGAACAGGAGCCACTCTTCCAGCCATTTCGCGAGAGTACAGGCAACGGGAGGTCAGGTTTTTATTCTGCTTTGGTCACTGATGTCGCCCAGCACCTAGAACAGTGCAGGGGCCAGAATAGGTGCTCACAAAATATTTGCTGAATGAATGAACAAACTTTACCCAGCAAGTTTTCCAAGGAGAAACGACCCACTTTTGTGGCTACACTTTACTGTCCCGTGTATGGAATTCTAGAACATGTCACGATGGGTCACATGCTGTTTTTTTCCCACTGTGCTGTGAGTAACAGAGGGAAGTCTCTGTCTTCATCATCTTTGGAATCCTGGTGCTTACCACCTTGCCAGGCATTGAATAGGTGCTTAATAATTTCATGGCTGTTTGATGAAAGAAGAAAAGAGGTGAGGGCTGAGGGGAAGTGAGTAAGTGGTTACTTAGAGATCACTCTGTCTAGATAACAGGATCCTTTTTTGGGTGAAGCAAACTTTCCTTTTTATAATCTTTGCGGTTACTGGGCCTTGTTGGAACCTTCCAAATTCAGGGGTGGTAGAACCTTTTTGCCTGAGTGCAACACCAACTTATAAAATAGTGCAGGGGAAGCAGATGTGGTTCAAGTGATTGGACTTCCACCTACCATATGGGAGGTCTGGGGTTTGGTTCCTGGTGCCTCCTAAAGAGAAGATTAGCAGACACAGAGAGCACACAGCAAATGGACACAGGGAGCAGACAGCAACCGCAAAACAACAAGGGAGGTGGGGGCTAAATAAATAAAAACAAATCTTATAAAAAATAAAATAAAATAGTGCAAGGCTCATTGTAATGAGCTATTGCAATGGGCCAGCAGAGAAAGAGAAATCTGGGTTTAAATCGTGCTCTGCCACTTACTGTAAAACCCTCGAAAAGTTATATGAAATGCTCTGACCTTCAGTTCTCTCACCTGGGAAATATGAATAGTGTTAATTTCTGTCCTGCCCTATAGGGTTAAAGGCAAATTGTGAAGGTGAAAGTACATGGGAAAGCATAAAGCCTCAGGCATACAAAGGATGACCAAGCATCCTTTACCCCAAGTCAGGTTCAGCCTCAAGCCTGTGTTCTTTCTCTCCCATTTTCTTCTAGGACTTCTGCAGGAAATTCAAGGTCCTGTCTGACCCTAAACGTTGGCTTCCTGATGGAGCCCTTCTCCTGAATTGTCCATGCTGTGAATGACCTTCTTTGTTATATTCTTCTCTTTACCTTCACCTTAAAAGTATCTGCATTCTGCCATTCCACCCCAAACCTTCCCCTGCCAAATTAATCAGCAGTTATATTCATCACTAATGCAAGGTCCCTCTGTCTCTTGGTCTTCATTTCCTCTCTTGCAAAATAAGCTGATTAGCCTAGATCTGGGGAGAAAAATCACATGCTTGCAGGGTATACTGGGTGTATTAGTCAGCCAAAGGGTGCTAATGCAAAAATATCAGAAATTGGTTGGTCTTTATAAAGGGTATTTATTTGAGGTAGAAGTCCACAGTTACCAGGCCATAAATCATAAGTTTCTTCCCTCACCAAAGTCCATTGCCATGTGTTGAAGCAAGACAGCTGCCGAAGTTTGCCAGGGTCCAGGCTTCTTGGGTTCCTCTCTTCCTGGGGCTCCATTTCTCTCCAGGCTCAACTCCTCTGGTTCCTCCACAAGGTCAGCTGTAGATTCTCAGGTAAACGACTTATCTCTTTTCCCAGGGCCTTCTCTCATGACCAAGCTCTCTTACTTCCTGGGGCTCCAGCTCAAGACTCCAACATCAGAACTGCTGCAACACTGTCCTTTTCTGTGTCTTTTATCTTTGATTCCCCCACCCACCAAGGAGTGGGGCACACGTCATGCCCTACTGACATGGCCCAGTTAATGCCCTAATCATAACTTAATCATGCCCAGATTAGCAGACCAGTTTACAAGCATGATCCAATATCTATTTTTGGAATTCATAATTACATCAAACTGCCCAACAGCTACACTGGGGTAGATGAATAAAAAAGAAAAGTGGAAAATGAGAAGAGACAGTCACGCCTTCATGCCAGCCAATTGTTGAGATGTAGACAGGCGAGAATACTGAATCATCTGACATTTGAAAAAAATCCGGAAAGTTGAAGTTTTATATGAGGTCTCTGGACTTTTAAATGTTGGTGATGCTTTCAAATTTGTTAAATATGTCTGTGAGCCCCCCAAAATCACATATGTAGGCCAAACTCTGCCTGTGAGTCTCTAAATTGTGACCTCAGTGCTTGAGTTATTCTTTTAGCTCTGAACACCGTGATTTTCTGGGCTATGAAATCTGCAAAAAAGTACTGCCAAATTCCTTCTTCCCTCCCTTTTCTTCACATATCCCCATTATGTTTCACCTGAGCCCCTGGGACAGCCCCCAACTGCTCTCCTGCATTACCTTGATCAACACCATCCTCAGAAATCCCCAGAGTGACCTTGCCACTCTCTTATTTAAAACAAAGCATAACTGACCTTAAAGAACTTCTACAACTAATAACAAAAAGACAAACACCCCAATTAAAAATTGGGCAAAGGTGATGCGGATGTGACTCAAGTGGTCGGGTTCCCATTTACCATATGGGAGGCCCCGGGTTCGATTTCCAGGGCCTCCTGGTGAAGGCAAGCTGGCCCGCACAGCACAGGGAGCTGACGACCCACACGGCACAGTGAGCTGATGCAGAAGGATGACGCAACAAAGGGAGACAAGCAGACACAGAAAAATGCACAGCAAATGGACATAGCAAGCACAAGCAACAAGGGCGGGGGTGTAAATAAATAAATAAATAAATAAATAAATAAATAAATAAATCTTTTTTTAAAAAATTGGGCAAAGGACTTGAATAAACATTTCCCCTAAACGATATATAAATGATCAATATGCTCATGAAAAGATGCTCAACATCATTAGTTCTTAAGCAAATGCAAATCAAAGCCACAATGAGATGCCACTTCACAACCACTAGGATGGCTATTATTTTAAAAATGGAAAATAACAGATGTTGGTGAGGTTATGGAGAAATTGGAACCCTCATGCCTTGTTGGTGGGAATGTAAAATAGTGAAGATGCTATGGAAAAAGTTTGAGGGTTCCTCAAAAAGTTAAACAAAGAATTACTAAATGACTAGCAATTCTCCTCCTAGGTATATGTGCCCAAATAATTGAAAACAGGGCCTCAAATAGGTATTTGTACACCAATGTTCCATAACAGCATTTTTCATAGTAGCCAGAAGGTGGAAACAACTCAACTGTGGATCAATAGATGAATGGCTAAATGAGATGTGGTTTATGCAAACAAGGGAATATTATTCAACAATAAAAAAGAATAGAGTTCTGATACATGCTACAATGTGAACACATTATGCTAACTGAAATAAGCCAGACTCAAAAGGACAATTCCACTTATATAAAATATCAAGAACAGGTAAATTCGTAGAGACAGAAAGTAGAGCACAGATTGACAGGGTTTAGAGGAAGGGGAGAATGGGGAGTTATTCCTTAATGTATACAAAGTTTCTTTCTGGGGTGATGAAAAAATTTTGGTAATGGGTTGTGGTGATAGTAGCCTAATACTGTAAATGAAACTAATGCCATTGAGTTGCACACTTAAAAATAGATACAATTTTTTGTTATGTATATGTTACCACAATAAAACAAAATGAAACTAAACTAAACCATAACTGAACTGCCTAGTACCAGCTCTGACTAATTTCAGGTTGATTTCTGGTGCCAGCTTTGTCTTTGACACTACACTACATACTCCTCGAGGGCAGGTGTTAATTTGCAATGCCCGTGTCTGGCAGAGTAAATGTTTGGTGACTGGAAGAGTGATCGAGGTCTTACTTGATCAAATCAGGTCAGACACAGAGAGAAGGAAGGAAGAAGCCCGCTTACCTCCTTCACAGGGCATCCGGACCATAAAAACCTACCCCTCCTCTCAGCTTTCCTAAATGTTAACCACTTCTCTAAACATTTCCTTGATTTTCCAGGAATTTTCAGATCTAGGTTTGTGCAAGTAAGAAATGTGAATTTTATTGATTTTCTTCACAAGGAGACAAAAATATACTAGCGGCTCTTGGCTGCAAACTACTTCTTCACTGTGACAATTCAGATGCAACTTTTCTCCTTCAGTGAAAAATTGCACAACTTGCAATGTGAGAAAAAAAGAAAAGGAAACAATTGATTTGTTTTCCCATGAGAGAGGGCAAGAGGAGAGAAGGAAAGAGGGCTGGGTAGACACTGCAAGACACTGCTTCTTTTCCTCTATGGAAAAGATGCAAAAGTAATTTGATCTCTGATCATTGATTGGCAAGGTCTTTATAGGGTAGATGAGTGATTATCACGTGCATAACATATCCAATGCACACTGAAGAGAGATGCTGGAATTACCTACAGTCCTGCTATTTCTAGCTGCAGTGCCGTTTAAGCCTATATGAGTCTGTGCAGAAGGGATCTCCTAGCAGAAGGTGTTTAAGAGAGCAGATTACTTGCCTGTGAATTCCTGAACATTCTTCTTTTCTGAAGATCTTTAAAGATAGTAGGGAAAGGGAAAACATCAGAATGCAGAAGCTGCAGAAATTAGATTAACTTATTTTGTCATTCTGGGCCTGGGGTTTAGCTAGGGAGGTACAGGCAGTGGGAGTGATGGTTAAGTTCATGTGTCAACTTGGCTAGGTTATGGTGTCCTGTAGTTTGGTCAAACAAGCACTGGCCTGATTATTACTGTAAGGGTATTTCATGTTGATTGAATCAATGACTGATTATATCTATAATCAACTAAAGAGAGTGCCTTCAACAATGACGGAAGTCTCATCCAATCACATGAACGGAGAGTGATGATTTCAGGAGTCAGAAGGAAGAATTTCCATCTCTACCTCAGCCAGTCAGCTTCTCCTGGGGAATTTATAAAAAACCTTCATCAGAGTTCCCAGCTTGCAGCCTGCCCTACAGAATTTGGGTTTGCCCATCCCCACAGTCTCATGGGCCAATTCCTATAATAAATTTCATAATATTTACATATATATCCTGTTGGTTTTGTTTCCTTGGAGAACCTTGACTAATACAGATTTAGTACCGAGAGTGGATTTTGAGAAACAGAATTGTAAAGATGAGATTTCTGAGTTTGTTCTGGGGGTTTTGGAATTGGTTCTCTAGTCTGATGAGATTCAAAGGCACTAATGACTCTCTGTCCAATGATCAAGTCCATGAAGTGAAATGGCAATAGAGATACACAAAATATCACCATGGGATACTGCTCCTCAAATGCTTATACGTGGGAAGCAGATGTGGCTCAAGTAATTGGGCTCCCTTCTACCATATAGAATGTCCAGGGTTTGATTCCCAGGGTCTCCTGGTGAAAAGCAAGCTGGCCCAAGCAGAGACCTGGCCCACATAGAGTGCTGGCATGAGCAGAGTGCTGACCCATGCAGGAGTGCTGGCCTGCGCAGGACTGCTGGCCCGCATGGAGAGCTGGCACAGCAAGATGGCACAACAAAAAGAGACACAGAAGAAAGACAATGAGACACCCAACAAATCAGGGAGCTGAGGTGGCACAAGAGATTGAGCACCTCTCTCCACTCTGGAAGGTCCAGGATCGGTTCCCGGTGCTGCCTAAAGAGAAGACAAGCAGACACAGAAGAACACACAAAGAGCAGACAGCGAGCACAAAACAACAAGGGAGGGAGAATAAATAAATAAATAAATAAATAAATAAATAAATAAATAAATAAATAAAAGAATCAATTAAAAAATGCTTATAAGAGACAAGGCTCTGGGTTAGAGTATATTTGATACTTCAACAGAGTTTTGTGGGTTTAAAAAGTGTAATTATGTTGGCTGGTTATTCCTAAATATGCTGGATATACTTGTTAAAGAAAAGACTGAGCTCAAGGCTTCAAACTCCTAGCCTAAGTGCCACATGAAGATCATGAAAGTTTCTAGGTGTGTCCTAAAGAAGCTCTTATTTCATGTAGCCGCAGACTTAAGATTACTGAAAACCAGAGCCAGAGTTTCATTGTACAAGTGGCTGAATTACAACATAAATTGAATTCTCAACCTTGCAGGGTGGCTGCTGTTAAAGTGAAGGCAAAGTGGGAAAGAATGGAAAAAATGGGATCCTGAAAATCGGAGTGGAGACAAATGGACTGATAATGACAATAGTAGGAATATTGAAACCCTAGATTCTGCCAGGTAAAACTATAATAGTCTGCCTTGAGGAATCAGCCACCCCACCTCTATTCTGCCCTGAGGATTGGCCACCCAAGGTTTGGTCAACCCCAAAAAAGCAACCGTCCAGCCTCTACCTGAAGAGATGAACACTTCCGTGCCTGATAAACTTGCAACCGTCTCTCCTGAGTAAACAGACTTTCCAGCTCTATCTGAAGAGATTAATTCTGTTTCACCAGATGAAGCTGCAATGGAATACCCTGAGGTAATTGGTTTGTGAGACACTGCTAATTCCTCTCATGACCCACCCCCACCATCCCTCTTTTCTTCCACACCTATAACTGGACTGAAGTCACAACAGGTATGGCCCCTTAAAGGTGTAGTACCAAGTGTGACCCATGAGGAGGTGCACTACACTCCAAAGAACTGCATGATTTTTTTCCAAGGGTTTATATGTGGGAATTTATATTAAGGATGTGGGATAATGGTGGAAAGAACATAAAGTTGGATCTGACTGCATTTATTTATATGGACCCTGTATTAGTCAGGGTTCTCTTGGGAAACAGGATCAACAGGAGATATCTGTCAATAATATGAGATTTTATAAGAGTCTCTCACGTGACCATGGGGATGCACAAGTCCAGGTTCCACAGGCAGCTGCAAACCAGGGGCTCCAATGAAAGTCCAATGAAGGTACCTGATGAGTTTCTGGGAGAAGTTGGCTGTACAAAGATGAGCTGGGAAATTCTCTCTGAGTGTTGAAATCACTTCCCCTTTTAAGGCATTCAACTGATTGGATAAAAGAGTCACCCATTGCTGATGCACGCTCCCTGACTGATGCAGATGTAATCAGTCATCCATGCAGTAAACTCACTGGTGATTGAAGTCCATAAATGCTCTTGTATTATAATTAGCCCAGTGCTTGCTGGACCTAACACCTGGACACAATTACCTGGCCGAGTTGACACATTAGCCTAACCATCACAGACCCTCTAAGCAGAGATTCTGGATTCAATGTTGCAGCTCAAGGGGTAGAAAGAGTTCTAACAGTTTGTGTGTGTGGTTGGCTGAAGCATGGACCAAAAGGTGGCCTAAAATGACTAAAGTTAAAATGCCAGAACTGTCCCAGTTTTAATGTAGATGAGGGGATCCAAAGGCTTGGAAACACTGGAATATTTAAGTGGATTTATCATGTAAAACCTGCTCACTCACACCAGGACTGTGAGGAATAAACTTGTGACATTAACTCCAACACCCTTGAGGAGCTCTGTGGTTGCTCTTCTCTGTAGGTCAGATATTACTGCTACTAAACTTGAGTCCATAAGCAAGATGGGGGTGATAAGATCCTGGGATGGGAGAAACCAAGTGGCAGCACTTAATAACCAAAGACAAGATGGGTGTGGCTACCATAATGGACAACAGAGTCAAAGCAATTAGCATAGTGTAACTTGTAGAGGCCTATAGTATTGGTCAGTAGATTGGGGGTAAAATAGATGGGCAGTCTACTAAATTCTTACTTGATCTGTATAAACGGAGAGTTCTAGGTCAAGTGAACAAAAGTCTAACTCGAATTAGAAAAACAGAGAGTTGGGGTTGGATGTGGCTCAACTGGTTGGGCGTCCATCTCCCATATGGAGGGACCCGGGTTCGATCCCCGGGACCTCCCGGTAAAAAAAAAAAAAAAGAAAGAAAAACAGAGAGTCATGGCCCCTCAATTAATTCCCAGACTTGAGACAGTTTACAGACCCAGACATCCCCCCCACCCCCCAAATTTATACTGTTACTCTTTCTCCCAGCCTTTCCCAAAGTGATATAGAGCTTCTTACTAGTGTGACTGTGCATTGGGGAAAAGGAAATGATCAGACATTTTGGGATTATTAGACACTGGCTCAGAACTGGCATTAATTCCAGGAGACTCAAAATGTCACACGGGTCTACCAGTCAGAGTAGGGGCTTATGGGTGGTCAAGTGATCGATGCAGTTTTAGCTCAGGTCTTTCTTGCAGTTGGTCCAATGGTTCTCTGGAATCATAGAATTATCGTTATTTCCCCAGTTCCAGAATGCATACATGGAACAGACATACTCAGCAACTGGAAGAATCCCCACATTGCTTTCTTGGTTTAAAGAGTAAGAGACATTAAGGCAGGAAAGACCAAGTGGAAGACACTATCATTGACTCTACCTAACAAAATAGCAAGTCAAAAGCAATACTGCGTTCCCAGAGGGATTGCAGAGATTAGTGTCACCATCAATTCGTAGGTTTCAGGAATTATGATTCCCACCACATCTCCATTCAAATTCTCCTCTTTGGCCTGTGTAGAACACAAATGGATATTGGAAGATGACAGTGGAATATTGTAAACGTAACCAGGTAGTGACTCCAATTGCAGCTACTAGTCTAGATGTGGTATCATTGCTTGAATAAATCAACAAATTCCCCAGGTACCTGGTGTGCTGCTATTGATTTGGCAAATGCTTTTTTCTTGATATGTTACTAAAGACCACCAGAAATAGTTTGCTTTCAGCTGGCATGTCCAGCAATATACCTTCACTGTCCTACCTTAGGGGTATATCAACTCTCCAGCCCTATGTCATAATATAGTCCACAGGGACCTTGATAGTCTCTCCCTACCACAAGACATCAAACTGGTCAGTTAAATTGATGAAATCATGGTGATTGGACCTAATGAGCAAGAAGTAGCAACTACTCTATACTTATTGGTAAGTCATTTGCATGTCAGGGGGTGGGAGATAAATCCAACAAAAATTCAGGCTCTTCCATTTCAGTGAAATTTCTTGGCATCCCATGGTGTGTGGCACATAGAGATAGTCCTTCTAAGGTGAAGGATAAGTTGTTGCAATCTGGCCCTTCCTACAACTAAAAAAAAAAGGGACACAATGTCTAGTTGGCCTCTTTGGATTTTGGAGACAACATATTTCTCATTTGGATGTGCTTATCTGGCCCATCTACTGAGTGACACAAAAAGCTGCTAGTTTTAAAAACAAATGAAAAGCAAAACAAACAATAAAACCAGCTCAGGGAAGCCAATGTGGCTCAGTGATTGAGCGTTGGCTTCCCACATACAAGGTTCCAATTCAATCCCCTGCCCCGGTACCTGAAAAAAAAAAAAAAAAAGCTGCTAGTTTTGAGTGGGGACCAGAATAAGAGGAGACTCTGTAACAAGTCCAGGCTGCTGTGCAAGCTGCTCTGCCAATTGGACCATTTGGTCCAGCAGATCCAATGGTACTGGAAGCTTCAGTGGCAAATACAGATGCTGTCTGGAGCCTTTGGCAGGCTCCTATAGGAGAATCACAGCACAAGATGCTTAGGATTTGGGAGCAAAGCCCTGCCATCTTCTACAGATAACTACTCTCCTTTTGAGAAACAGCTTTTGGCCTGCTACTGGGCCTTGCTAGAGACTGAACACTTAACCTTGAGCCATTAAGTTAAGTTACCATGAGACCTGAGTTGATCATGAATTTAGTGTTGTCTGACCTGCCAAGTGATAAAGTTGTCTGTGCACAAAAGTACTCCAAAATAAATGGAAGTGGTATATATAAGATCAGTCTTGAGCAGGCCATGAAGGCAAAAGTAAGTTATATGAAAAAGTGGCCCAAATGCCATATTACTATATTACCTTCTCTTTCCCAGACCGCAGTTATGGCCTTATGGGGAGCTCCCTATGATCAATTGACTGAGAAAGTGAAAATTCAGGTCTGGTTTACAGATGGTTTTGCATGATATACAGGTACCACCTAAAAGTGGACAGCTACAGCACTATGGTCCATTTTTGGGACATCCCTGATGGACAGTGGTGAAGGGAAATCCTCCTAGTAGGCATAACCTCAAGCATTGTACCTGGTTGTTCATTTTGCTTGGAAGGGGAAATGGCCAGAGGTGCATTTGTATAATGATTCATTGGGCTGTGGACAATGGTTTGGCCAGATGGTCAGGGACTTGAAAGGAACATGATTGGAAAATTGTTGGCACAGTGTTCTGGGAGAAAAGTATATGGATAGATCTAAGTGGGCAAAAACCATGAAGATATTTGTGTCCCATGTGAATGCTCATCAGAGGGTGACTTCAGCAGAAGAGGATTTTAATAATCAAGTGGATAGCATGATCTGTTTGGTGGGTACCAGTTGGGTTCTTTCCCCAGCCACTCCTTTCATTGTCCAATGATCTCAAGAACAAAGTGACCTTGGTGGTAAGGATGGAAGTTATGCCTGGGCTCAGCAGCATGGACTTCCACTCACCAAAGCTGACTTGGCTACAGCCACTGCAGAGTGTCCTATCTGCAAGCAGCAGAGATCAATACTCAGTCTCTGATATGGCACCATGCCCAAGGTGGTCAGCCTGCTACCAGGTGGCAAGTTGACTACATTGGACCACTCACATCGTAGAAGGGGTAGTGTTGTGTTCTAACTAGAATAGATCCATACTCCAGATATGGGTTTGTCCCTGCATACAATGCTTCTGCCAAAACTACAATTCATGGACTTACAGAATGCCTTATTTGCCATCATGGTATTCCACACAGCATTGCTTCTGACCAAGAAATCCACTTCACGCCAAAGAAGTGCAGGAATGTGTACATGCTCTTACCATGTTCCTCATCATCCTAAAGCAGCTGAATTGATAGAACGTTGCAAAGACTCAATTACAGCAGCAACTGGGTGGCAATATCTTGCAAGGCTGGGACAGTGTTCTCCAGGAGGCTGTATATATTCTAACTCAGCATCCATTCTATGGTGTTGTTTCTTCCATAGTCAGGATTCATAGGTCCAGGCTTCAAGGGTGGAAATGGGAGTGGCACCACTCACTATTATCCCTCGTCATCTACTAGAAAATTTTTTGCTTCCTGTCTCTGCAACCTTAAGCTCTGCTGGTCTACAGGTCATAATTCCAAGAGGAGGAGCGCTTGCACCAGGAGACCCAGAATGATTCCAGTTGAACTGCAAGTTAAGACTGCCACCCAACCACTTTGTGCTCCTCTTGCCTCTGAATCAACAGGCAAAGAAGGGAATCACTGTACTGGCTAGAGTGATAGATCCTTACTATCAAGGGGAAATAGGACTGCACCTATACAATGGAGGTAAAGAAGGGTTTGCCCGGAATACAGGGGATCCCCTAGGGTGCTCTTAGAACTAACCATGCCCTGTGATTAAAGTCAATGGAAAACTGCAACAATCCAAACCAAGCAGAACTACTAATGGCCTTTATTTATTTATTTATTTATTTATTTTTTTTAGATTTTATTTATTTATTCATTTATTCCCCCCCTTGCTGCTTGTGCTCGCTGGGTCAGCTAACCACGCTGTGCGGGCGGGCTTTGCCTTCACCAGGAGGCCCCGGGAACCGAACCCGGGGCCTCCCATATGGTAAACGGGAGCCCTACTGATTGAGCCACAGCCGCTTCCCTACTAATGGCCTTTAGAAATGGAGGTTTGGGTCACCTCACCAGGCAAAGAAGTACAACCAGCTGAGTTTCTTCCTCAGGGTAAATAGACTACGGAAGGGGTAGTGGGAGAAGGTAGTTCTAAATATGAGCTATAACCATGTGGCCAGTTACAGAAACAAGGACTATAAAGGTTATGAATATTTTTCCTTGTCTTGATATGAATATGTTTGTGTATATACATAAAGCAAATATTTTTTTCTTCCCTAGCTTATCCCTTTAGCATATAACATATGTTGTATTAACTTTATGTCATAGTATTTAAGCTATAGGATATCAAGTTTAAGAGTGAATATTACCCAAAGACTTGCACCCTCTTCTGGGGAAAGAGTTAGTACATTTCTGGTTGTACCCTGGGCAGTTGCATATTGTTAGGTGAATACATGACTGTTATTATTTTTATTTAGAGATTAGGTATGGTTTAAGGGGATGTATATGGATGCCAAGTTGACAAGGGGTGGACTGTGATGGTTAAGTGCATGTGTCAACTTGGCTAGGCTATGGAGTCCAGTTATTTGGTCAAAAAAGCACGGGCCTGATTGTTACTGTGAGGATATTTCATGGACTTAAGCCATCAGTCAGTTAATTGCACTTATGGTTGGTTACATGTATGGTCAACCGAGGAGATTGCCTTCAGCAATGAGAGAAGTCTCATACATTCAGTTGAATGTATTAAAGGAAGAGTGGTGATTTCAGCAGTCAGAATGATGAAATTCCAACTCTACTTCAGCCAGCCAGCTTCTTCAGTGGAATTCATGGAAAATCTTCATCATAGTTCCCAGCTTGTGGCCTGTCCTGTGGAATTCAGACTTGCCAACCCCCATAGTTGCATGAGCCAATTCCTATAATAAATCTCATAATATTTACATAACATGTATATATATCTACTGTTGGTTCTGCTTCCCTGGAGAACCCTGACTAATACAGTGGACTTCTTTGGAAGATCTGCAACAGAACAAAAGAGTAATATAGCGGTTAAGAATTATTCAGTACTTGGGAAGTGGATGCAGCTTAAGCGATTGAGCTCCTGCCTACCACATGGGAGGTCCTGGGTTCAGTTCCTGGTGCCTCCTAGAGAAGAGGAGCAGGATGGTGGGCCAATGCGACAGGCTGGTGCAGCGAACTGATGCAACAAGATGACACAACAAGAGACACAGGGAGGAAAACATAATGAGAGACACAACAGAGGAGGGAGTGGAGGTGGCTTAAGCGATTAGGTGCCTCCCTCCCACATGGGAAGTCCTCGGTTTGGTTCCTGGTGCGTCCTAAAAAAAAAAAGGAAGACAAGCAGGCAACGAACAGACACAGCGAGGGGGTGAGGAGAAATAAATAAATAAAATAAATCTTAAAAAAAAAAAAAAGAACTCAGTACTTGTGTTCAGGTTGTCTGAGTTCAAATTCTTGCTACTTACCTTTTGTTTGACCCTGGGCAATCAAACTTAACCTCTTTTTACCTTAGTTTCCTTATCCTAAAAAGGGTTATAATGATAGTATCTACATCATGTGGTTGCTATAGGGATAAAATGAGTTAATTCAAGTAAATATCCAGAACAACGTCTGGCACTTAGTAATTGCTAAATACATCTTATTGAAATGGTGAACTATGGTTCCAATCATGCAAAGTAACAGACCACTCTGTATTAGTTTGCCAGGGCTGCTATAACAAAGGGGCACAGATGAATTGGCTTAAACAACAGAAATTTATTGTCTCTTGGTTTTGGAGGCCAGACATACAAAATCAAGTGTCAGCAGAGTCATGCTTCTGAAGTCTGTAAGGTTCTGGCAGTAGCTTGCCAGCAATCCAAGGCAGAACTCAATCTCTGCCTCTGTCACATGGCGGTCTTCTCTTTGGCTGACTCCTACTGACAGTGTCCAAATTTCCTCACCTTTATAAGGATACCCGTCAGACTGGATTAGGACCCACCTTAATCCAGTTTGGTCTCATCTTAACTAACAGCATCTTCAAAGATCCTGTTTATACATAAGTTCACATTCACAGGCCTGGGGGCTAGGACTTGAACATGTCTTTTGGGAGAGCACAGTTCAAGCCATAACATACTCCCAAGCTCAGTGGCTTGAAACGAGAAGCATTTATTCCCACAGATCTGTGGGTAGACTCTGCACAGCTGCGCTCACTTAGGTTGAGCTTCCCTGGGTGTGGCTCTGTTCCATGTGGCTCTTATCCTTTTTCTGAGACCAGTGGTATGTTCTTCTCATGGAGATGGCAGAGGCCCAGGAGCACAGGTGGAAACGTGCAGACTCGGGGCTTCGGCTTGGAAGTGGCACACCATTGCATCTGCCTCATTCTGTTGACCAAAGCAAGTCACAGGCCCAAACCCAAAGAGGTGGGTAGTACACCCTGCCCATGGTGAGGCATTGCAAGTCACGTGACAAGGGTCTGGACAGAGAAGGGCCTGAAGAATTGATGTCTAGAATGTAAATCACTATATC
Organism: Tolypeutes matacus; assembly: GCA_026826555.1. NCBI lineage: Eukaryota > Metazoa > Chordata > Mammalia > Cingulata > Chlamyphoridae > Tolypeutes > Tolypeutes matacus. Next base: position 143,857 of record JAKSZT010054260.1, on the reverse strand, counting down.
TACTCTTTTGATGGCAATTTAAATAACTACTCGACTGAGCTTCAAGATTGTGGTCTTCAGCTCAGTAGCTGGCCTTGGATATCACTTCTACGTCCTAATTGAGAGAGATAAATCCAAATAACTCAGGACCTCCAACCATCTGATATATATCCAAAGAAGTTCCTTCCTGGCTACTTTTAGCTCTGGAGATTTTGTTAAATTAGTGTATGTGTGTATGCATGTATGTATGTTAGAATCAGATTTTTGTTAAGTCTTCAGACAAGTTCCCATATGAGCAGTTTCTAATGGGGCCCTCCTAGGAATGATTACTTAAGACCTCATGTTAGTAGGCCCCATATTAGCAGAGTGACTAAAGATGCTTAGATGTAGCAGGATTTGGGAAAGTGTTAGTTACATGAGAATGGGGCCCAGTTACCAATGGGAGAGGGACCTTAAAGGGAATGTGCAGCTTGTTGGAGTTATTGAGCTTTCTTACTCACAGTTTTTATTTTCTCTTTTGCATGCGTTTGTGTGTTTAAGGAGAAATCCCCTGGACAACAAAATACTATGAAAATCTTCCAACTGGAAGCAGTCTGGGAGAGAGCACACACCAGCCTGCACCATGAACCTAGCTGCCAGCCTCTCTTTCCTTGCAGAAGCAGCAGCTAGAAAACTCTGTATAACGGAAGAGTGATTGCAAAGAGAACTTGGGAGCCTGGGGTGGTTACCTGTGTCATCAGTGGTCTCCCTACAAACCTGACTGCCAGTCCCTTCTCTAAGCCCCTGATTTTGTGATTTCCAGTGAGGAACAGAGAGGAGAATCATATTTTTCAGGGCTTTTTAAACGTTTATGATGGCAATCCATGGTAAAAACTACATTTACTAAGATGGCCTAGTACACACACATGCACATGCACGTGCACATGCACACACGCACAAAATGAAACACTCCTTACCCTTACTATGTGTGATATCCTCTCTTATTTTCTATTCAATTACATTTTAAAAATAATGCTGGTAATGCACTAATGGGTCACAACCCACAGCTGTAAAACTCTGACCCTGTTCAAAGCTGTGTGTTGACAGGTAAAGGGATAGAGATGGGGACCAGGAAATAAAACACTTTACCATCCACGGACTTCATTTGATTAGAAGAGAACTAAGAAAGACCGTAGCTAAGTGAAGCAACAGGATTTTGTCCGTATTATTTTGACCTGAGACACATCATTAAACATATGTGATATTGTTCTGCACTGATTTCTCCTGCAGAGGATGGGAAAGACTTTTGGAGAGAATCTAATCTGGTGTTTCCCATTCCTTCCAAAATAAATATACCTTAGGTTTTAAAAAGGAAGTCAACATAAATGAAAATATTAAATAATGGTAGAGGTGGTACTCAGATAGGGGGAAATTGTGAAGGTGGTAAGAATGTGATGGACGCTACTGGAAAATATTGCTGGAAATCTCACCTTCACTGTCAGATGGGGAAATGGTACCGTGGGTCGGGGAAGTTCTGATTGCTCCTCAAGGTTGGCCATCAGGGTAGTGACAGCTTCAGGTTTCTCAACGTCTTATCTGAGTGTTCCTTCTCTGCTTTCTTGCCTCCGTTTTGTCACCTGTTGAATGACAGTGGCCCTGCCTATCTCAGGATTGTTCGGAATCACAAACGAGGTGAGATGCGTAGGAATTCCTGAAACTCTGAATCCAGAAGTAGGTATTTTATGAGCTGTAGACTAAGTATGCCTCTTCCTGTCCTTAATGCCACACCTGTGTTTACAGGTGCCCTTCTGGGCCGCACACTGAAGGTGGCTGTGATTACAGGATGACGAGATGCTTGGTCTCTCTGTATCCACATCCTAACAGACCTGCTGTGTCAGGATCCAGCTGCGCTCGGCGAGGCAGGACCGGATCCCACCCTGGGAATAAGGGGACAGAACCAACTTGTGGGGCCTCCAATACAGTGCCACTTGTTTTCAAAGCCCTGTACAGAACCTAAGTCACAGGCTGATCCTGGAATTGCCCTTGGGGAGGTGGGTAGTCAAGGGCCCCACACAGAAGATGGCCTGTTCCTGGTGGTGTTTATAGAGGCTGGACACTCCCCCACCCAACCCTGGCTCAGAGACGGCAGGAGCCAAGCTGACACGCGTGCACGAGTCTTTATTAAACTTGAGCTCAGATGGATGTAGAAACACAAGAGGAGCCAAATCATATGTTTAAACAGTTAAGAGGAAACCAGGCTCAGCAAGGAACTACAACCCTGGATTTAGCCAGGGTGAATTTTCCTTCTCTGGGATTTCCTGTCCCTTTCTGGATGTTTCTATGTATTGAATGTTCCCTGGCAGTTGGTGGAAGGCCGTCAACTCTGTGGTGAAAAGAAACCTCACATAGTTCTTGGGCTTAGCTGCTAAACTATCGACTGCTGCTGACTCGTGTACATCCACACTGCCTGGTTCAGATGACAGCAGCCCCAGACCTCTGTCAGTCTGTGGTTACAATGGAAAGAGAGATCAAACTTTCAGGGCTTAAAGAACCATCTGCAATAATGGCCTGGCCGCTGCCCCAACAACTCCCTGGGGGGTGGGCGACAGTGGGTTTGGTGGGGGCAAAAGAGGGGGGAAGATCTTTAAGGAATGTAAATTAAGTGAACCCAAAAGTCTTCCTCCTGCAATGTTCTTAGACTGCAGTTAAAATTTAACAATTTTTTTTTTATGTAAATCATCTGGCAGACTCAATTGCATGAGGGTGGGCTTTTGGGGAGGAGTGCGCCAGGCAGGAGGGAACAATGGGCTGGGATTAGATATTTCACTTACTGCTAAAATTCCGGGAAGTTTGTGTTGATCTGGGCCTGGATCTTGTTACTTTTTAGCTCAAATCTAAATCTTTATCTTCCTATTATAGTTCACAGGACATCCTTATTTTCACTTAGTCATTTTTACAGTTGTAATTTTTACCCCCTTTCATCAAACAGAGCTGGTTAGATTAGCAGCCCTTAGCACTGAGATGAAAATATTGGTAGGGCCCACTGGCCCCCTTTTGTTTATTCTAACGGAGCAGGCTTTGATCTAAACATATTTCCTGGGGTCTGGATGAGATGACCTAATTCCTGTTTTATCCATCTCCACTTTCTGTGAATCTCAGATTGCGCTTTACTGTGGAGCCCTTTGAAATTCACTTTACATTTTTTCCCACTTTGTTACCCCTTCTGACATTTGTTTCAACTGGGGTGGAGGATGCAACTCCTAGGAAAGACTCCACTGCTTTATTTTTCTAACAGGACTGCTAAGTTTTAACAGAGTGGGAGCATTACATTTTTAAAAAGTTCTCTCATTCATGACATTCACAATATGCCAAAAATAATAAGCAAATAATCTATTGCTAGAAATTTATGACAACTGCAAATCATTCAAGATTTTTCTGTTTTAACACTTCTTTTTCCTAATTAAAAAAAAAAAAGACCACTTCCCCCAAAAGTCATTTGAATAAACCTAAGGCGTGAAGATTGAAATCTGAAAAGATGAGGCCCACAGTTAACTTCAGGTGTCTCCAAGTGATTTGCAAGAAACTGTCCCTCTCTTACTGCCCATTTTCCATCCAGCCCAGGGCATTTCCTTGGGGGCAGGGAGGGAGCCACACTCTTGGGCAGCTTGGGTCTGTTATCAGTTCTCTCTTTTTGTTCACTTCCCCAGGTCCCTGTCAACCACCGAACTGCTCTTCCAACTATATTTTCCGGAAAGAAAGAAGGGGATGGGGTGGGTAAAGATGGAGGGAGAAAAAAGAAAAATAAACACCAAGGAAGATAGGGAAGGAAAGGCACAGGAAGAGATGGAAAGAGATGACAACCTGCTGTGAGACAGAAAGGGAGGAACAGAAAAGCATATTACTAAAAAAAAAAAAAAAAAAAAAAAAAAAAAGGGGGGGGGGGGAATTTGTTAATTTTTTGAGTGATGGGCACAAGGGGAATTGTTACATTATTCACTGTTTTTCTCTAATTTTTTTTTTTTTGCAACGATTCACTTAAAAAAAAAAAAAACTGGTGGGGAAATTTCACCAAAATGAATCTTTTTAGTTCAAAAACCTTGTGAACTTTGCTGTTAACCATTCCACGCAGCAAAAGCCTTTCTTCCTTTAGTACATTTTGTCCCCGGTGATTCCAAAACTACCAAGGAGCACCTCAAGCTTCAGGAGGGGAAAAGAAAGGCGAAAGAGTTAGGCACGGAAGGAAGTGGAGTGGGGTGGCTGGGTTTAAGGTGGGCGTGGTGTGTTAACATCAACTGCCTTAAAATAAACCCTGTTGCTTTATAAATATGAATCCATTTCTCTTCCGTGGGCTGAGGGAAAGGCTGAGCATTTATCACACCGTGAGGGGTCGCGGGGCTGAGGGCGACTTCTTGTTTTGGAAATGGATGGAAAAAGGAAGGGGCAGGTAATGATCAATAGATTAGAAGGATAGTTGATCCACAGATGGTTAGGCAGACAAAAGGGGAGAGGGAGGCGCGGAGGGGAGGGAGGGGAGGGAGGCAGACGGAGACCCTGAGGCTCCGACCTCTTCCTCAGGACTCAGAAATTGTCTAAACGAAAAGCTATTTCTGTCCCCCCTCCCCCTTAACTCACTTTCAGAAAACGCTAGAAGGGAGGCGGCTGGTGATGAGAGGCATAGGAAAAAAAAAAAAAAAAAAAAAATTAAAAGCCTCCCTGCCCTCTTAGCTGTCTTGAGAAAAGGGAGGCGCATCCCGGGGTGCACAGGGCCGGCACCCCGCGCCCCTGCCCGCTCCGCTCAGCCCGAAATCTGGGGCGAGTGGGGGGTCGGCACTGCTGTGACTGGAAGGGGGTCTTTGGGAAACGGCGTCGGGGTTCAGACAACCAGGCCGCTTGGGAGAGGGACGTGAGGCGAGGGCGCGCGGGAGCCCGGGAGTGTGCAGGAGGTGGGTGCCTGCTAAGCCTGCCGCTCGCCGTGGCCGGTATCCCGCAGATCCCCTCAAGATGAACCTAGGCTTCGCTCCGGGGCGCAGGGTCCACTCCAGCAAGCGCACCTGGCCCCCGAATCCGCGCAGCCCCGGGGCACTCCTCTCCTGGCCACGCCCCACGATGGGAAGACGCTCCATGCCCCCTTGGCGACACAGAATTGCCATCTCCGCGCGCCTTCTCTCCTTGCCTCCACTCTTGAGAAAAGGGGCCTCTCCTGGGACGGGAGACGCACCCCTAAATTTTCGGGTGCTGAAACGTCGGGAAGGTTCTCTGCACCGACGCGGCGCACACCCCACCCACACCCTATCCTGGCCTGGGGACGTCCCCCTCAGCCCTGCAATGTCCTGGCCTGGATTCTCCGGGCTGAGCCCGCGCTTGTCCTCTAGGCGCCCAGCCCTCCCGGGCGGGACAACGGGCCCGTGAGCGACCCTGACACTTCTCCCTTACCTGGGCGCAGAGCCACAGGCTACCGGTGGTACACCACTTCCCTGAAAGAAGAAATTCGCCGATTGCTCTAGATACAGCTTCTACCCTGTCGGTTTGCTCACCCCAAAATAGTGCTCAGGAGGAAAACGTGTTTCCCCCTCGAAAGAAGGGAGAGAGGAAGAACCCAATTGAATTTTGATGATGAAATGTTCAAGTTGACTCTAATTCGCCTTAGAGTTGATTTTTTTCTTTCAAATATGCATGTGTTTAAATGACTAAAAGACAAATTAAATAAAGAACATGTTGACCTCTCTGGGTTGAGGCCCAGTTTCGGAATCAAATTATATAACCCCTGCTGCACCGGGAATTCTCCAGCACTGCTGCCCGCAGCCTCCTGCAAAAAGGCCACGGAATCCAGGGAAGTGAAACCAGAAGAGTTGAAATAAAGCTGAAGTCTAGCTTTGTGCTCAGAGAAACTTACCTGTCTGGTTGAAACATCCAATTACAAAGTTTTATTTCATTTCGTTTGGGGAGGAGGGTGATGTTGTGAGATGAACGGAAAGACTATAAAATAAATTCCTAAACAAGTAATGGAAAAATATCAATAGCCTCAAAATAAATAAATAAACAAACAAACAAATAAATAAATAATAATAATAATAAAACACAGACCCATGCAATGCCTTTCTTGTTATGCCTCTTATAATCCTTATTAGAGAAAGACACACTCACATACTCAATTTACTGGCACCTGAGGAAACGTTAAAATACGTTTAGGGGTCTGGTTAAAGGGAAATGCACTCTAAAAACACAGACACAGTCTTTTCTTTTATCTGTTGCAAAAAAAATGTATTTGATTACTTGAGTAAAATTACAGTATCTCTGTTGTTAGTAAGTATTAAATGTTAAAGAAATTGGACCCCCCCTTTCCTTTCAACTTTCCAAGAAAGTGCATGTAACAGTCCATTTTTTTCCTTCCATACCTAATACAAAATAAACAAACACTATACCTGTTCTCTTGATCAAGAAGAACATATGTAAGGAACATATGTACATTTTAATGAAAGTGATATTTCTTATTGTATATACAAGAGCATCTACATTTTCTCCACTGAAGGTTGTTCAAGATGCTTACTTAGCAGCATTGTGAAATTCCAGCACACATTTCCTATTGTGAATATACCTACAAGGCAAAATGTTACGTCTCAGTTTCAACTACCAAAACAACACTTGTATTTTCTCTAAAGAATTCTGCGTGCTTATTACTGTACAGAAACTTATTAACATTGAGAACGACTCAAGTAAAAAGCACAATACAAATAGCAGTTGAAAACGGAAATGGTTAAACTACAAAAAAAAAAAAAAAAGCAGGTTGAATTTCAGAATAAAAATTAAAAACAAACAAACAAACAAACAAAAAAAAAAAACGTTCAGAGAACCACACTATTCAGGCTACTTTCAGTCCTTTCCTTAAATCTGTTTCGAAAGATTAGATGATGTGTTTGCTGATAAAATTTTCCAGCAGGATCAAAGTGTACATTTATATACAGACTTTATTAGAGATCTAATGTATCAATGAGGCATTGCATCAACACCAGATTCATATTAAACTGGATATAGAAAATAAGTTAATGCCAGATTAAGACCGCCTAGCAGGGAAAATTTGCAATTGCCATAAATGTTACAGCAAGCTTACGGCACTCTAGTCAATTAGTATTTAGTCCAAAATACAGAAGACCAAAGTTAACGCTTGCATTCTGTTTGCAAAGCAAGGTTACATCACTAATAAATAAGCTTTCTTAGAACTCTAGAAGTTGAACAAGGTACAAAAGACTGTCTTCATCATGTTGCAGTTCATAGATCTGGGGGACCAGAGGGTGGGGGAAGGGGCCAGGAGGAGGAGGTGAGTGAAGGGGACATTCTGAACAGGAATGTGGTTTCTTGAGCCCGGGTGCCTTTAACTGGTGACAATCTCTTTGCTGTCCTCCACGAAGCGGGTGAAGCGGAAGTTGGTTCCATTCTCACTGCTTGCCATTTTCTCCAGGCCGGCCAGAGGCGCGTTCGGCTCGGAGTTCTGGAGCTTCTCCAGGTTTCCCGTCAGCCCACTAATAGGTGAGCTGCTTCCGCTGCCAAGGCTTCCAGGAATTGGAGGGACGCCACCATTCTGAATGACGGAGATCTCGTTGGCCTTCATCGCCAGCCCGTTGGAGAGCGCCGCCGCATACTGATTCCAGAAACTGGAAGGATCCCCGCTTCCTGACCTAGTCGCCAAATCCTTCTGGAACATTTCTGGGAACTTGACGGGATTGCCTCCTAGGAATGTCATGGGGCCATCCACAGAGAGCCGCCGGCCCCGGCGCGCGGGGCTGCTGTTCCACATGTGCGTGCCCATGTGCACCTGAGATTCGGGGAGAGGGAGAGAAGGGGGGCGGGGAAGACAAGGAGAAGCTTAGTAGTTGAATCTGTCTCAATTCATATCCCAACGCTCGACACAAAGCAAGGGGCTTAAACGTCTGTTCTTATTATGTGACGGACAGTGGGAAAAGTAACGGGAACCATCCACTCCTGCGGAGACGAGTAATAACATGTTTGTGCTCTGCAGCCCTGGGCCTCCTTTCCTCTTCCTGAGCAAAAAAAACTGCCTTACTTACTCTTTTTTTTTTTTTTTTTTTATTACCCGTATTTAGCTTATAATGGCCTCCAGCAAGCCAGCCAGTCGCAGATAACGCCTTTCAGGGTTAGAATTGTTATGTCCACTCTCATTGCAAAGGTAAGGATTGTATCTGACACCCTTTACCCTATAAATGTCCTTTCCAGATGGGAAGAATGTCCCCCTCACTGATTGCCCATCGGAGGCCCGTACCCGCAGAGAAAAGCCAGAAAGTAATTATTCATCTCACATTACTGGCAGCAATCTCTAGAGAAATACTCTGTCAACAGGAAAATGTACACAGCGAGAGCGTTCAACTGTTGCTCTAGAACTTAAGCATATTTGCTTTATTTCCAAGACAGATCAGTAGGAAATGTTGTATAATCAATTATCATAATACCCATTAGCAGAGCAGTGACGTTATTGTTTTTAGAAAAACAAACCATGCTACGGACTGCACTGTTATGACAAATAGGTGCAGACGCCGAGGAGAACTGTAATTATTAAGTGATATGGGCAGCACGCAGGCCACACGGAGGTCTTCAATCAATACCCCCTGGCAACGCCGGGCTGTCTTATTTGGTAGGTAGAGCAATTCATTTGGTGCACTTAGCAAGACAGCAGAGATAGGCCGCTGCCTTGCTTCTGTGCCAAATGATTCAGTGCCCTCTGACATCCAGCAAGCTGCAACCTGCCCTTGTCCCTGCCACCCTCCTGAAGCTCAGGGGCGCCCAGATTTCTCCCTGGCCAGCCCCAGGCAACAGGTTCCCTTGCAGGGGCTCTCTCCCTGGGGGTCTGGGCTGCTGGCATTAGGAGCAGGCATTACAAACAATCGATGACACCCAGAGAGCGGGGACGGCGGGGTGGGTGAGATGTGCATGGAGTGGGGTACCTTAAGATTGCCTTTTGTCGTGAAAGCTCTTCCACAAATAGTGCAAGCAAAGGGTTTCTCTCCAGTGTGAGTTCTCTCGTGAATCTGCAGGGCACTCGAGGAAGAGAAGGTTTTGCCACACGCGTTGCAGTAGTGTTGCTTGGGAGTTCTCCTGGGCATCGCCGGGAGCAACACCGGGGACGTGGCGGAGGATGACAGAGGCCCAGCAGGGACGTGACTGGTTGAGGTCTCCTTGCTGTCCTGAGGAGAACCGTGCACAAAGCCGTTGACCTCCGTTTTGATGAGCGATGACAAGGAGTTGGTGGGAATCAGTGCTGAGTTCTGATTGGGGCCGAGGTTGGAACTGGGCTCAAAGAGCTGTGATGGTAGATCTCGCATCTGATGTGTCAACATGTGCTGCTTCAAATTACCCTTTGTGGAAAAGCCACGATTGCAAACTGTGCAAATAAATGGTCTCTCTTTGGTATGACTTCTATAGTGAATATCCAAGGCACTCTGACAAGCAAAAGTTTTGCCACAAATGTCGCAAGCAGTATTTTTAAATTTACCCCGGTCTCTGAAAGGGAAGAGGATTCCCAAAGAATCTTCTTTGAGGATCTTCTCTGCATGACTAGACGTCAAATCCAAAGCCCCTCCGTTCAATGGGGTGGGAGACAGGCCATTGGCAAAGTCACTCGGTAATGCTCTGGGCAGCTTCTCCTCGAAGCCGGGGGACTTGTGGAACTCCTGGGTGCTGTTGGACGGGGACAGAGCCTGCATGGAGGAGGTAGACTCTGAAATGGCCGGACTCCCAGCACTCTGGCTCTCTATGTCCCCCCCTACTGAGGACGAATCGTTGGTCAGGACGTCCCCTTCTACGGATCCGTTCTCCACTGACTTCAGACTGGCCTGCAGCTGCTCTGCCAGGCCGGCGTTGATCATCTTCATCTGATTTTCCAAGGCCGCGATGCTCGACATCTCTAGGGGCAGAGGTGAAGACGACAGGCTGTCTTGGGAGGCGTCCGCAGACTTGGGCGTATCAGGGATGCTGCCCTCGGGACAATCTTCCATGTTTTCATCGGAGAAGTTGTCTAGGTCATCGAAATTTTTCTCATCAAAGGAGCCCGTGTCCGACTCCATGGACTCGGGGTAGCTGTCGGCGACCGGGGTGTTGGGAATCTGGCCTCCCATGTGCATTCGGATGTGCTGCTGCAGGACCACGGCATTAGTGAACTTCTTCTGGCAGATGGGGCAGGAATGCTGGACTCTGAGCGGCGGCATAGCGCGGTGCACACTGTAGTGGGTCTTGAGATTGCCTTTCGTGGTGAAAGCCCGGCCGCAGATCTTACACTTAAAGGGCCTTTCCCCAGTATGTGTCCGGTAGTGCATTTTCAAGGCGCTCTGACAACTGAGAACTCGGTGGCAGATGATACACTCGTTGGGGTCGGTCGCCTTCTTGTCAATGTTCTCAACCAGCTGCTGGAGCTTGGACGTCTCCGATGCCTGGGTTGAGTCCAGCAGTCCCCCAAAAGGAAACTTAGCCTTGAACTGCTCTGACATGAGAGGCAACAAGGGGTTGGTGAAGGTGGTGGCGGCACTGCCCGGGCCCGAGTCCGCAGCCGGGGAGCTGAGGGTGCTCTTGCTCATGGCCGGGACGGAGTTGGTGACCCCGCTGCTCTCTTCGGTTTGGCCGCCGGAGGGTGGCAACGTGGACCCTTCGGCTTCCTCTGGGAGCCCACCGGGATTTCTGGTGGCCGGGTCGGGGGCCCCGGAGTCGCTTTTGACTGAGCCCGGGGGGCTGGCAGCAGAATGGCTGATGGGGATGGGGGCTGGCTCTTCCGTCTTGATGAAGGGCGTGAGGCTAGGGAGGGTTGGGGGCAAGGGCAGGCCAACTGAAGTGGTCAGCGTGGGCAGGACCGGCTTGGTGTCGAGCCAGCTGGTGACTGGCTTCTCTGGGGGGATGGACATGCCGTATGGGATGCCAGTACTTGTGGGAATGTTGTCCAAATGCTCAGGCACGGGATATGGGTTCATCTGGATATGAGGGTATTTCTCTTTGTGGCGCTGAAAGTGGACTTTCAGGTTTCCCTTGGTGGAGAACCTGTTCCCGCAGATGTTGCACTTGAACGGCCTCTCTCCGGTATGAGAACGCAAGTGAATCTGCAGAGCACTGTCGCTCCCAAAGACCTTGGCGCAGAACCTGCACTTGTGTTTGAAGAACGCCTCGTCTGACGTGCTTTTCGCTTCGAAGGCAGTGACATTTGGTGGCTTGTTTTTTCTTTGCTGGGCCAAGGCAGACAAGGAGTTTAAATCCTCTGCAGTTGTTCCGATGTTGGGCAAAGGGCTGGGGAAAACCGAGTTAGCAGGGGCCGGCTGAGGTAGAAGTGGATTAGATGCAGGACTTAATAAACTGCTTATTGCAAAAGCTGGTGAGGATGACGCCGAGGCTGCTGCTGGGTTACTGATATGGGAGGCACCGGCGCTTGAAGCCACTTTTTCCGAGGACGGGGTGGTCACTGCTGCCGCCAATAGGTTGATGTTGGGGGAAGAGCCGCTGTTGGGTGGAATGATGGTATTGCCAGAACTGCTCTGAGGTAGCTGGATCGGGGGTAGCTGCTTCACACCACTGATGCTGGCAGATTGGCTGGCGAGGCTCTGTGCTAATCCAGCCGCTGCTGCCAGCTGCTGAGATAAATGGGAACTTAGCGTGGACAAGGGGTTGGCAGATGTTCGTAAAGTACCTTGAGAAGGACTAGAAGACGTTGGCAAGTCTGCGTTCTGAGAAGCCAACAGCAGTATTTGGTGACGAATCTGTTCGATGAGCTGCAGCTGGTGAATCTGCTGCTGCTGCAGTGCTAAGAGCTGCTCCATGAGGGCTGGGACGGCCAGCTTGCCCCCGGGCCCCCCACTGCACCTCGCTTCCTGGGAGAACTGGGCCACTGCCACCTTGGTGCTCTGGAGGTTCTCGATGATGACGTTGCTGTTGATCATGGAGAAGTTGCCCAGTGTTGTCAGGTCCCCGAGTTGAGGTAGAGAGGTTGTGATGGCTGAGGTACCTGTGGGGGAGCTGCCGTGGCAGCCGGGGGTGGTACAGCCGTGGCTGCCACTCGACGCACTGCCACTGCTTTTGCTAGTGGCTGGGGCCCCCACCTCCATGGGCTCGTCCCTGTCGAGTCCGCTGTGTTCTGAAAGGTCACTGCAGTCTGCTTGATCTGTTTTGTTAACGGTGTCATTCATTTGTTCATCAGGATTATCGGAAGGGGGGGCAGAAGAGAAGGTTTTGGGAGGGGAAGGTGGATTTTCATTGACGATTAAAACCAGTTGATTTTTAGTACAGTTCTTCTTGTGGAGCAGAAGGTCTGACAATTCAAAGAACTCGGCACAGCACCTGCCGCAGACGTGGGCATCCTTGTTCTTAGTGGTTCGACTCGGTTGACCCTTCTCCGTGTCTCCTACAAACAGCAGAAGGCGCAGGGTTAAAGGGGAGCCAGACGACTCAGAGTCATCTATGACTTAAAAAAAAAAAAAGGTTAATCAGTTGTTTTCTACCTGCAACCGATCAATATTGCCCAAGAATGTCCATAATTAATTTTTATGGGTAGAGGAGGAATTCCTATCAATCTGGTATCTCAGAGGCTCATGGCCTTCCCATAATCCATCAACATAGAAAATACTGTGAACTGAAGACATTGGTGCCTAATGTACATTCCATAGCAAAATATTGATTTCTAACATTTTATACACCTTATTGTCTACTTGTCCAGAGAGTGTCCGGCGACCATTCTGAGGACTCATTAGACTCTTGAATTTCTGTCAACCTTATTCATTTTCAAAGGATGCAAAGATATCTCTGACAGTTTGTTCTGTCACTAAACTAATTTGTGGTCATTCAGGTTCCAATCAGTTGTTGACAAGGGGAAAACGAATGCACATCACCAAGCACAGACTGACAACTTGAAAATCACCCCCAGCCCCTACCTCGAACCTGAGCTAAGTCTGATCCGTGACAAACGCACTTCAGTTAACATCGGTAACAAATCCTCCAGCCGGCTCAAGATTCAGCTGAATACAAAAGGGAAAGCAACGCACACACAATGAAGAGAAACTCCGTGATCATAATCCGTTACCAGGCCCGCCTGGCACCTAAATATCACCCCACGGTATGTTTATTTTTAAAACAGAAGAATGCAACCCGGGCTACCACTTCACCAATCGAGGAATAAATGCCACATTACACCTCTAAATATTTCATCCAAAGTGTTCTTTATATCTATAAAAACAGGCACAAGATCTACATTTCCGATTAAACATCAACTTAAAAGAAGGAGATGCAGTTAAGAGGAAGGGCTCCCATCCCGAACGAAATAGTTCCTAGTTTAGAATTTGGAAATGCCTTGCAGTTCTCCTTGTCTGAATGCCTTTAAAAACAGTTTGCTCTTAACTGTTAGCAATTGTTCAACAGATTGTCCTGAACCTTTCATTATAAAATCCCTTTATTTCATGTTTGTTTCCACTGGTTGCTCAGATTTCTTCTCACTAAGATCCATTTGTAAATTAAACACAAAAATCTCCAACTCCAAGCTAACATCCTATTCAAAGACAGGATGGCGTCCCATTGTTTGCCCAGCATGGGGAACACCAGCTTCTGTTGTACAAATGGTGTGTGGTCATCTCCGAAGGCTGTGAAAAAAAAAAAACTGTTTAATTCAAGGATTACCTCCCTGCATGCTTTTCTGTAGAACTGAATCAGATAATAGGTAGTTTCCATGACTTCCAAATTGAATCTCCCAGAAAACTTGCAGGATAAGAAAGTAATTGCAGATATGAATAAATGCAAAATCAAAATGCTGTTTTTCAGGAAACTTAGCTTCAATTCAAAAGAGTCAGCCATTTGCCTTTTTGTAGTAAACATCAGGAAAAAAACAAAACAAAACAGGAGCAGTTTGCATTCCAGAAAATAGAATTAGTACCTAAACACTAACTTCTGAAAATTCCTTTACTCTGTTTGCCTTGAGTGGTGCCGAAGTTGATTAGATTCCCTGGCAAAGTATGCCAAATGTATGCACACTTTATTCACTGGTAGTGTTATTTGAGTAGCTAAGTTATACTTAACAAGCTAGCTTTCCTAATACCCATCTTTTAATCTCCACAAGGGTATACTGCAAAATGCATTAACACCACCAAACAAATCTTTGTGGTAGCAGAAAATACCAATAATGATTCAGTTTTAGTTTAATGTTTAATCATCCTAATTGGTGCTGGATTCCCATGCACATTCAAGGTGCCGGTTTAAGCACTTTCTGTCTCTCTCCTTGCCTTAAAATAATATAAACAAAATATTAGGTGAAATTTGCTAAAGTTATGTTGCTTAACTTGGGACAAAAATAATGTGACAAAAATTCTGTTTTAAAGCTTCTTATTTTGACAACCAATTTTAAATGATGCATCCATTTCAGATGCTTATTTTAAACTAGGAAATGCAATTCCTAATATATTCCACAGAAATGTTATTTCTTTCTTTGCACATTTCCATATGTAATGGTTATGTTTCCATCTACTTTTACAGCCAATTATGAAGGAACAAAAGCTATTCTGTTTGTTCACACATTTTCAACAAAATGCATTAAAACTATTATGTCAGCATGTTCTATTAAGCTCTGCATTCAGTGGAAAATACTCTTCAACCAGCTCACATTTATCAAAACATAAAGCCACTTTAAAACACAGTTTTGCTTGGTCAGCTGGGCTTAGACAAATAATGACAGATTCAGAACTAAATAACTAGCAGGGGAAATCAGAAAACTGACTTCACCAATTGCACACATTACAATGTAGTTGCTTCAAATATTTAGCACATCTGTGCTCACGATTAAAGGGCATTTTAATTCTTTCTAACTTGCAAACATCTGATATTCTCATAATATAGAGAGAAAATAAAAGGTAGGTGATGTTAGAGAACTCAGCTGATTATTACTTTCCTGTGCTCGAATTTTGCATTTGTGCTGCCTCAAGACTCACTTGAGATTTTTCAAGTTTTTTCGAACTGAATGTTTTTATATTTAGGATTGTGCTAACTGGACGGAAAATATAGACACTTAAAAAAAAAAATGCCTGCTCACTTCTAAGAGAGAGACTGTGTTAAAAAGCTGCCCATATTTTAGCTTTGATTTTCACAACATTTTAAGAAGCTGACATTTTGATCTTGCTCTAGAGTCAACTAATTTAATTTCCTGATGTTTATGAACACCACACACACACACACACAAATCCTAGTATCCATTTTGATTTATTTTAAAAGCAGGTGTCGCTACAGTGTAATAGTTCTTAACTTTAAATCTATCTGCATTCTGAACAGAATTCCAATGAAACAGCTCTTTAAAAAAAGACAAAACAAGAGGACTAGTTTGAAGTCTTTAACTACCAAAGGGAATATTTTAAGTGGTAATAAGAGCCAAAAAACAAAAGACAAAAAACAAAAAAACGATACCTCAAAACAA
This sequence comes from Tolypeutes matacus, assembly GCA_026826555.1. Taxonomy (NCBI): domain Eukaryota; kingdom Metazoa; phylum Chordata; class Mammalia; order Cingulata; family Chlamyphoridae; genus Tolypeutes; species Tolypeutes matacus. The sequence goes on along the minus strand of JAKSZT010054260.1, from coordinate 128,469 downwards.
ACAAACAAACAAACAAAAATTAACATATTCTAATTCATTTTTCCAAAATCTCGGTTATCTTGTATCTCGCGTGATCATCTGTTACACAGGATTGCAACTGGTGACCCCACTATAGTAAAAACAGTTGCCTTGATCCCTGTACTATTGTGAAAATAACATTTGAGTTCCTTTTCAATCAATTTTGCATATAAATTGAAGCAATTCTGTAAATTTTGTAATCCTGGTCAGGCAGGAAAAGTTAAGAAGTAGTGGTTTTCCACACCAAAAGATTTGTGAATTTTCTGTGCCTTTTTTTTTTTTTTTTGCATGTCTGAGTGTGGATGATCTTATAGCGCCACCCAATTTATACTAAAATCCTAGATGTTTGGGTTCTTGTACTATTTGGGAACATGATGCCCAATTCAAATTTGTCAGTTTTTGATCATCTAAACTGAACACTGCAGAATGGGAAGTAGAAAATGGAAGCATTCCAGCCGATCTGTCTACTAAGAAAATAAAAGTATGCCCCTCGCAGAAAGGGTTTAGCCAGCCAGGAAAGCAGAACAAAACCTATTCTGCTGCATTTAGTTTTCATTTTTGGAGCTCCTCAGAAAGACATTTCAGCATACTTGCCATTACCTTCTGATAGCATTAACAGTTTTTAATAGAATCTCTCATGATGGTGATTCTGGAGTTCAGAAATTCAACAGGCTGTTACTTTCCATAGATCCATTTGGAAAGGCTGTCACAAATGTTTTTAATCGATTGACCATTTATCTTTTTTTTGGCACTGACCTGGTAAATGCCTGAATCTGAATGTCCAGCTTAAGATTCCAAGGAAAATTTAAACACTACAACATATGCTGGGCATTATTTTCTTTTAATATCTACAGTTTCCTCTAGCAATATGTAACTAAATGACAAATTTACTGACACCTTTCAAGTTTGCTCAGTGTTCTGACCAGGATTAGTGTACTCTCGAGTGGAAGACTATGAGTGAAATCTCTGGGGGGAAGAAAACAGCAACATGGACAAGATACTCCTTTAAAAATAGTAATCCAAACCCACCTAATGTACACAATAAATAAAAGGGGAAAAACGTCTTTTCCATAGATGAATCAAACTGAACACTAGATGGGGTTCCAGTTGCAAGGGTTTGTTCAAAACTTCTTTTGTGGCTTTCCTCTTCCAGTGACGCGTAAAAGAGACTCCTTAAGGCGAGATCTAAACTTTGACTCCATAAACATTGGCAAAGGCACAAGAAACTAAATCCCTGTTGTTTGAGGGTAAAACTGAGCTATGGGAACTACCTGTCAATCTTCCCCTTTGGGGGTCTGGCATCTGAGGGTGACAGGGGAATAAGGTTAGGAAAAGAAGCCAAGCTGATAAGGTGAAACTAAAATAAACTACTAACTTCCTGCTAAGTGACTAGCAAGACTCAATCTGGGGGTCATTGGGAAGATACTGAAGGACGTATTATGATCTGGACCTCGTCACCTTTGCATGGAAGGAGGCTAGCAAAGGTTAAAACAGCCCGGCACATCTAGGTTTTCTAAAGCCTGGCCCACGACGTTTTTTTCTTGTGTGTGTGTGTGTGGAGGGGGTGGTGGGGGGAAGTGATGTCGGTTCATAGGTTAATTTAGCATCTCCCTCGCCAAACTACTTCAGTTTTGATATTCTATGACTAATTGTGGAAGATATGGCTAGTTGCACCAGGATATGCCTTAGAAAAATGTAGTAAAGACTATAGATGGAATTTGTTCTGCTTGCTCCAGAGAGCTTGGCTTTTAACAATCTCAAAGAACTTAATTACTGGTCTCCCTATTTCTCCTCCCGGTTCTCAGGAAGATCTCCACATTAAAAATGTGGGTTTCTGACTTCTAAAGGACTTCCGTCGGTAAAGATGACTTGCTACCTCCAAATGTCTAAAGACACAAAAGAAAGTCTCCAAAGAATAACCTATAAATTGGCACTGGTGCCTAGAAATCATAGGAGAAACTTGATGGAAAATAAAACACAAAATATTCAGTATCACAAATTGACTGTCACACAGTCTCTATCATGTCCAACTAGACTTTGCTTGTTTGTGTGTTTGTTTTTAACATTTTAGGAAGTATGTACAGCCCAAAGCAAATCCCAAGAAACAGTTTACATTTTCTCAACCAGAATCTTCCATTATGCCACAAACTTAAAATAGGCCTGATTAAGCATGAATTCTTTCCAACTGCCTTATCTTGCAGGTGTCGGTTTTTCAAAAAAAAGCAATTAATTATAGTTCTCTCTAACCTTTTGGACCCAGAAATCAATGTTGCCATTAAGCTGTTCACAATGAGTAAATTACTTTGGTAAATAATAGAATTTCATTGTTAATAGAAATATGTGGAATTTTTATGATTCTTTATATGAAAGTCCATGTTTTATCAGCAATTCATGATATTCTTATTTTCCTTCCAATATCATCTTCTCCTTGAAAGAGTTGAGCATCAAAATATGTTCTTAACAAATGAGTGAAGTCTGAATAAGTAATCCATGTAGTACAGGAATCTTCCAAACACTATCAAATGAAGCAAAACCCAACACACACATACATACACACACACACCAAGTACTGAAATCTAGATTTCTAGAAAAGAACACATATAACACCAGTATATTCACCCAGTATCCTTTTCCTCAAAAAAGATTTAGCTGGGTAAAAAATGTTACCCATGGTAGTCATTTTTCTATGAGTAATTCAAGACTTGTTGAATATCTGTTAAGAGAAAAGTCATATTTGACATGATTTTGATTTCACTAGAAATATATTTTTTTAAATCCCATAGTTTTATTTAGGGTACTTCTAGCATCACAGTTAACACTGCAATAGAATTAAAAAATATCAACATCAAAAGATCCAGCAAACAATCTTGTTTTCTTGAACTTGCTCCGATGAAGGTATAGGAGTGGCACGGCTTGGGTTTTCTTTGTAAGCACACACACACACACACACATACACACAAGTACACACATGCAGGACACAAATGGCACATTATAGCCCTGGGAGCTCCTGAGGCTTTACAGTTGCTCCTGGAGTGATCCTGTAACTGCCGAACAAACTTTTCTAGGTCCCACTCTGAGTAAAAGTCTTAAAATGTGAGGTGCTAGCACAGCGGAAGAGTACAAACTAGATTTAGTTTGGTAGGTTCAATATTTCATTTGCCATATTTTGAGATCATCTCAAGATATAAGAAGAAATAATCTCATGGTTTGAATAGGGGTTTGTCCTCTAAAATTTATCCACCTTTCTATATGTTATCTAAAAAAAAATTTTTCTTGAAATGTGTGTATGGGTGTGTGGGAGGAGAAGAAATGGAGATGGCTGAATTCAGTACAGAAAGGTGACTTTTTAAAAGGTAACTCCAAAGTATATCCCCAACTCTCAATTCCATTTATCCCACAAATATTCCCAAATAAAAAGAATGGATATGTAAGGCCCTCCTGTAGGTCAGGCACTGGGAAGGATTAGTTGTGTACTAATATTACAACACACTAAATCCTGTAACCCTATTACAAAATCTACCCTCTAGGCAACTTCTCCCAAACTTATTGTTCAACCATGTAAAAACAGCCATAACCTAAAACCATTACTACTGAAGAAAAAGAGGAGGGGGTGGGGAGAGGTGAAAAAAGGGGGCTGGGGGGGTGTTTCCTCTGGTGCCCCTAATAGTTTATTGCCTTTTAGGACAATGGACTAGCTTTTGGAGATAAAAAGAAAAGAAAGAGAAAGCAAGAAATTAAAGGAAAGAAAAAAGAGAAAGAAAGGAAACTTGATTCAGTCCCTTAATTAACCTCAAAGCTCACATAAACTAAAACAAAAAACAAAAAAAAAAAAAACAAAACAAAAACAAGAAAACACAAAACAAACAACAACAACAAAACAACACCAGCACTAATAAATGATAATGGTAAGAGGCAGTGAACTCCTTTTATGCTATCGCTTTATGAGAAGTCTTAACTATTAAAAAAATTCCCTGATTCCGAAGGCGGCAGGAGAAAAGCAAAGACCTAGCAAGCATCATTTCTCCAAGAAGCCCGAGTCTTTTTTCTTCTTTTTTGTGGAAAATGTATGAAGTCAATACAAATTTACAAAATAAATAAATAGAAGGAGACTAAACCTCTCTCTTCCCCCCCCCCCCACCCGCTTGGCTTTTCGTTTGCAAATTGTTAACTTTGACAGGATTTCGGTATGGAAGGTCGCACTAGAAACTTTAGGAAAGATGGGTGTGGGGACGAGAAGCAGAGAAACCAGCTGAGAACGTCCTGAAGAAAACCCGCAGGCCTCGGTTAATTTCACCTCGGTTTACCCCGCGTGCCCCGTCTCGTCTGCGGTGGAAAGTGGGGTTCAAGGGCCCTTCTCAGCCGACTGAGAAATCCCAGCGGCTCTCAGTAAGGCTTGAAGCTTGAGTGGGTACTTGGGGTGGGGGTGGGGGGGTTACTGTGAACAAGTAAGCGGTTTCAGGGTCCCAGTTTCTCACAGAAGCCCCGTTTCCCGACGGCCGGGGCGATGTGAGTGCGGGTCCCTTGGCTTCCCTGCTTGGGGTCTGCTCGGGTCCCTGCGCCCCAGCTCTACTGAGAGGCAGGCCTCGGGGGAAGGCTCCCGCGGACCGCGGGGCCCGGCGGGCCGCTGAGTTTGGTGGACAGAGGTGACGATCTGCGGGCGCGCTGCTGAGCCCCATCGGGGTCCAGCTTCCTCCTTCATACCCTAAATGCCGTCCCGGACCCGAGCATCCGGAGAGGCATCCGGAGCCGCAGAGACTCGGCGGGGGTTGCCGCTTGTTCTCGCGGCTGCCGGGAGGCGAGCATCGAGCCGGGATGACCCGGGAACCGAGCCCAGGCGATGCTCCCTGGCCTCCAGGGCTGGGCCTGGGACCTCCGAGGCCCCTAAAATGAAACCCTTCAGGGACAAGGAGGGATTCAAGGAGGCCTCGCTCCGTGCCCCAGATTCCTGGCCCGGATCTCTCCTACACTCGGCTGCAGCTCTAACTTTGTTCTGGACTTGTTCATTCTCTTCGGGACCCGGCATTGTCGCTTCCATCCGAGAAAGCTAGTGCCTCGGGTTCAGAGGGGTTCTCCTCTGGCTGCAGAGACCCCTACCCCAGAAAAATTACCCTTAGGATTCCTTCCCCGGCCCTTCTGCAAGTATGGGGGACCGCGGTCCTCAGCGCACGGGTATCGTGTCTAAAGATTTCTTGGGGGCAGGGGTGCACGTGTTGGGGGAAAGATGCGGGGATAAACTTGGGTAACCGGTCCCCGACACCTTCCTCCGTCCGCCTTCACCCGGTCTCGGAAGCAACCGGCAGCAAAAAGGATTCTCTGCCCCGGCCGCGACCCCAGCGTGACAGGCACGGGGCGCCCAGACCCAGGTCCCCACCGTCTTGCAGCTCTGAGCCCCCCAAGCCACCCCATTCCGCAGCGTGGGCCGAGGTGGAGTGTGAGCTTGGGTGCGGGGACACGGAGCAGGGCGCTCCCCCACTCTGGGAGCTCAGTCCGGACCCCAAAGTAAACTTCCTTCCCTTTTGCACAGGGGCAGGGGGCGGCGAGGCCGGGCGGGGTCCCCCGGCACCACGCGGGGAGAGCGCGGGCCCTGGACCGGCAGGCGCGGACAGTCTCTGCGGGCACCCGGGCCCGGGCCGCGCGTCCCGGGCTCCTCTCCCCGGAAAAGCTCCCCGGAAAAGCCGGGAGGGAGGAGAAAGGCAGGCAGGCTCTCCCTCCTCCCAACAGGAGAGCCCAGCAACTCCGGAAAGATCCTGCAGGGAGATGTGTTTGCTTTCCCCGGGGCAGGAGGGGGGAAGCCGAGCCAGGGCAAATGGAAAATTAAAAAGAAAGAAGAAGAGAACAGCCGAGTCCACAGGGCGAGCCGGACGGCGGCGGCGGCGGGGTAGACGACGCGGGGACCAGCCCGCGGGTGCGTGGGTCCGAGTGAGCGTGAGTGTGAGCGCGAGTGTGTGTGTCCGCGGCGCGGGCCGGAGCACTCACCATCTCGCCGGGGGAGCGAGGCCACTTCGGGGTCGGATTGGAAATGTTGAGGCTTCGCTTGCTTCCTCCGCGACATGCTGGCTCAAACATCAGCTGGGGCAGAATAAAAAATTACTAAAAAAAAATCTTCTCAAAATTACGGAAATCGAGCGGCGGCGGCGGCGGCGGCTCCCCCCGCCCGCCGGCCCGCCCGCCCCCTCCCCGGCTCCCCGGCCCCGGGCGCAGCGCGCATGTGTCCTGCTATAATTATGATTATCAATAATGCATTGCGATTAATCATAGAGGGGCTCTTTGAAAGGCGATTGGCACCGGGCCAGCGCTATTCAAACCCGCTCGCCTTAATCAATTAGGCCGTGATTTGCTGCAGACCCCTGTCTCTCCGCGCGCTGGCCCAATAAGCCGGCCGCGGGGCTGGCTCTGCACGCCGCGCCGCCCGGCACTGGGTTAACCCTCTTCGCGACCGCCCGGGACTCCGCGGCCCCGCCGCCCGGGGCCTGCCTCCTCGCCACAGCGCGCCCCGCGCCGCGGCCCGGCGCCCCCGCCCGCCCTCCTCTCGCCCCCCCCCATGCCCGGTTGGGCCGACCCAAATTAGCATGCCCGCCCCCGGGCGCCGCGGCTCCGGTGGGGGTGGGGCCGGGAGGCGGGCGCTGGGGACCCAGGCTGCGGGCGCGCCGCGAACTTCCCAACTGCGGCGCACCGCTCGCGGGCCAGCGGGGGGGTGGGGGGGGGGGAGTCCCGTGGCGGGATTTGGGGTCTGTGGTGTGGCGGGGACGACGTTCCGCTCCGTGAGTGTTTCTTCGTTTCTCTAAGAGCCACCCGAAAGCAGCCCACCACCACCCCCAGAAAAAATAAAAATATAAGCGAGTGGGGAAGCGCCAGCCCCACGCGGGCCGCCTCCCGCCCGCCGCCCGGCCTCCCTCCCGCCCGCCGCCTGGCTCGGCGCTCCTTCGCCCCGAGTTCTCCATCCCCTGGATCCGGGCTCGCGGGGGCGCGGAGAAGAGGATCGAGGAAAGGTTTGGGGACGTGGTGGGTTTGGGGCTTTTTTTTTTTTTTTTTGGGAGGAGGGAGCTCTCCTGCCACCCACTTCCCACCCCCCTGAAAGGCCCCCCGATCCTCCTGCTTCTCTCTGGCTCCCTCGCTCCCTTTCTCTACCTTGGGCATTCCCAGGACAATTAGGGCTGAAGTTTTCGGGAGAAACGGCCCCCGGGCCCGTGGGATAAGGGGGCGGCCCGGCTCCGCCCAGGACCCCTCCTGGACCTCCCCCCCCCGGCAGCCCGGGTTGGCTGCAGGGCGCGTCATTCCGCAGGGAGGCGGCGGCGGTGGTGGCGCCGCCGATCCCGGGGCGGGCGGAGAGCGGGGACCGGCCTCGGCTGGGAGTTCAGCTCCGGCCGGGTGGGGGGGAGGGGAGGGGCCGCCGCCAACCCCACGCGCTGCGGCCCGCCCCGGGCCACGGGAGGAGCCACCGGGCGCGGCCCGGCCCTGGGCAGAGCAGTCTCCGCGACCCCTGAGCTCCCGGTCCTGTGTGTGGGGGGGTGGGGGGTGGCGCTGCGTTCCAGCCTCCGGGCGACGAGGTGGCGACGCCGAGTCGGGAGTGAGTTAGAGGGTCTCTGTCCACCGCTGCCCGACTGCTCGGGAGCTCGTCTTCACTTGCTGAGAGCGACGCCCAAACTTTTCCGTCTATCACCAGGTGCCCCGGCTGGGATACAGTCTCCTCCCCGCGCCCCGGAGCCCGGAGTCGAGAGCCCCGATCCCGCATTCCCTCCGCCGGGCTCCGGTGCCGGCGAACCTGGGACTCGGTCCTCGGCTCAGCCTCGGGAGCTCCTCGCTCCAAGGTTCCCGAAGTCCTGCGCCCGAAAGACAAACTAAACTTCGGCTGATGAATGGGGGAAGGAGGGGTGGGGATGCAGATACACAATCCCTGCCCTATCTCGCGATCGGGAAAGGAGGGGGTTCATAAGGACACTCCAATTCGGGAGCGCCCTCAAGACTGTCTAGTGCCACAGTCAGTTCGCGCGAAGTGGGCACCAATCTCCCGATCGGAGCTTCGGGTACCTTGGACCCTAAAGCAACCGTGCTCCCCCAAACCACCCTTTTCTCTTTCTCTTTGCTTCTTTCGTCTTTTTAAATCTAAATATTTTGTATGCGAGTAAATGTTTCTGTTTTTCCTCTGCTGACTTTATCTTTTACTTGGTAGAACTTCTCGCTTCTTTCGCTCTGTTCGCCCTTCCTTCACCTTTCCTCTTCTTATTTTTCCTCTCTGCTCTCGCTGGGTCCCTAACACTCACAGCACTCTCTCCGCCTCGCTTTCCCTTTCTCCCCAGGTCTTGTTGGGTTCAGTAGATTTTGATAAAAAGACAAACGAAGCTATCAGTGGAGCTGATGTTGAAGAATGAAGATAATAATGTTTCCATAGGTGGTGTTTCAAATGCCATTATTTCTCACTGAATATTTAAAGAGCTCCCTCGGCAAAGATGGATCTGTGCGCTCCTGGGGTGCGAGCCGCTCATTTCCCCGAGACCCGGGGGAACGTGTACAGAGGCACGTGTAAACCCTGAATCCCACCCCCATCCCGTAAACAAGCGTCCTCGCAAGCACACCGACCCACACTCCTCCAGGTATACAAACGCGCCCGTGTGCACAGGCACACTTGTTTCTCCGAATAAGCCTGCGTTTGGAGACGCCGGCATCCTCTCTGACAATCTTGGCTACTTGAAAGTCCGGGCCTCCGGGGCACCGCATGCTGCGGGGAGCCAAGCCGAGCCCGCGACCCAGTAAACCCCTGCGTACGCCAGGGAATAGCTTCACACGTGTTCGTTGCTTGCTGTATGTGTGATAAGATTAAAAAAAAAAACAAAACAAAACAAAAAACTTTCCCTCTCCCAGAAAAAAAAAAAAAAAAAAGCCCAAACCAACAACCAAACGAAATACACACGCAAAAGCAGCTTCACGATATTTAATTTAAAAATGGGCGAGCAGAGACGAATTAATTGGGGGGATCCAAACTTTAATAACTTTTTTCGTTCTTTTGCGTCCTCGACGGCGTAGAGGCGGGCGTCTCTCTTCGCGCGCCGCGCCCCCAGCTAATTTCTTGTTTGTTTTCTTTCCCTCCGTGGCCGGGGAGGAGTAGAGGGGAGGTGGGGGGGGGGATGGGAGGAGGACGATCGTCGGAACCGCGGGGAGGGGAGAATTGGTCTTTATTGTTGATGGCAATACATCAATTACCGGCCATTGTCTCGGGCCCAAGTTCCGCGGTTCGCTGACGCGGGTGCCGCTGTGTCAGGGCGCGGTGGAGGCTCCGTGTGCCGCGTTGCAAATAAATAATCAAATGAATGAAGACTAAGAGGGGCTAGGGGGTTAATTTTGACTTTTGAGCGGGTCGAAAGAAGGCTGCGAATGCGAGTGAGGTGCCACGGCTGCAGCCTATCCGCCTGCCTTGTTCACTCAAGAGACCTGCGGGCGCGCTCTACAGGGGGTCGCACAATCCCAGCCTTGGGTAGGGGCAGGTGACGGCGGAATCGGGGTGACGGAGCTCGGGATTGCCGTTTCCTCGAGAGAGCCGGGCATTTAGGTGCTGATCCGCGATGGAGAATGGGGGCGACCCGAAGGGAGGTAGCGGCTGCGCCGGGGTCGTGACCTCGCGGGCGGAGAAGAACAGCACCCGGGGAAGGCTTTTGGCAAGTTTTGCAAACTCCCATCTGGGGACTTGATGCCTGCCCTGCCACTAATACGTCCCCTGAGTTTTCCCAAGGCCTAGAGCGTTCTCGGTGGGTTGGCAGGGCCGAAGGGCTGTCCCCAAGGCCACAACTCCATTCCCAACGAAGGGGCTCCCAGGCCTCTTCGCTCCATCCACGACCCTAAGAAGGGAAGGGGTTGTTGAGCCTTCCCATTCCGAGGCCTGGTTCTTCTTCCGGACAAAGTAGTATTTTGGCCCAATCTGACCGGGCATCTCGGACAGGCCTGGGACGGGGCCTGGCATGAGGCCTGGCCAGAGCCCCGGACCCTCATTCGTGATCCGCCAGCACGAGCCCGGCTCCCTCCTCTGGAACTGGAGGACGCCCCCAGCGCTCGGCCCTCGCCCCAGCTTCCTCAGCCCTCAGCCCCAGGCGCCGCTGGCCCCCGGCTGAGGCTAGGAGGGCAGTCGAGGAGGTTTCGTTTTCTTACACCAAGCAAAAAGCGGTGAAAAGGCGGGGGAGGAGGCACATCGATGGTATCAACATTATTGATGGGGAAACGTTCGGGGCCGGAGCCGGGAGATCAGGTTCCCATTCCCTCCCCTCCGCGGAGGTGGGTGGGACGGAGCTGGTAGCGAGGGGTGTGTGTGTGTGTGTGCGCGCGCGCGCGTGTGTGCGTGTGTGTGTGTGTTGGGGTGGGGGCGCCTGAATGCACCCGTATTAACCACCCGCGCTTATTTGCATTTTCCTTGTCTGAAAGTTGGCGAGGGGGAAGGGTTGAGGTGGCTTGTACCCTACCTCTTGGGGTCTGCCCCTGAGGTTGGGGCTAGAGTGGTGGGGGATTGGGGGAGGGGAGGCAAGAAAAATGGCCAAAAGCAAAGAGAAGTTTGGAAAGAGCACCTTAGGTTCGGTTCTTTTTCAAGCCCGGGACTTGGCTTCCCCAGGAGTTTCAGAAACACCTTCCCTAACCTAACTGCTGTCGCCCAAATCCTAGTTCTCACTTCGGCTACCTGTGCGGCTTCGAACCCAAGGCCTGGCGGAGCAAGCTCGGGTGGGTGCCCCTCCCCCCTCCCCCCGGGCTCCGGCGGCGTCCGGCTGTGCGCCCTGGGCGCGGTCTCTCTGCTGCAGCTGAGTCCCGGCTGCGACAAGGCTCACTTTCTGGGGGACTCCCGCCGCCCACGCCAAGGGCTATCTCCAGACGGGCGCCGGGCGCAGCGCGGGGACCAGGCGCCCCGGCGCCGACTCCAGCGGGAAATGCAGCGAGGGTGACCACCCGCACGCACCGCAGCCCCAGGTCCTACACTGTCCACCCGCGGCAAACTTCCGTCTGTCTTTCTTTGCAGGGCCACCCATCACCACACCGGCATTTCGAAAATTACTTCCCTGGTGACTGCAACTGCCCGAGATTTTTTAAGTTTCCGTCCACATCGAGCTCCTTGCACTTAAATTCTCCGCGCCCCGCATGGAACAGTGCCTCACCAAGAGGTCTCTGGGAATAAAATTCCTCCCAAAGGAAATGTCTCGAGGTAGAAAAAGTGGAAAAGATTAATCGAATTTATAAAAAGAAAACCTTTGTTTCCTTTCGGTTAAAATGCCTTTGCGGTTTTCTAAGCGTGAAATATATATATATATATATATATATATATATGTGAAAAGAAAAAAAAAAAAAAAAAACCAAAAAACAAAAAAAACACACCTCCATGCAGTACTAGCTAATTCCTGGAACTCAGGAGGAAGATGGTCAGAAAGCCCAGCAGGGTTCACAGAATCTCATCTATGAGCATAGGACCCAGTGGACTCGTATTCTTTCTTGTATGTCTAATGCTGGGAGTAGGTGTAAGGTTTGTGGATCCCTGTCCTCTGAGTGTGCATTTGGGGATGATGAGGGTCTGATGGAAACTCATTTTCATTCATAAAGACGAGCCTCTCAAAGTCCCCACTCTGTGGGCCTGGGATGAACTAACCCAACAAATCTCTTGCAACAAACATACAATATTCGACTCTGCCACTTTTCATTTATAAATAACAGAAAAAAAAAATTCTCAAAGAGATGCACATCTTGATTATTTTAAAAAAAGCTGCATGCAGTGAAACCGTGCTGGGTGATGGTTTCTCCCTGGAAAGCACCTTTTAGTTTCTGTTTGGTAGAAATCAGACGTAAGCTGGGGCCTCAGAACTGGCACTTGACTAGCCTGGTCCAGCCCTGAGCAGGCCTGTTGCTCTCGAGAGTGGTTATTTCTGAAAGCATCCATAAGGCTTGGAGGTATGCCTCTTACTGGGAATATTTCTCTGGTTTTCACTCTATCCACCTTTGAGGACAGCTTATTTTTGAGGCAGAGAGGTGTTTCTCCTTGGAGCCACAGTTTGAGTCAGAGTTGTGGCTTTACCTCGTCCCCTCAGTAAACTTCAATTCATCAAGTCTTTGCCACGATTTCACTTCAAATCTACGTGCTTGTCTTTCCAGCACCATCAGTGTGGAGAGTAAGAAGGTGCAAAATAACAAAAATGCAGGGAGAGCCCCCCGCCCCGAATTCTCTTCTCTCCTTGCCCTTCCCCAGCTTGACTGCGTTTCCTCAATGATTGCACTATGATTTCTTCCTCTCCATTTTCATCTTCGTTTCTTCAGCCAAAGAAACAGCATTGCTCTCCCCCACTTTAATGTGGAGTTTTAAATTTAGGAGAATTATTAAAAGTTCCCGATTTCAACCTGCATCGCCTGCTCTCTTGGGCCTTCTCCAAGCAGAAGCATTTATCTTTTAAAGTCATAATCCCCAAACCATCCATCATTTCCCCCTTTGGGCCTCCTCTCCAACCCTTCATTAATGTTAGGAGGCAGCTCTGACTTTTTCTTCTTCTTTCCATTCTCATTCTGCCCTGGCCTCCACTTTTTCATCTCGGGTCCTCCCCTCTCCCCCGCAGGGTCTTTGACATACCCGGTTGTAAAATCCAGTCCCTAGAAGGGATCTCTGTGGGCTTTGCTCACAGCAAAGGATGGCCAGGGAACCAGACCAGGGAAATACCATCAACTTACTCCTCCAGCCCAAACAAAAATGATATCGAGAGAGCTGGGATAGAGGCCATGTTTTCCAGCTGTTTTTTTTTTTTTTTTTTTTTTTTTTTTTTCTTTCCTGGGCCCCACAGCACCTCCAGTTTGGGAGAAAAGTGCTGAGAAAACCAGCTCCTATTATCTCAGCCCCCTTGACAATACAATCTCTCTTCCACTGATCTCAAATATTTGCAATGGGCCAGCTTTATTCCACATGTCCTGCTTTGGGATTGAGAGTGTGGACTCAGAGTTAGGCTATCTGGGTTCACAATCCTGGTTCTGTCATTCGACAGAGTATCCTGGAAACACAGCCCTAGATTTGTACCCATGTGGTGGGTGGTCTTGCTCAAATTAATATCGCTGCCCTCAGCTTCCTGCTCTGTAAAATAGAACTGATGGAGAGGAAACAGTGTTTCAGAGCATCTAGCAAGAAATCAGCTTTGCCTCAGACTAGCAGTGTGACCTCCATATGCCTCCAACAGTTTCTTCAAATGTTAAATGGAGATAGTAATAGCTCTTACTCCATTGGGTTCTTGAGACTTAAAAGTTAATATGGATGAAGACTTTAAAGTAGTGACTGGCATGTAATTAGACAACATTAGTGCTCACTATTACTGTTATTACCTTGTAGAGGTAGCGTGAGGATTGAATTATATAATATGGATAAAATATTATTCTCCATCCATTCATCCATTCATCCATCCATCCACCCATCCATCCATCATCCATTTATTCATTTATTCTACAGAGTAATGTGCTAGAATGGGGGATGCAACTGAGAAAAAAACATTGTGGTCCCTTTCCTTGCTTACAGGCAATTAATCAATCAAACAGATTATTTCCTGGGAGAGTGTTTTTGCCTGGCTCAGTGTTGGGGCGGGGGGCGGGGGGGGGGCGGCTAGGAAGAAAAGTATAGGAGCAAAGGGAAAAGTAATTCTTGATCTTAGGGAATTTGTAATATTCTAACAGGGAAGTCCAAATGAATAAAGAAATTTGAGACTAGAGCAAATCGTGTGTGAGCTAAAGCCCACTTGTGCATCGGGTCATTTGGGCCAGATCATCTTTTTGCTTCTGGAAAGCTTAGGAACAGTGGTGGAAGCAGAAGTGGCCTGCTGCTCAGGTGTCAGCTTGTGTTCAACTGGTGATTTCATTTGCCTTACATATTTGCTTTTTTGGCTGTATAGAGTACTCAGAGTTGTGTACAAAACAAAACAAGCATGTGCTGCTTTTCGTTGGGTCCCTGAAAAATATAAGCCACTTACAGTGTGCTAGGCTTTACTTTTCTGGCTTTTTATTTATTTATTTCTTTGTTTGTTTTTTTACCGGGAGGTCCCGGGGGTTGAACCCCGGTCCCTCCATATGGGAGATGGACACCCAACCATTTGAGCCACATCCGTCCCCCTTTTCTGGCTTTTTGCTTCCCATTTTTCAGATTATAAAAATGAATTGCAGTCATTCCAGTAGAGCATTCTGTAGTGAAATCTCATGGTTCAGATGGAAAACCCTGGTATCAGCCTGTCCAGTCCTCAGAGGTGTGCGTCCATGGGGTTGAGATTCAGACCGTCTCATGTTGCTGCCTCGACCAACTCTTTATTAGTATTATAACTATGTTGTGCCCGAATGTAATTGAACATTTACTGGCAAGAATACAAAGTGCTCTTCTGAAAACCCCTCTCCAGTGCTTTGAGATGAAAACACTTTTTATGGTTAGACTCTGGAAAATGAATGAAAATCTGATAAAAAATACCTGTTAGCAATGGAGTTGTGTAAAATGGGAGCGACAATAGCACATGTGTACTGTTTTCAATGTAATAACTGCTTCTCAGGGAAGCATCTGACAGCAAATGTAGTTTAAGACATTTCGCAGATGTCAGCGAGTGGAGGGTGAGGTTTCCTTTTCCCTGGTGCTAGGGGAGCAGACACGAGTTAATCTGTCACTTGATGTCCTCCTCAAAAACAGTGCCTGGGGGCCCTCGGGGGCTTTATTTAGAGGCTCCTAGGAGCTTGGCAGTATGTAAATTATGCGTGAGTGTCCTTCATAGTTCCCTGTGGTCACAATCAGAGGGATTTAAACATGATTTAGCATTCCAGATGATTTGTAGGAGCTTTGGAGCCCGCCAGGGCGGTGGGGAGAGCTGAGGCTGGCGTCCTCACCGTGGCATTAGGAAGGCTTCCATGTCACTGCTGCTCCATCCAGCCTTTCCCCTAGGGCTCCCCTCCTGACCTCTGGTCTGATCTATAGAGTGGTCCCCAGTGTTGGTAGGTGGCCTCTGGAATAGCTTTACTATATCAGGGAATACTGAGGTTTTCCAAAGCCAAAGTCTCTTTAACTTTAAAAAATACAATTCAGTCTACAGTGCCCCTTCACATTCTCATTCATTCATTCATTCATTCATTCATTCATTCATTCATTCATATATACAGTCACTTAACCAACATTTATTGGGCACCCACTAAGTGCCAGGCAGTGGTTTAGGCATGGAGTCTATAAGGGTGAACATGATAGACAAAAGCCCTGCTCTTCTGGTGCCCCACTCCAGTGCAGGGGTACACATACAAAAAGCAACAGATTCTGTAAACTTTAGGGCATAATAACCGCATGGTGTGATAGATAGCACCTTGGCTGGGGGTGTGGGGAGGAAAATGGGGCGTGCAGGAAAGCTTCTGAAGAAGTGACCTGTGAGTTGAGATATGAATGATGAGGAGACTATGTTAAGACTTGGGGCTAAGAGCATTCCAGACCAAGGGAAAGTGCAAATCCCCATTCCTGAGGCAG
This sequence comes from Tolypeutes matacus, assembly GCA_026826555.1. Classification (NCBI taxonomy): domain Eukaryota; kingdom Metazoa; phylum Chordata; class Mammalia; order Cingulata; family Chlamyphoridae; genus Tolypeutes; species Tolypeutes matacus. The sequence continues at coordinate 112,982 of JAKSZT010054260.1, read as the reverse complement.
GAATGAGCTTGGAGATGTTTCCTCCCTTTTTTTCTTCCTTTTTTGTCCTCTCATCTTGTGATTATACTTTCAAGAGGATTAGGGAAATAGAATTTCCTTTATAAAAATTAGTTTTTCGAGTTGAATGGCTAAAGAAATTGTGGAATTTCTATGCAATGGAATACTACTCAGCAATAAAAACGAACTACTTATATTTGCAATGACCTGGATGGATCTCAAAAGCATTATGCTCAGTGAAAGAAGCCACAACAAAAAGAGTGCACACAATATATTTCCATTTAAATAAAATTCTAGAAAATGCAAACTAATTTAAAGTGACAGAAAATAAATGAGTGCCTGACAATGGAAGAGCGGAAGGGACATAGGAAGCTTTGGGAGTGTGTGTGTGTGTGATGGAAATGTTTTTTTATCATGGTTGTGGTGACAGTTTCACAGATATATACATGTTTCGAGACTGATCATAATCATGCACTTAAATATGTGCAGTTTAACCTACTTCGACTATGAACTATATTGCAATAAAGTTGACAGAAATTAGGTGGAATGGATGCTATACATAAAGGATTTAGAGGGAAAATGGAATTGACCACCCTCCTATTTAAACATTTGAACCCCAAACAGTCCTCTGGGGCTTGGTCACATTTGATCTGGAGACAGTTATTGGCCAGGATGGGGTTGGACTAGGATTGGCACTAACCACCAACATCAACCCTGGAAAAAACATGAAGGTTTTCTTGTGTTTTGAGTAGCAGTGACTCTTTCTATTATTTTGCCTGGAAACAAAAATGCCTAGAAACACAAAGACCTCTGATTGTCAGGTCCTAATCTGTAATTAAAGGCTCTACCCATCGTAGGTGGGTAAACCACAACTTCCACCGACAGGCACATCTGTAGGGGTTCAGGGACTGAGGCTGGGCCCACGTGACACAGAGCCCCAAAACTGACTTACAGCTTACTGGCTGGATTTTCATAGCTGTAGACCAGTACTTCTCAAACCATCTGTGGTGAAGGGCCAGTTTCCCCCACCCCCTTAATCCATCAAGGACAAATACTTTGTGGTAAAATACAATAAGAATATGTAATTGAAAAAAAGAAAGAAAAAACAGAGTCATAAAATCTTCCAGTACACATAAAATTATTCTGGCAAACTGCCAGAGAAGCTTCTAAATGCTTCCTTACCATGTCTGTAGTTATGGTGTCACAGCTCACACTGGCCCATGGCCACACTTTGAGTAGCTCTGGAATAGATCAGAACCTTACAGCTAGGTGCCTCAAAAGGGGAATAGGTGAGTTAATGGGTTCCCCTTAATGCTCAGGCCAGCTGGGTGGGGCCTGGGCCACCAGAGCCCTCCAGGCCCAGGTGCCTCTGGGCACAAAGAACTTCCCCCTTTTATCCCATGGAGCCACTCAGATGCTGTAACTGCCTATGTGGAAAGGGTTAGGAAGTGCCAAAGACCAGTGAGTCTCACACTTCAGTGAGCATAATTATGGGCGGGAAAACTTGCTAAAAACACCAATTTCTCAACTTCAGTCCCAAAGACTGTAATTCAGCATCTGCAGAGCGAGGCCCAGGAATCTGCATTTTCAGTGATACCTTAGAAATGGTGGCTGTGACTCCTGTGGCCCGAGGACCTCGATTTGAGAAGCTCTTGTGTGGACACAGTGGAGGTGGTCAGTGGTGGGATTTTCCTGTTGCTTTGCACTTCTTTCCACAAGTTAAGTTTATGTCCAGGAATTAAATTGAGGGAAATTCCCAGCACGGCTTAGCTTCAGCAACAGAAATTGTTTAAACAGAGAAATCACAAACTAAAGGATTTGGGGAGCTCATGGATTCTTCCGGATGGCCAGAGAATCAAGCTTACGCTGTCCAGATTGATTCCCCAGAAGAGGTCCTGAAGAGACATCATTATTGCCACCGGAAACTGTAGAGTGGATTCTTCACAGACCCTAGCTCTTGAGTCAATTTCTTGGTCAGGTGCATTTAGCTGGTGGGTGGGCACTCCATAGCTGCAAAGCAGGCTGGGAAAATGGATGTCTGGCGTTTTCAACTTCTATCGTGGGGATGACCTAAGGCTGATGCAGTGAGGAGTTCCCAGAGGGTGAACCAGAAAGATGTCAGGGGTCCCTACCCTGACTTCCACAGCCCCACTCCCCTACTGGAGAGTTTCAGAGCTGCGTTCTTGCATCACAGAAAGCCCATCTTCAAACCACATGTCAAAGATGGCAGTGAGCTTACTTTCAGGAAATTGTTGGACCCCATCCTGTGCGTTTGCATGGGGCTTTGCTCCCTTCACACTCCTAAGTCAAGGAAACCTGATGTGTTGGAGAATCCCTAGAAAGACTCATCAGGCTCCATCAGCTCTCAGATCCTTGGGATGATTTCAGAAAAAATAAAGGAGGGAGAAGAGAGCTGTCACTTGTTGCATCCTAGCCAGGAATCAGACTGGGCACTGCTCATTGAATTCCTTCAGGAACTCTGTAAAGTGATTTCTATTTTCCCCATCATATAGAAGAGAAAACCAGGGCTCTCAAGAAATTTCCCTGGAATCTCAGAGTTTTGGAGATTCTGGGTGACTTATACCAGGTCTTATTTACATCTTCATGGGATATACAACAAAACTAAATGACAGTAAAAAAGATTTCAAGTTTTAGGGAGCCCAAGTGAGGAAGGGATTAGGACAGGACTTTGGAGTTCACAGCGGGGACATAATTTGGACTTCCAATTTTGATTTCAGGTGATGGGGAGCTACAGACTCAAAGTCTCAAGAGCTGTGATTGCTTTGTATTTTGTTATGAGTGGTCTTTAAATGGCTTTGGTTCAAAACTGATGGAACTGATGGAGGGGTATGAGCAAAGCTAACCCCAGTCCAGTAAATTAAACTGTTTGTCTTTGAACCTCTGATTCTGGATGAGTTCATGAGTGCTGCCAGCATCAAGTCTGAGCAGCTCAGAGCCCCCAGTCTTGCCTTCAGAATGATTCAGTAGTTAAGATAGGCAGAAACCTCTGTTGGCTGATTTGTTTCTTCTTTTTGACCTGCTTATTATGGTTGGAGAGGAGTATGCGTGTAGAAGGAAGAGCCAGGGTTTGGGAAAAGTGTGCCCGAAATTACATTCCTTCTGTGTTTTTTAGCAGAGGGATTTTCCTGAGTCTTTTAACCTGGAGGAGCCTCATTTTCCTCCTGTGAAAACCCAGTGCCTTGTCTATGTCCTGTGTGGTCATCAGGGGCGGGGGGAGGAAGGAGGTGGAATGCAAGGTTGTCAGCTCCACAAGGACAGGGCAATTCATCTGTTTTGTTCACTATCATATTCCAGCACTTGGAAACTGCCCAGTACATGGCATTCAATAAATATTTGTTGAGCGAATTAATCCAACAAAAGCAGGGATGCTGCATTGCATTGGTGCACACGCTAACGTGTTGACATGTGCCAACGTCCTTGTCATGTTATTCTACAGCAATGTCTCAAATTTTAAGGCACTCACAAATCATCTGGGAGCCTTGTTAGGATGATGATTCTAAATTGGAAAGTCAAGGGCGGGGCCTGAGAGTCTGAATTTCTAACAAGCTCCCAGGGGATGTTGGCACTGTTTGCTCGCAGCCCTCTGGGCTAAGTGGCCAGCAAATGAGCGAGTCAAGGGGAGTGGTGGAGGGTGTGACCCACAGCCAGCATCTTTCCATGGGACCAAAGCTGGGAGCATCTCTCAGTTCTCCATCTCATCCTGTGCGGGAAACCTCCCCAGTTTCCCACATCTGTGAGGGGATGAAAAACACATCCTTTTTATTCCCTTGCAGCTGTGAGCACAGCCTGGCCATGGTATCTCATGATTGCCATATTTATGAAAACGATGGATCTGTTACTCTGAGTCACCAGCCTGTGGCACCAGCATTAACAACCACTGATACTTGTTAGAGACATGTGTGTTGTGTATTCAGCAAATGCTTAGCATGGACAAGCACATAGAAAAGGTAGTTATTATTATTGTCATTGTTATTATTAATTTTTTTATTGAGTCTTTTCAAACCTCATTTAGTTCTCTTAGCAACCCAGTAAGGTAGGTATTAATTATGCAAGCTTTGGAATTTTTTTTTTTTTTAATATTTTATTTATTTATTTATTTATTTATCCCCCCTTGCTGCTTGTGCTCGCTAAGTCCATTTGCTGTGCGTTTTTCTGTGTCTGCTTTTCTACCTTTGTTGGGTCGTCCTGCTGCGTCAGCTCATTGCGCTGTGCGGGCTGGCTTGCCTTCACCAGGAGGCCCTGGGAATAGAACCCGGGGCCTCCCATATGGTAAACGGGAGCCCTATCGATTGGGCCACATCCACTTCCAAGCTTTGGAATTTTTAACCCTAGATCTGAGACACACCTGGCCCATTCACACCTCCATATTTTAGATCACAGCTGCGCTTTTCAACTGGGGAAACCACCTCCCCACCAGGGACATTTGTCAATGTCTAGGGATACTTTGGCTGCCCTAACTGGGGAGAGAGACTGGCATGTAATGGTTAGAGGCCAGAGATGCTGCTAGACATCCTACAATGCACAGGCCACCTTCACAATAAAGAATTATGGCATCCAAAAAGTCAGTAGGGTCGCTTCTGAGAAATCCTCTGCTAGATGGCTCTTCCTATAGAGAATGTGAACCCCAGTTCTGCCTGCAAATATTCAAGCCAACTTTGGAGTGAAAAAGATCTCACTAACTGTGTGATTTTTCTTGACTTTTAAGTCCTTGAGCCTCTCAGTGGTATGATTTCAGGCCAAAGGCCAGCAAGCCCTTCCCCATGGCCCCTGCACTCAGCCCTCTGACTTTTTCAGTAAGGATGCCATGGGTGCGGCTATTTCATTTTCCCATTTAATATATGGAGGGAGGAAGGGAAAAAAGGGCCCTGGGGCAGTGGGCTGGTGTCCCATCTCTTTAAGAACAAGACTGATAGCTCTGGGGCCACGTGCTGCTTTGCCCTGGTTGAGATCACCGAGGGGGTCCCTGCCCCGGAGATGAGGCAGAATTCTCAGACCCACCTTGCCCAATTTCTTTTTTTTCCAAAGATAGAAGACAAGACAAAATTAGTACAGGTTCTTCCTTTATGTCATCTCTGCCAGAGAGTGAATTTGGAATTGGACTAAATCAATTATTTAACTATTTCTTAAATACAATACTTTTGTTACTGAAAAAACAAAACAAAACAAAACAAAATCAACAACAAAAAAACCCAAACAAACAAACAAAAAAAGTTGCACTGTAGGCAACTGGTTTGGCAGAATAATGCTTTTTCCTCTCCAAAAATGAGGCAGGACTGACGGAGGTTTGGCCTCTGTCAAGTAATTTAATTTGGAATGAATCTCGACAGCCTGTGGGGCTCTGCAACACCTCCCCGGGAGCCAGGAACTGTTGCAAACCTTCCAGCTGCGTTCCTTGTGAGATCCCCTCTCTCCACACAACATACTAGAATACAAGGGACAAGGAAACATTGATTGGGAAGTGGGAGGGCCAGTAGTAAGTGGGCAGCACATTGCCCCCTGGAAACCATTTCTTTGCTGCAAACCTGTGCAGGAGATGTCCATCAGAGACGGGCAGACAGGCGCCCAAACTCCATCCTGTCTCTGCAGCCTTTTATTGCCAGCGATAGGTGACTTCACGTTGAGCCTGAGAAATGGCGGAGCTGCAGGCGTGGCCATCAACACATCTTATTAATCCACTGTGCTCTCACTTCCCCGGACTGAGGGAGAAGGAGTAAAAAAGTTGGGGGCTGCTGGCTGAGGCTCTGCGGTATTGTGGGTGGCATGGATGGTTCTCGTGGCTGCTGCAGGCCAAGCTGTTGATCACCATCGCTCTGTGCCCCAGCGAAGAGAAGCACCCCAAGCCTGATGAGAAGACCTGTCAGAAACATGTGGGCCTCTTCTGATATTTTTCATGGAAGTGGTGTGGCTGCGATTCACTTTGTCACCATTGACAAATGGGGCCTCCATTAAATAAGGTTGAAAGCAATCAGTCTGTGGCGGAACATCTGAGAATCCCATTCATAAACATCTTTTTTCTTGGCTACACCCTACCCCCAGCACTGGTGTGTGCAGGGAGATTTTAAAGCCCAAAGCTTGCAGGCAAAACTCAGCAGAAAGGAGTGTGTGCCCACCCCTCTGACTTGGCACATGAGGCTAGAAGGCCAAGATCAATGATCAGTATATTGGCAAATACAGTTCCACTGAGGGGCATTTTTTATGGCATGTACATAAGAGTTATGTAGGAGAGACAGGATCTGCCACCAGCCCCAGTGAGAGCATAAAATCCATCTTCTAAATAAAAATATGAAGGCACTTGAGCAGAAGTTCTGGTCTGTGGCTGCTAAGACTGCAGAGAAAGGTCTGTTGAGAACAGTGCAGGTTGGAATGAAAGTGTGGATGTGTGAGCCTCTGTATGGGAGGAGGGGACATCCCTGCAAACATGAGAACAGGGGTATTGCTGAGTGGTTAAGAGCCTGGACAGACCCAGGGGCAAGTCATGGCGCCATCATTTACTAGCCGTGTGGCTTTGAGCAAGTCACGTGAGTTCTCTTGCATCAGGTCGTTGATGAAAATAACAGTCACTGGCCTCATCAAAGTGTTTTAAAGATTAAGTGTATGTAAAATATTTAGCCAGTCCCTGGGACATAATAATAGCTCAATAAATGTTAAAAAGAAGAAAAAATGCTGTGGATGATGATGATGATGATGTTAATAATTATCTCTTGTCACCTGGAATATACTGAATAGTAAAGTACAGCCACATGTTTTACTCATTTGACTCTTACTCCTGTCAGGTGAGAAGTAGGTTCAACCACTTCAAAGCATGCTTGATGGTAAGGAGGCCAGGGCAGAACAGTCCGGGAACATGTTCCTAGGGTGGTTCTTTGTCCTCCAGGGCTGGCCTTGGACTCTTCCTTCACTGTCTTGACTTCCATGTGCTGCCCATTGGTGGGTTGTCTTAAGACTATAAAAAGATTTTAACACCAAGACTATAAAAAAGATTTTATGGCAAGCAAACCATAGTTGAGAAGGAGAATTGCTGTCCTTATAATCACTTGATGACATTCCTGTTTGTTTGATGTTGTGTTTCTTTTTTGGATGGTTTATGCCTCTATTCCATTCTGTTTATCAAGTGTTGCCAATTCATGGTGAATATGGCAAGCAGAAGACCCCAGGAAGCCAAAGTCTAAGTGTAATGGGGAAAGTTGCCAATTGGACAACTAGAATTCTGTGTACCCTTTTTGGTCAATCAAAACCTTGTGTTGACTCAGCTCAACCCTTCAACGGGGCCATAATCATCTCAATAGCTAACATGTATTGAGCCTGACTATGTGCCAGGCATTCAGTGAAAGGCTTTGCAAGTGTGGTTTCATTTAAGCCTCACACCAGCCTTACAAAGGAGGCCCTTTTATCTGCCAGCAGTCTTGGCTGCAAGCAACAGAAGCCGACTTGCTATACCCAAAGGAAGGAGTTTATTGGAAGGATGTTGGGGGCTTCCAGGATTGTAAGAAGGCTGAAACAGAGGGTTCTGAAAAGGGGCAGGGACCCAGTGAATCCCAGAGGGCAAGACACCAGGTGCTGCTACAATCAACATAACTTCCAATCATCTCCACACCCTAGAGTCAGTCAGAATTTGCTGAGCTTACATCACAGACCTGCCATTTGACTGCAATAGGGCAGGAGAAAGTCTTGACTGATAAACATCAGTAGTGCCAGGCAGGCTCTATGTTCCACTAAGACCACACACCATCAGGGGATCTCCAAAAAGGAGTTAGAGAAGTGTGGGGTTAGACTTTTGGATTACTCAAACTGGCAAATATCCACCAGAATATTATTACACATTAATAAACTGAAGTTCAGAGGGGTTAGGTTGCCCAGTTTCACACAGGCAGCAAGTTACAGAGCAGGGGTTTACCACTTATACCCTGGAGACCAAGCTCCTAATCACTCAGCGCACTTCCTTTCATTAGGGAATCATGTTAGGATGAGTTCAGCTGACAGTAACAGGATACTCTGCACAAACTGATCTAACAGCAAGGAAATTGATTAGCTCTTATATTCAGAATGGCTGGTCCAGGGCCTCAGCCATGGCTTCAGGGGCCTGTGCCAGCTTCATCCTAAGGCTGGGTCACCTCTTAGTTTCAGGATGGTGAGCAGAGGCATTCAGGCTCCTTGCTTTCTTGTTCATGACCCATTGGCGAAAGTGGGAGTAAACTTTCAGACTCTTTCTAAACACATGAAAAAACTTTTCCAGAAGTTTCCCCCAAACCTCTCCTTGAGTCTCGTGGGCCAAAATTGCATCATATGGCCACTACTAAAACAATTTCTGCATGCAACTAACACCAGACCTACCAATGGAGTTGGAACCAAACCCCAAACTGCATGGACATTACAAGATGGCAGAGAGGTAGAATGCGTATTGGGGAGTTGACCATGGTTTGCTATAGGGGACAATAGTGCTTTTGAATATCCATGTATAGGTATAAGTTTAACTCACCTTTTATTTAGAACAAGGACATAAGCCAGTCATTAGATTCACCATACGGATACCTGTGATCAAATTTAGCTCTTTCTTCAGCTAAAAACGCTACATTCCAGCGGTTTAAACAGAATGAAGATGCATCAGTTGTCAGTTATTGTTGCCAGCCTAGACTTTAACATCTGGCCAGTCTATGCCCAAAACACATCTGTTATTAACACCCTGCTCTGGAACTTTGCTAACAACCTTCCATTATGGTTAGAGGGCTTGTTTTACTTACCACAGCCTGGTTGGGGAGAGAGATGTGTACTGACTCAGGCTCTTGATGACCTGTCTGTAACCCTCACCATGCATCAAGGCAGTTGTTTCTATGGGAACCTCTCAATGACATGGGCTGTATGTGAATCTCCTCCATGCCCTGGGCCCTAGCTCTTCTCCTGATATCCCACAAGGTGCATCACACAAATGATGGGCAAAGGCAGCATGAGAGGCACACTAAAGGGACATACACGTTGGTTGCTTTGCAAGGAGACAGGAGGGAGCAGCTCTTTTAAATTGGTGGACCAGGGAAGGCAACATGGATGTAGCACCTACTGAGTGATGCTGCAAGGGGTCAGTGGCAATGCAGCAGGTGGTGGTTGTGGGACAGGGCTGGGGTCAGCTCCCCGCTGGATGGGTTCTGAGCCTCCTCACTGCTTCTGTCTACAGTCCTCCCTGGAACACTGTCAGAGTCATGGCTTGTTCCAGGAAGTTAGCAATTGTCTGGTGTCCACCACAATTTCCAGGTGTTTCATAGATCCAACCAGACAGCCTTATTCATCTTCCTGAGAGCCTGGGGGATTGGGAGGGAAGGGCAGTATTGGGAAAGGCCATGTGCAGGAGTGCAAGGAAGCCAGGTGGGAGGCAGCCCTGAGCTTTCAGCTGCAATTCTGCCAGCAGCTCCCTGTGTGGCCCTGGACAAGTTCCAAGTGCCCAGTTATTAGATGAAGAGGCTAGATTCCATTACCTTTGAGGTTCCTTCTGGTTCTAACATTCCGTGCTCCTGACTGTGCACATGGTGGTGCCAAGTTTCTGAGAAGGGTGGTGTGGTGGTTTGGAGCTGTATGTACCCCAGAAAAACATGTTCTTAAACTTAATCCATTCCTGTGGGTATGAACCCATTGCAAGTAGGACCTTTGAATGAGGTTAGTTCAGGTAAGGTATGGCACAAATGAATCAGCCTGGGTCTTTTTTTTTTTTTAAGATTTATTTTATTTATTTATTTCCCCCCCCCACCACCTCATTGTTTTTTTGCACTTAAGTCTGTTCATTGTGTGCTTGTCTTCTTTTTAGGAGGCATGGGAACCGAGCCCGGTACCTCCCGTGTGTTAGGGAGGCACCTAATCACTTGAGCCACCTCTGCTCCCTGCTTTCTTGTTTCTCTCATTGTGTTTTTCCTCCTTGTATCTCTTTTGTTGTGTCATCTTGTTGCACCAGCCCACCACGTCAGCTCGTCTTCTTTAGGAGGCACCGGGAACCCAACCAGGGACCCTCCACATAGTAGGCGGGAGCTCAATCTCTTGAGCCATACCCGCTTCCCACAGGCTGGGTCTTAAGCCTATTAATGGAGTTCTTTACAAGCAGAATGAAATTCAAACAGATAGAGAGAAAGCTACAGAGGGAGCAGCCAAAAACTGAAAGTCAATGGAACCTGGAAGGGAAGGAAGAGGCCTCCACGTGCATTGCCATGTGACAAAGGAGCCAAGGACCAAGGATTGCCAGCAGCCAGCCCCAGAATGCCAGTCTTTGGGGAGAGAGCATCACCTTGATGACTCCTTGATTTGGACTTTTCCTAGCCTCAAAACCATAAGCGAAAAAATTCTTATTGATTAAGCCAACCCATTGCATGGTATTTGCATTAGCAACAAGGAAAAGAGAACAGGTGGTGGCTGGCCGAAGCCACCCAACTGGTTGGGGAAGGAGCTGGAAAGTGAGCCTACTGTGAGCAGGAGGAGGGGAAGGCCTGGGTTCTCTTGTTCACCACTGTGATAGCCATAGCACCTAGCTCAGAGCTTTGCATGTGGTAGGTTCTCAAGAAAGACTTGGTGAATGAATGGATGCAAGTTTCCAGTCTCTTGAGTTAGCATAGATTCCAGAGGTTAGTGCTTGTCTCCTAGGCTCTTACAAAGAAATCCCTGATGTCCCCAGCAGGAGAGTCTTGTTCTTGAATGACACTCATGAGTGATGTCAGAACTTTCCAGGGAGAGAGAAGTTGGAGTTTATCCTCAATTCTCCATGGAGATTTGAAACAGGGCAGCTCATAGGAGGAGGGCTAAGCTGCAGAGGTCAAGAGGTGTATCTGGAAAATCATCTGAAGCATGGGGTGCCTCAGGATCATACCTTCCAGAGGATGGTAGTGCCGTGGAGATGGAACCAGGGCACGGAAGCATGGCCACAGAGTGCTCCTGAGCATTGAAGTCAGGTTGCAGGGGGCTCAGGTACAGCATGATCCAGAGCTCTGTGCCAAAGAGTGATGCAATGTTCTAGAAGGCTCAGTAGGATAACTAAGGCCAAGATGAGGCCATAGATGGGAGAATCCTGTTTCCTATTCCAGCTAGATTTCTCTTATTTTCATTTTTTATTCCTATATTTGTTTACTTCTTTTTAGGGAAGTCACAAGATTTCCAGTTAAGTCATTGAAATGGTTGAAAAGTCGTGATTTCTCTTCTGGACAAAAGGGCCCGAGTCTCTAAAATCAGAGGCTTTCAAACTTTTTTGATCATGATCTACTCTAAAAAGCACATTTTACATCGAGATCCATGAATAAAAGTTTCAGCAAACGAAATGTGCCCATAGCACATGTGATGCACTCTGTTACAGTGGTCCTCAAAGTGTGGTCTTGCACTTGCAGCACCAGCATCGCTCAGGGGCTTGTTAGAAAGGCAGGTTCTTGAGCTCCACCCCAGATAGGCTGTATCTGAAGTTTTTTTTTTTTTTTTTTTTTTAAGATTTATTTATTTATTTTTCTCCCTCTCCCTCCCATTATTTGTGCTTGCTGTCTGCTCTCTGTGTCTGCTCGTCTTCTTTTAGGAGGCACCGTGAACCAAACCTGGGACCTCCCATGTAGGAGGGAGGCACCCAACTGCTTGAGCCACCTCTGCTCCCCTGTGTCAGAAGTTTTGGGATTTTTAGCCTTCCAAGTGATTCTAAGACATGCTAAAGTTTGAGAACTACTGCATAATGTATACTATTCTGATCTGTTTAATAATAATAATAATAACAATAATAATAACAGTTTTCAGCCATTGAGTTTGGGATCGCATAAAGCGAAGGCTACCTAAAAAAAAAGTTCAAGGCCCTTCCTGCTTGGTTTCTTTCCTGCTTCCTTTCCAAACTCACCCCAAATCATTCTGTCCTGGGCAGACTTACTTCACGCAGCTCAGCCGAGATCACCTCCTTTCTGGTTCTCAAACTCCCAGCCCTTTCTGCAGGTGAACCTCTACACTTGTGGCCCCCTGCCCAGAAGGCGCTTTGGAGGCTGGCTTACTCTCCTGTCAGTGGTCTTGGCTCAGATGCCCTTCCTTGGAGGGACTGCCCAGTCTGAGTTGGTCTCATCTAGTTACTTTCTATTTTCTTTTCATCATTGCTTTCAGTGCAATTGATTATTGCCTCCAAAATTATATGAGCTGCATAGAACAAGGCCTGGCATACAGTAAGTCCTCAATAGTTTTTTTTTTTTTTTTTTTTGAAGGGAAGAGGGAACTACTGAGTAATTCTCAACCAGTTTGCACCTGGGAACACATCGTAATAACCGAGGAGCATTTCCAATCCACAAAGCCTAGCTTCCCTTCCATGGTCCTTTCCTTCCTCCAGTGTGAAACCCTGCTGGTATTTTAGAAGAGGCAAAAAAAGAAAATAAAAACACAAAGCATGATACTCCCCTCTCCTGGATGTTCCATCCCTCTCTAGTACTCCACCTTCCTGTGTGTGTAATATTTTAATAGGGAAAATGTAGAGTAAATAGCATGAGACTCAATATTGGGGTACCTGGGCTCCATATAGAGTCCAACCACAGCCTGGCTGTTTGATCTTTGATAAGTCACTTAATGCCTTTATGCTCAGGAAAAGAGAGTTCATAAAACCTGCTTGAAAAATGGGCAAAAAACTTGAATAGACATTTTTCTGAAGAGGAAATATATATGGCCAAAAGGCACATGAAAAGATTCTCCTCACTAGCTCTTAGGGAAATGCAGATCAAAACTAGAATGAGATATCATTTCATGCCATACAGAATGGCCATTATTAAAAAGAACACACAAAAAACAGAAAACTACAAGTGCTGGAGAGGATGTAGAGAAATAGAAACATTCCTTTACTGTTGGTAGGAGTGTAGAAAGGTGCAGTCTCTGTGAAAGACAATTTGGTGGTTCCTCAGGACACTAAATATAGAACAGTCATATGATTTAGCAATGTTGCTACTAGGAATATATTCAGAAGAACTAGAAGCAAGCACATGAACAGACATTGTACACTGATGTTCATAGTGGCATTATTCACAATTGCTAAAAGATGGAAACAACCTAAGTGTCTGTCAACTGATGAATGGAAAAACAAAATGTGGTCTGTATATATAATGGAATATTATTTAGCCATAAGAAGAAATGAATTGGGTAAGCATATGACAACATGGAGAAACCTTGAGGACATTATGTTGAGTGAAATAAGCCAGATACAAAATATTGTATGGTCTCACTGATATGAACTAAATACGATGAGTAGACTTATGGAGTTGGACTATGGAGTGTAGGTTGGTGGGAGACAGAATGTGGGTTGAGAAGCAGGAGCTGATGCTGGATGTGTGTAGAATGTTTAATAAGGTCAATTGCAAATATGTGGCAATGGATGGAGTTGATGGTAGCACATTATAATGAGCATAACAAACTGTTGATTTATGGCTGTGATTGTGGCTGAAATGGGTAGTCTAGTGAGGTTAATGTGAGTTGGAGGGCAGCTTGAGGATAATATAGGGAATGTATAACAGTGATTTTGGTGGTAGATGAGTACTGTGGTTAATAATTAAAATACAGGAATGTTTTTCTACTACAAGGTGTTAAGGATATGGTGATATATGGGAAGATATAACTTACAGACTATAGTTAACAATATTGTAATATTTTTGTAGCAAAAGCAAATAAGGTACTACATTAACACTAAAGGTTAGAAAAATGGGACTATGGGGTTTAGTTTTATGAGATCTGAATTATGATTAAACATTCTTTTCTCTTCTTCATTTTCTTTTTTCACACGGAGATCTTGATTATGTCATTTAACCAATCTGTGTTCATCTGTGCATCTTTCTGCACACTGGAGGAACAATTGAGTTTGTTTTTGGGATTGGATGAGATGAAGGTGCCTGGACAGAACTTTTTTGAAGTAACGCGTCCATAATCTGTTAAACTGCCTTTTGTCTGTTATTTTATTTTTTGAATTTCAAATAAAGTTTGAATTACAAAAAGAAAAAAAACCTCTTTGAGCTCTCTTACCCAGTTGTAAAGGGTCAGATAGGATAGAATTTATGAAAAGGCCACGTAAATTACAAAGACTTCCACAACCTTAACACCTAAGGTGTTGACCTATAAACCCCATGTCACACAGGTGTCTTACTCACCCAAGGAAGCCGAGAGAGCTGGGGCACCCAAGTCTACAGTGCGAGCATGCAAACATGACAATACCTACATGTCTTCTGAAAAGAGACCCCGAGTCACACGGTCTGAAATAGGGCTTGTGGTAATTTGCATAATGATGTGCATATCGTTTGCAAGTCACTCGAGGCAGGTGGGAATGCACCATAATCTGTAATCCTCTTGCTTTCCCTCCTCCAACCATCCTTGGCCTCTTCACCTTCTCAGCGGCCCTGCTGGAGGCCAGCCTGGAAAAATGGTGGGTTGGGCTCCACCTGGAGCTGCCATTGCCATGCCCTCTTTCCAGAAGCCCGTGTGGGGGCGAATCTAGGCCTGAGGGGAGCCCAGAATGCCACGCTGTCATGATGGATGGCAGGCCTTAAGCGTGACTGAGCTTTCACAGTTGAAACCATTAAAGGTTATTCTCCTTTTAATTCTTTGTGGTCGTTCTCACTCCTTCCTTAGAGAAACCTCTGATTTTCACTTGCGAGACGCTTGGCTGCGCTTGTCATACCCTAAAAGGTGATTTCAGTTCTCCGATGCCAAAGAACCTTTTCTGCTAATCAAAACACAGCTGCAAAAGCCTGTGTGATCTGCTAATGGGCACCCCAACTCTGGGATATGTCTGTCTGTACCTGGGAAAATAGATATAATTAGGATTACAGATATCATATGTATATGCAAATGCAGCAGGTAAAAATGACTAGAAACGAGACAGGGCTGGAGTTTGCCAAATCCCGTCAGACCAGCTGCGCAGCTTAACCAGACGCACACACAGCACAGCCATGCCTTCCCCAGAACCAGCTCTGCCGTCATCTCCTCCTCAACTTTGCCCCCCATATGCTGGACTCGTCACACAAAGTATTTTCCTTTTTTAAAAAATATATGAAAATAGATCCCCACCATTTTCTGGACAGGCTCTTTCAATAGCCCCAGATGGTAGGAGGCTGCAAGAATCCCAGCATCTGAGAAGCAGGTGAGGGAAAGATGGGACAAGAGAGCTTCTCTTCAGTGTTCGGCCTTTAATAGGGGTCTGACCCCAGAGTGACGGCCTCATTACCCGAGAGGACCTGGTGAATCATTTCTGAGGCTAAATTGTTTGCTTCGAGGAAAACTACCCTGTCAGGAGGGCCTGGAAGGTTGGTGGGGAGAGTCAAAAGGCTTGGGGTTAAGTTCTTTCCCTGCCTCTTCCTGGAGGTGTAGGCTTGGGCGAGTGACTTACTTCTCTGTGCCTTGAATTCCTCACTCTACTCGCACCTGCCTCAAAGAGCCCGGTACAACGACAGCTCTCAGGTAACACCAGCCTTTGTAATGGTGCGTGGGCGGGTGGCCTCACTCTGCTGCTTGCCATCTGTGTGTCCGTGGATAAATCACTTCACCTCTTTGAGCCTCAGTTTCCTCATCAGTGAAATGTAGCTAATGAAGCCTACTCTCTCAGATGGTTATGAGGGTCACGTCATTTTAGTGGGCAGATGCCCCGGTGCCATGCCATGGTAAACAATCGCGCAGTGTTAAATGGGAGCTAGGTATGTACGTGGAGAAATGGCGTTTGCATCTTTTGGGAGTGAGTGCCAAGCCTGATGTCGTAAGGGAGAGTCTCATTTGTGAAGCTCTGGGTCTGATAAGGGTAGAAGCAGTTCTTGCTCCCATCCAGTCTATCAAAAAGCCTACACAACTGTGCAGGAATACAGTGAAGACCCTGACGTCTACCAAACCATGAGGGCATGCAGTGTGGACATCTGGCTCCTTCTAAGCCATGAGGACATGCAGTGTAGGCATCTGACTTCGTTGCTGGGGTCAGGGTCTATGTGTTTTCCATTTTCATATGCACAGGGCCCAGTGCATTGTAGATGCTCAGTAAATATTTATTAGGTAATTAACGACTGACTGAATCAACGCATGAATGGATGCCTGGCATGTTCCTAAGTGGAAGGTAGTGGAATGGAAACAGACACCCCTCTTCACTCTTCCCACACCCTGCTTCCCCTCCTCCCTATACACATTCCGGGGATATTGTTCATACCCAGCCCCGTCCCAAGCCCAGAAGTGAATCTGCTCCTTTATCTAATCATCTCATTGATGGTTTTTATTCTGTTGAAGGCATCAATATTTGTTCAATAGTATAAGTCTTAAATAAGCATCTAAATGACATATTACAGATGATGAAAGTCATTTCCGCGCAGAAGATTATCTTACACGATCATGTTTCCATCGTTATCTGGGGCCTCTGTAGTTGGCAAATCTCCTCAGCTACTTAAATGATAACATTAGTCCTAATACCATGTAAAATGACTAGTTCCTCAGGGTAGGTTTATTTTTAATAGTGCATGTCAGCAGCAAATAGCTTGGAGGACCCCAGAGGAAATGAGGCTCTCATTGAAGCGATGATATGGATATATTTAATATCTATATTAACAATCTTTTAAGTTTCATGGTGATATTGAACTGGAGAGTGAGACCTGTGCGGGCACCATCTTACATGGCGTAGAGCAGTGTGCATTACGGAAATCTTTTGAGGTTGTTCAGTGTCCAATTTGGGCTTCAGAATCTTTGACAGACATTTGACCTTAGTAGTAAAATACTCTGAAACACAAGCTGGGAGGATAAAATCGCTTCCTTTTTTTCAGTAAGTCTGTTGATATGTTTGCTACGCTATTAAAATGTTTAATCACTTGCCTGCAGCAAAAGCAACCTTCCATCTGAAGTTGTAATTTACTAGAGTGCCCAGAACATGCTTGCTATTTACCCAAAAGATGGGGATTCTCCGAGGGAGAAACGACCACACTTTGACATCAGGCAAAGGAAGAGTTGCAGGTGAACGGATTGAAAACAAAATTATTTTGGACTCAACAGGGAAAGAATGTAAAACCTGCACCGATTTCATGTCCCCCTCAAACAAGGTTAAATCGTAGAGTGACCACGGGGCCAGCCTGAGTTAGGTCCCTGCAACAGTTGCTGAAATGGGTGCCAGGCATCAGGGAGGGGAGCAGGGGCAGCAGGCGAAGGGGCTGCTTGCTAGGGTCTTACATCTTCCAAGAAGGGGCCTTCCACTCTGCTTCGGGTGGGGACAGCTTAGCCCACAGGGCATGAAACAGTCACTCCATTTCAGCCTACTGCTACACACAAAGGCCCTTCCCCCTGTCCTCCTAGGTGTGGACCTGACTTGGGCCTTTCAGACCATAACTATAGGTAAACTGAGTTCTGGGTGTATGTGTGGAGGTACCCCTGAGGCAGTAAGGCCTTTAGACCATGGGAACTGCAGCCCCCTTAGATTGCCCTAAAGGACACAATAGGTTAAACCACTGGGTATAGCCCTTGGGGGAAGGGGAGCCGTGTGCCCCTTGGATGCCACAGATAATTAACTCCTTCCCGTAACTGGTCATCCAGGACTGTGCTTGGGAGGGCACCCAGAGATAATGAGCCAACTGGGAACTATTAGGTCACAATTGTCTAAAAATTGATGCCTAAAGAGAGGAAATTTCCTCTACCCTCCTGGGTCCTTGGCTATAACAAATAGCTAAAACTCCCCTTAAAACTTTGATAATTGGATCTCAACCTGGTTAAAAGAAATAGCAGCTACTCTGGCAGGAAAGGGACTACAGCACAATACATTTGGGAAATGTTGTATACCTTGGATATTCACAGCACAAAATGGCATAGTAATTTGTTCTGAAGTGAGAAACAAGAGAGAGAAAAAAAAAACCTAAACTGAGGCTTCATTCTGTTTACCTCAGTGTTTCCCAAAATTATTTGTTCTTGAACTCTTACTCCTCACAGAAAGTCTGTTCACACTTACCACTGTGGAACACAGTTTGAGAGTCTAAAAATGCCCCTCCCTCTACTCCCAGGATCCTCGAGTCCCCGATTATTCAAGCAAGCACTGATCTAGGTACCCTGTGAATGGATTTTGCAGGTGTAATTAAAGAACTAAGGAAATTGACCTTCAGATGTGGGGATTATTTGGGTGGGCCTGAAGAAGTATTTGAGTGGGAAGGATCTAAGGCTCCATTGCTGGCTTTGAAGGTAGAGGGGACCACAGGGGAAGAAATGTGGGGAGCCTCCAGAAGGACAGTGGTGTCTGGCTGACAGCCTGCAAAGAAACGAGACATCAGACCTACAACCACAAGGAACCGGGTTCTGCCATCAACCTGGTATGCCTGGAAGCAGATTCTACCCCAGAGCCCCCCAGATGAGAGTCTTCTTTTGGCTGACACCTTGATTTTGGCTGACACCTTGCAGGATCGAAAACAGAGGATTCAGCTGAGCCCACCCAGACTTCTGACCTATAAATGAGTATTGTTGTAAGCCACTAAGTAGGTAGTAATTTTTTACCCAGAAACAGAAAATTTACACCTGCCGATTAAGAGAATCAAAACAAAAGGAATAATGGTATCCTTTTCCCTACCCCCTCATATTTATAAGATATTTCAAATGTAGTAAAACACCCCCATCCCTTCCAGCAATGCTTGGATACAGCCAGGGCAGAGGCCCCGTTTTTACAGAGGAGGGAAATAGAGGTTGAGGGGCTTGCCCAAGATACTCAGACAGTAAATGGAAGCAAGAGGACTTGAATGGGACTTTTTTTTTTGCAACCCAGGGTGGGGGGTTTCCTTAACACTTTTTGCTTTAGAATAGGAAAGACGTGAATGTTTGGAGAGATTGCAATTGGGAGCATGCAAAAGAGGATGAGAAAACAATTCTGAGAAGGACACGTCAAGCAAAGGGTTAGACTGCTTCATCAGAGAGGTCCTTTCTTTCATCTCTTGTCGCTGGCTGCTCAAGCTTGTTAGAAAAAGGACCCAGAGCTGGGACCCAGAGACAAACGGTGGAGGCAGGGCCCAGGAGGCTGTGGGAAGTGGACTGCTGGATGCTTTATTTGGATGACTTAAGGGCAAAGGCACACGGGCCCCAGGATCCCGAGGAGCACTGCCTGCAGGCCCACGTCCCAGGTGGGTGGGTGTAGAGCTGGGGCTGCCTGCACAAAGGATCAGCTCTTGGCTGGTTGTCCACAGCTTGCATTCCCACCCTTGCTGCCTGCAAATGGAGGTCCCTAGAGCATGAGGGAGCAGACAACTTATCTGGGACCACCCCTTATGGACAGAAGTGGAGACTGAGGCACAGAAAAGGAACAGGGCTTCCTCAAGGTCACAGGTGGTCTTGACTTTCCAGACAGGATGCACCAACACACATGCGCAGAGACAGAGGTACACACAAACACATAGAGACACACAGACATGTACAGAGATGCACAACAAGCAAACACTTCACAGATGCACAGACACATACACAGAGAGACACACAAACATGGAGACACACACAGACACACACAGAGATGCACACATAGAATACACTTAACTGTTTCATCCTGGCAGTTCTCCATATTGGTCAATGATGACATCCTGGGGATCCAGAGACCCTTACTAAGCAAAGCCAGTGTTTGTTACTTGGTGTTGCATCCAGCATATGTAAGTGTTCCCTTCGCCTTCATGATAATAGAGTCCGACACTGGTATGTGGAGACCCAGTGCCAAGCCCGGTTCTGAACATTCTGCGTGTCAGCTCACTCACTTCCCACTGCAAGCCCACGAGGTAGGGGGAGCCCAGGAGGGTTTTTTTTTTTTTTTTTGCAAATTAATTTTATTGATAAATATTAATAATCACATAGTTGTTCATTCATCACTTCAGTCATTTTAAGAGCATTTTCATTATTCCAATAATAATAATAAAAAACAAAAAACAAACAAAACTCATCACTTCTCAATCTCTCTATGCTTCCCCTTCTGTACATAGCTGCTATTCTGTTTCCTTCTCTTTGGGATATTTGTATTTATATTTAAAAAAAAATAGTCTTATATATGCAATATCACCCATATTCATATTTTAAATGAGGTTTCACTATGTTATACAGTCCCATGTTACATATTTTAGCTTCCCTTCTAGTAATATACATGTCCTTGGACTTAGCCTTTCAACTTTCATATACATATAATAGCTCTGCTAGGTACAAACACTATGATGTGCTTTCACCATTTCTATTCATTTACAAAGATTTACAAAAAACCTTTTTGCCAATTCTGCACAGATTAACCTTCAGCTTTCCATTTCCTACCCTCATTGCATTTTTCTGGTCACCTATATTCTAATTATTAACTCCATGAATTTACATAATATGTTTAGTTCATATTATGAATCATAGAGTATTTGTCCTTTTGTGTCTGGCTTCCTTCACTCAACATAATGTCCTCCAGGTTCATCCATGCTGTCATATGCTTCACAACTTCATTTCTTCTTACTGATGCATAAAATTCCATTGTGTGTGTACACCACGATGTTTATACATTCATTGGTTGATGAACTCCTGGGTTGTTTCCAACTTTTGGCAATCATGAATAACACCGCTATGAACATCCGTGTGCAGATATCTGTTCGTGTCACCACTCTCATTTCTTCTGGGTATATACCTAGTAATGGTATTGCTGGGTCACATAGCAAGTCTGTCTTCAACCTCCTTAGGAACCGCCAAACAGTCCTCCACAGTAGCTGTGCCATTCTACATTCTCAGGAATGTTTTCAACAAATGTTACTGGCCAGAGGCAGATCCAGGTTTTGTGGGATCCAAAGCTCATGCAATTCAGGGGGCCCTCTCGAGCAAAAGAAATACAACATCACCATTATAAAATTGGGTACAGGTGGGAAGCGGCTGTGGCTCAATCAGTAGGGCTCCCGTTTACCATATGGGAGGCCCCGGGTTCGGTTCCCGGGGCCTCCTGGTGAAGGCAAGCCCGCCCGCACAGCGTGGTTAGCTGATCCAGCGAGCACAAGCAGCAAGGGGGGGATAAATGAATAAATAAATAAAATCTTTAAAAAAAAAAAAAAAATTGGGTCCCTGCCGCTGGGAAATTAGGCATGGTCATGTGGCTTGCTTTGACCCATGGGGTGTGAGTGAAAGTGATGTGGTTCACTCCCTGTGCTAACATGGAACCTCCTCTGTCCTGGAACCCCAGTAAAGGTGCTGAATCCCAGCCCCACCTCACTCCCACCATCTGTGCCCATCTGCACTGGATGTAAGTATGAGTGTGAAATAAACCTGGTGTGTTAATTTACAAGGATTTGGGGGTTGTTGGTTTTTTAACCACAACAAATCTAGCACAACCTAACTGATATAAGTAAGCTAATCTTATCGTTCCCATTTTCCAGATAAGGAAACTGAGGCACAGAAAGATTTAGTAACTTGCCCAAGCATACAGCTAGTTAGTGGTGAAACTGGGATCAATGGTTCCATGTCCTAGTTTCCCAGGGACATTAGGGAATGGTGGAGACTTCAGCAAATTGAAAATATTTGCCCCGCCTAAAAGTGGTAGCTGCTACTCAGCTCCAGTTGATGGTTGTAAAAAAAAAATAGAGGAATGTGAGCTTATTGTTGCCAGGTCTGATTTTTTAAAACAGAGGTGATAAATCCAAAGTTTTAATGTGTGAAATCCTCTGATTATTATACATAGGCAACCAATTGATGGCTTTCCTTTTTTTTTTTTTAACTCTGAGAAGCTAAGACATCAATCTGTTAGCCAGATTTCTCATTCAATAAAACACACTGAAAATTAAAGCAAGTAATATGTATGTGCTAAGAGATATGGCCCAGGTTATAAGAAGGGCAGGCAGTGAAGGGCGTGCTGGGGGCAGACACAGCAGTCTGAGAGGCTTCGTGAGGACAGGAGGATTTGGCATGAGACATAGCAGATTGGTACCTAGTGCCCAGAGAGGTTTTGTGTAGTAAGATGAAAAATTCCTGAGGGGAGAGAGTCACATGCATTTTCAAGGATTTGATTACGTCAAAAATCTTTTGCTGGGGTTCCTCAAATTTTGTATATGAAGCTGTCATCCTAACACACAAATAATACTCTTGGAGGATACCACTGGTTCTGTATGCTGAGAGTTCTGCCTTATGTAATTGAACGGGTGGTAGCTGAATGCCTGAGAAGGGGGCATTCGGGGAGGAAGGCTTCCTGGAAACCAGAGATCTCCCCAGAGGTAAAGTAGACAGTAATTTGATAAAGCCCTGAGGAATCCAAGATATTTTCATCTGACTTGTCTCTTCTGCAGTTGTTTGCCTTGTTGTGGGCCTCAGCTGGTTCTTGGGGAGAGAGACAGTGAAAAGTAAAGGTTATGTCCCCATGACCCTTAGGACACCAACGCTCTGGCAAGGGAAGTGCCGGCGTGGCCTGGTCAGATGAGCCCCATGAGCATTCACAACAGCCGACTTCATGCGCTGGCCTGTGGGTTCCCAGATCACAGAGGGGAGCTTCAGTAACTTCATAAAAAGACACAGGCCATCTGTGGACACAGAATCCTGCAGGCAAAGACATTGGGAAAATTGCATTACACAACGAAACAAGGTCCTTTGCTGCAGGACTTCTCAGAAGCTTTAATAGGCCACCAACATTTCCAAGAGGATGTGGCACTCTTGCCTGGCTATGGAAGTGCCCCCTACCTTTTTTTCTTGCAGAATCTCTTGAGAAAGAATGTGATGGAGAAGTGTTTTCTAATCCTTCACTTACGGTTCTTTTCTCACTTCTCACTATTTTCTCCTTCTTTCCAGGTTTCCTTAAGAACTGCAGGAAATGGCTCATTTCTACTTATCCATTAGTTTGAGAAAATTAGGTGACCCAGTGGAGATTGGGTGAGGTCACTGCATGGCTGTCCTGATAGCCTGTGTGACTTGGCGCTCTCTGGGGTGGCCATGGAGAATGACTTTAATAGTTGGAATTTCCAGTTCAGGAGAGGTCTTGTAAAGCAAAGGGACATAGGCACTTGGGATTTAGCTGCATTCTAAAGGAAAAATTCTTGTCTGCCTGAGGACATGCACTGAGGCAGGAGGAAAAGGGAGGGGAAGTGCAAAGAGAAACCCCTGAGCAGGGTCCCCTTTTACACCTTCCTGTTTAGGGCTGAAAAGTAAACAGCTGAGGGGCCAGGTTGTCTGAGGCCCGAGGACCCTCTCTTTCTGGATGGCAATGGTTGGGGAATGGGCATTCATTCACCAGCAAGTTGGGGCAGTTTTTCTGTCACCCAGTGCTGCCTGCTCTGCCTACACTGGGGGACTGTTGGGTCGCTGTGTGCACGGGCTCCAGGTTCAGACCGCAGTCGTGGCGCTGGGGACTTGCCTAGCACGTGGTGAGTGTCAACACATCTTCACAGCTATGGGTATTATTTCAACTGCCCTCTTGACTAAGCCTCCAGGGCCTCAGAGGGGATGGGGGCTCCGGCAGGGGGTCAGGCCCATCTCCTCGAGATTCCCCAGCCTTGGTCCTTGGAGCAGCTGACTCCAGGTTGGAACGTAGAGCCCTCTGCCTCCTAACAACCGCATCCTGTGATGGAGGAGAAGGCGCCTTGCCTGAGAGGAAGAGCCCAGTGCCGGGGGCAGCAACCGCCTGGGGAATCAATAAACTCTCATTATCAAGAACAGGGTCTAGGTGGGTGGGGCACTGAGTCGTGGACAGAGAGAGCCAGAGGAGACTGTGGGAAAAGGCCAGAGAGAAGGGACAGAGAAGGCAAGACACACACTCACTGAAAGATGCAGAAACAGGGCCTGCCGAGAACGTGAAAGCAAGAAGGGTAAGTGTGACTGTCACCCTCCTGTCCTGGTGGGCTGGGTCTACCTTCAGGGGCAAGTAGGTGGAGGGCAAGAGTGGGGGCTGATGGACCATTTTACACAGCATGTCACCAGGGGAAGCATCTCTTTAAATTCTCTCCTCCCACGTTAGTTCCTTGAATTATTGATGAGTGTAAGAGCCCAAACATGATATATATAAAGAATATTGTATGAACTCTTTGAGGCAAAGGTGAAATTCTCTAATGTCTACTTACAGTATTTAATCAATTAATTTAGTTCTGCTCAGATATTCAAATAACAAAG
Source organism: Tolypeutes matacus (assembly GCA_026826555.1). Classification (NCBI taxonomy): domain Eukaryota; kingdom Metazoa; phylum Chordata; class Mammalia; order Cingulata; family Chlamyphoridae; genus Tolypeutes; species Tolypeutes matacus. The sequence continues at coordinate 88,937 of JAKSZT010054260.1, read as the reverse complement.
GTTGCAAGTCTCCATGGTCCCTGGCTCTATGGCTGTTTCATAGCTGTGTGGTTTTATTGCAGCATCTTGGAATCCATCTATGATGCTGCCCCCAGGACTGACTGACGTGGCAAATCTCAAGCTCCCACTGGCTAGTTGTGAGCTCGGCAGTGTCTCCTCTTACTATGTTGCCTTTTTTTTTTTTAAAGGAGGTGCCAAGGATTGAATCTGGGGCCTCGTACATGTGAAGCAGGTGCTCAACCACTGAGCTACATCCATTCCACTACATTGCTTTTGCTTTTTAAACTGTTTTTTCCTAAAGATTTATTTATTTATTTATCACTCCCCCTCGTTGTTTGCGATTGCTATCTCTTCTCTATGCCCATTCACTGTGTGCCTCTGTGTCTGCTTGTCTTCTTTTTAGGAGGCATCAGGAACCGAACCTGGGACCTCCCATGTGGGAGAGAAGCTCAATCCCTTGAGCCACCTCCGCTTCCTGCTTTGTTGTCTCTCTCATTGTGTTTCATCTTTGTGTCTCCTTGTTGTGTCAGCTCACCGTGCTAGCCCATTGCACCAGCTCACTGTCTAGCTTGTCTTCTCCAGGAGGCACTGGGAACTGAACCCGTGACCTCCTATGTGGTAGGCGGGAGTTCAATCGCCTGAGTCACATCTGCTTCCCCTATATTGCTTTTTAAAACTATCTTTAAAAGGTGCCTTTTGTTTAATAAGGGGGATTGTAAATATGTGGAAATGGATAGAGTTGATGGTAATACATTATAGTGGTATAATCAACACTGCTGACTTATAAATGTGAATGTGGCTGAAAGGGGTAGTCTAGGGAGGTTAATGTCAATTGAAAGATAGCTAGAGGATAATCCAGTGAATGTATAACAGTGATTTCAGTGGTGGATGATGATTGTGGATAATAGTACAAAACAAGAATGCGCCTTTATTACAAGGTGTTAAGAATATGGAGATACATGGGAAAAATAAAACTAATGTAACATATAGAATATAGTTGGTAATATTTAATATTTTTACAGCAATGGCAAAGAAGGTACTATATCAAGTTAAGGGTCCATAATGGGGAAGTATAAGGGGGTATGGGATTTTTCCCTTTAGAGTAATGAAAACGTTCTGAAATGAACCGAGCTGGTGACAGCACAACTCTGTGATGAAACTGAGAGCTACTGAGGATACAGTTTGGATGGATGGTACAAGAGAGGGGACCATATAACAAAGTGATCCCCTTGGTGAATCATGGACTGTGGTTAACAATACAAATATGAGAACATTTTTTAATGAACTATAACAGATACACAATATCATATACAATTAACATGGTGTTAATAATAGGATGGTTTGTGGGAAAAATACACCAAATAAAAGCTTTGGACTATAGATGCAATAATATTGTGACATTGTTCTTTCATCATTTGTAAGAAATGTCTCAACAATGTAAGTTGTTGGTGGTGGGGCGATGCATGGGAATCCTAAATGGTATGCAGGATTGTCCTTTAAAAATTTGCAATAAAAAAGACGTTGAAAAAGGGGATAATAACAGTACCCACCTCACTGGATATTGAGAAAGTTCAATAAGTTAATTCACATAAAGAACTTAGAACAGTCTGGCATAGAGTATGCAGCCAATAAATGGGAATTGCTTTCATGACTTAAAAAAAAGCTGCCTTTTTCTGATCCCTTACTCCCAAGAAGGACTACTAAATCTGTGCACCTTTTCTTTGCCCTCCTTCCCCCCCAATTGATCTGGTAACCTTTATAAGCACACTAGTCGGTCTTGATTACAAACATTTTGGGATAAGTCCTTTTCCACTGAAGGATAATTTTTGGAAAACAAATATGTAAATATTATTATAATTGACTTTTGGGCTTCCTTGAGTGCCTGGCACTGGGCTCTTTTTGCAAGCTTGAACTTATTTAGACGGCCCAATCCCAATCATACCAACAGGAACTATTTCTACCCTCATGTGTGGAGACTCTGGAGTGGCAGCCTCCCCTCCTGGTGACAGAGCTCGCAGGCTCCAATGACCGCACGGGGTCAACAAGGCCTTTTGCAGTGAGGAAACTGAGGCCTGGCCTGCTAACTCCCAAGGCCTCATGGCTCCCCTCTTCAGGAACCAGACTATGTTGGATGGGGCCCCCTACTCCCAGCCTCTGCCCCTCCTCCTCTCCCTGCCCCCACAATGTCCCTGAGGGAAAATCAGGAGAGGATGAAGTCCTCACAGCAACACCCTGCAGGGGTGGCGGTTTGCGGTTCTCTGATGGAAAGTCCTACCAAAGCTTCTCAGCCCCCACCTCCTCATCTCCACTTTCTCCCCCGCAAGGATGAACACCTGCCTCCCTTCCCCCAAGGATGCACACCTGTCCTCCCCCACTTGTCGGAGTGACACGTCTTGCATACAGCCCACCCTCCTGGCGCTCGGCCATGTGAATCACAGGGGTCACTGCCCAGGGTTTCAGGTGGCTGAGGTTAGGAGAGTGGGCCCAGGACCTGGTACTGGACCTGCCCAGCCTTTCTAAAACGTGCCTGCTCCTCCTCGTGCTCTCTGTCTCCTTTCTCCACCTGGCGCCATCAGAAAGGGTCATCTCACCTGGAAGCAGAAGGCAGCCAATGAGAACACTGTCCTTGGGTTTGGGTGGTGTGGGGGATCATTCTCTCTGCACTCAGGTGGGTGGGTGCCCCTAAGCCCTTCGCCTTGTGAGGGAAAGCATCAGAGGGGACGGGGGGGGGGGGGCGTCATTGCAGCAAAGGGGTCTGGGTTTTGTTCTCCAGCCCCCCCGGGGGCACCACCTTCTCTCTTTGCTTCTTTTTTGTTTGTTTGCTATATCAAACTGACATCTTGACCTCAGGCAGTGCTGCAGGGAGCTTCCTTTTATATTTATTCCCCCCCTCCCCCTTAAACTGTATAAAACTGTTGGAGAGTTTAATCTGGATACAATGAAGCCAGATATCAGAAACCTTCAAAACTCTGGGCTTTAAGAATTTGTAGAAAGTTCATTGTTCTCTTCCCCTTTCTAAACTCAGTGCAAAGTTTTCATTTAATCACTTATTTTCCTGCCTTGATAAGATAGCACCAGAGAAATGTTGGTTTAAAAAAAGTGCTGTGTGTTTTCCATTTTAATTTTTTTCAAAAAGCTTGAAATGATAGTTTGCTAAGAAACAGGCTTCCTGCTTGGCAAATGCTACCCCAGTAGTTATTTGCAAGTACTGGGGCTGGACTTTATAGAGTTTCTTCAACTACAAACCCAAATCGTGCCTCACTCTTATATGGCATTCAGAAATGCAAATGTGGGACTTTATGAAAGGTGTTGTATTTGAAGTATTTTTTTCTTTAAATTATAGGAAACTTTGGTTGCATTGAGTAGAATAAATTTTTTTTCCCTGAAAATTCAGCCTGCTGGTTTCTGTTTTATTTAGGGGGAAAGAGCTATCTATGTAACCCCAAAGTAGGGAATACTTTTCATTAGACATTTCATTTCCAAACTTGCTTTAGATTCAGGGAGAGAAGTCTTGAAGTTCTAGAAGAATAAAATTGTAGGAGGAATACAATGCAAGTAATTACCTCCAACTCTCTGTTTTGGTCCAACCTAGATTTCCCCCTTTCTTCCTGTGTAGCTTTCTCCCATTCCCCTGCATGTTGGACCTTGCTCGCCTGATTCACACAAGCTGTGGCTCCCACAGGTAAATTGTGGAGGTGGCAGGGAATTGGGAGAGTGGGAGCATAGGGGCAGGAATTGGGGGAGCAGAAGTTTCCAAAAGCTGAATTTAGGGCTGCACTTAAGCCAGAGGCTCCCAGGCCAAGAGGAAGGTGGGCCTGGAGGTACCAGCTCCCTTCTTTCTTTTTTAATATCAAGTTCAACATCCAAAGGCCAGTGAATTCCCTCACTCTGCACAATGTCACTCTCATTTCCTCACTTAAGTGTGTGTGCATTTGAACAAGTTTGCTTCTTATGTTTTACTTTTTCTCCCACCTCAAGCTTTAGAATCTCTGCTCAAATGCTCAGAGATATAAGTTGATGCACACATGCCCTTCTCACTGGATCAGACTGTAACCACCATTCCTCCGTGGCTTCCGCTAAAGCTCCCACCGTGCGCTGGCCTCCTGGAGGTTGCCTCTGCATGTCTCCGATACAAGCCAAAGACTTCAAACTCATCTTGAGTTCCAGAAATGCCCCATCCCCATGCACCCTGGGTTTCTAGCTGTCGTCTCTATTAACATGTACAAAATGCCCTGCTTTGTGGGCTGATTTATGGTCGCATTAGGGAAAACTCCACAGAGGGTATAAAATACAGTGTCCCAAGCTTGGGCCTGATCTTACATGTTATCGGAGATTGCAAGTGCGTTTTATAACCCCAGTGCCAAATCGAAATCAAGGTGATTTGAGCATCAATCTCCTGGATAAAATCAGGGCACGCTCTATTGCGGTTTGACCTTCGTGATGCCTTTGGCTGGTCCGGCTTGTCTAGGTCCCTTGGCCAATTACCCAGGGATAGTTGGAAAATGCAGTGATAATGGCCGGAGCTAGGATTACCAGCTGTATCAAAAGGCTTAACCGCTCACCCCAGAGACTCCTCAGAGCCGGAGGAAAAGCTCTAAGAGGAGGCTCTGTCTGTCTCTAAGAAACACAGGTGCTGTAGGCTGTTAAAGGGAAGTGCCTTTGAGCAATGTTTGTGTGTTCTTAGAGTGCATCCCTGGATTCCTTAGCATCTGTAGCACATCTAAAGGCAAAAACCTTGAATCCTATATATTAATTTAAAAAATCCTGTAGAGAGCTGGACCACAAAAAGGCTGGAGCAAGCCCTCTCTTGCCTTATTTGTGCCTTATTTATAATTCCAAGAGCTCAGCTGACTATGGGCCAGAAAAATAAGTTTCTAAAATGAATGAAAGAACTGGGACGAGAATGAAGTCAGCAGCTGCCGCTTTAGTCTTGCCACCACCCACCATTGGTTCTTGTTGATTTTCATCGAGCAATATCCGAGGCTTCCTGAAAAATCTGACAGGTTTCCTCTGTGAAATTCAAATCCTAATCCAGAGTTTTGAGTGGTGCATTCCCAAGAGCCTATGAGGGTCTGAAAAGATATTTTAACAGATTCGTGGGAATTGTAGATTTTTAGAAACTAACAGCCCTTTAGTGATGGTCAGAGGCTGTACTTAGGATAAATACTTTTAAGTCAGGGTTTTATGCCTGTAATCTGAGTTTCTCAATTTATATTTCGCCTCAATTCTTTTGAAAGTAATTCCATCTCCTTTGACTATGCACCCTTTCATGGCCCAGGGGAGGAAACTCAGATGGCTCTTCAAATAGTAAAGCCTGTTTTACAAAGTCCATTTAAGATATGCTAATATATATGGGCTGATTTCCTTGTGTTGGAAATCAGAGTTAATTATAATATATATATATATATATATATAAAATTACTCACTGGCCAGCCTAGAAGTTATAATTCCTTGTTCTCTAATTTGCATTATTATCAAAGGTATTTAATTTAAAGGAATTACAAAAATAGCCTGATTTAAGTGGTTATAGAGATGGTGGTCATTTAGCAAATTTCAAAACTCTTTTTTTCCTCCAAACATTTTAAAACACATTATATACAATTTGAGGAAATAGCACACCAATTTGAGGAGGTGCTTGGGCTTGTTGACTAAAAAATGGGAAAGTCATTTTTGGAAGAAGAAATGATGAATTTTTATCATCTAGACCCATACTCTCAAAACCCTTTCGCAGCTTGCAGGTTAAGAGGGTCCAGTCGAAGTAGGAGAAATATCGAGCATCTGTGTCAGTGTTGGAAGTGTTGGTGGTAGGGAGGTCAAATAAAGAAAAACATTAGCTGCCTGTCCTTCTGGATAATAATTTCTCCTGGACAGTGCAAAGAGACTGACAGTTTGTCACAGACACAGCTTTTGTATAAAATGAGATTCTTGTGCCTTTTCTTAAAGCGTTTCTTAAAGCGTTTCCATAAAGCGCCACTTGACTTGCAAACATCTTGTCTCTGAATTCCCTTTCCTGATTCCTGTCCTGTCACAGCACATAAGAGTGACTCTCTCACATCCCTTTGTTTCTGAATTAATGCTTGTGATCAAGAGGGGCCCCTTGGACAGTGTGAGAAAGCAGCCCCCAGCCCTCTCACTTCCCAGGAATCCTCTTTTCAATAAATGCAGTCACAAATTGACTTGCAGGGAGTTGGTCTGAAATGTGTCTGCAGGTGACGCGCCACCGCTGGGACGTGGGCTACTTCCTTCCTAAGATGAAGGCGTGCCTGTCCTTGGATGATGGCTGTAAGAAGATACATCTCAAGCTTCTGTGTCCTTTGATTGAGATAATCCTTGAGCCATTTGGACATTATTTTACAACTCGCCGAATGCTGTGATCAGAATGCTTCTCTCTTAATTCCCATTTCTTCCAAGGCCAGAAATGGGGGCATTTGATTTTATGGTTTCCATAGGCAAGAGTAACGTACAGTCAGATTATGTGTGGCTTGAATTATTCTTTCTGTGGATAGAAACTTTGTTCTTTTATTGAGGGAGATGTTGGAGGTATGGGTGGGGAAACCTTTGAGGACAGGACCTCAAGCTTCTCTTGAGGATATTCAGGGGTGCTTCTTGTGGGTGAAGGGAAAAGCAGGGTCCCTAGTAGCATGAAGCACCACAGGGCACCTCTTTGTCATCTTTGCACAGGGCCCCCCAAATTCCCCTCTGCTTAAAAGCACTGGTGGGCAGGGTGTACCCAGAATGACACAGATACAGTAAGGGGATGCACTAACTGCAGAGAATTTAAAAACAAATAAGAACACCAACTAAAAGTGGTCTCTCTTTTTTTAATCACTCTAAGTCAGCAATTCCAATGTCAGTGACAAAGTACTGCATGCTGCTGCACAAAGTAATTCAATAACACTTATTCAGCTAGGAGAAAAGATGCTGTTGGTACCACATCCAGATCTCCTTGACCAGGTCAGTGTATCCCCTCCCCAGCTGCTAAGTGTGGTGGCTGCCAATGGTCCATAGCTGCCACCTTCTCTGGAAAGTTATACCCATCAGTCCCTGGGGCAGCCCATAAGGGGTCTTGGCCCCCTTGCCTCAAGAAGAGACAACCATAAGGGGCTATTTTCCATGCAGATTCTCCCACTCCATAACAGACCACACTTAGAGCTTACTCAAAACTACAGTGTGTTCAGCCCCTTTCATTGCTCTCTTCTACTTCTCTTCCTCCCTCAAGTACATGTCCATTCAGGTTCCTGTCTCAGCCTGTTCTAGAAAACTGGCCCTAAGTCATTTGACTTCCTGGAAGGCACACACTGCATGGGGAGAAAATTTGGCCTCTGGTTTCCCCAAGCCCACCTTCACAATGCTTGTGACCCCAAAGTGTCCAGATGTCTAATTTTTTCCTCTTTGGCTATGGATGTAAGATGTGCTCCTACCACCAATTTGGAATTTTCAGGCTGCACTAGATATCATCCATGGGTAGAGTTACAGAACCTAAAACTCCCTTGAGGATGTTAGAATTCCCTCCTCAAGGGGTCTGTTTTAAAGCCATGCCCAGATTCTGGGAGATAGGATAACAAGTGATCTGCCAGACCTGGGTTTAGCCCATCCTGCCACTTAGTTCCTATGCCATATAGGAGTGGACACTAGCTCAATGTCACCTTCACTCAGCTGGTAAGAAGCAGAGCCAACATTTGAACGCAAAAGGTCTATTTCAGAGCCCCTGCTATTAACCATTATCCTGGTTAAAGGGCACAATGTATCTAAGGGGCTTAGCATAGTCACTGGCTGCTCAGAAACTGGTAGCAATGAAGATGTTTATCACATTGATGAGATTATGATGATGATAGCAACAAAACAGAGGTTACAAGGCTCTCACATGTAGATAATGGAGGGCAACAAGTCAATGGAAATCCCATGAATTCTTCTCCAAAGTCCCCTCCCTCAAATACCCCAGGTTGTTAGGGTACTAGAATGAGCAGTGGACTTGGAGACAGAAGACCTCACTCTCATGAGAAGAGTTCATTTGTCTGAGTGTTTATTCATAAAATGGGCAGGAACATCAGGATGAAATGAAAAGACATCCTGGGTAGAAGTGCTTAGTCTTGTGCCTGGGGTGGTAGGGGCCCAGTAGATGCCTGGTGGTTAGAAGGAGGCCGTGTCTTGGGAGAGGAGTTGAAGGAATCTCTGGAGACAATCAGCGCATGGTGGCTGGCCCACTAATTTGAGCACTTCTGAAAAGTAGATGGATGTAACTCATACAAGTGGGCTTGTAAGAATTGCTGGGACCGATAGACCCAGTAATCTTGGCTCTTGTGAAGAGTAATTGCTGTTTCCTTGACTCCTTGCAGAAGCTGTTCCTCTGGACCCAGGTTTTCTCCTGTTTCCAGGTATTACTATCACATATTTGGCTTCACTTACCTGAGAGTAAACTCCCCATGCAGATGAATACAAGGGCAGGGATTTTTTTTTTTTCCCTTGCTTATTGCTGTATCCTCAGTGTTTAGCACAGTACCTAGCATGTAGTAGATTGTCAGTCAATATTATTGACACAATGAACCCCATCAAGAGCCAAGGACTGAGTGTGGGAGGGATGAGCACTCTGCTAGGGTACAAGGGACTGTAATTGTGTCCTTTCTCTGCTCTGTGGCTTTAGACAGCTACTTAACCCCATGGGCTTTGGCCATCTAGTGAGCCAATGATATCTGCTCTACCTTCCAGGGTTGAGAAACAGTGTCAATTGAATCTCCCTGGTTCTTTGAACTTTCATAGCTATGAAATTGATTTGAAAAGTACAAAGTAAGAAAGTTTAGCTAGTCCTAGAATTTATAGCCAATATAATTTCTAGAAAATATGCTTCCATTTTCCTCTCTTAGAAATTTAAAAACACCCTTCCAAATAAACTCTTAAAGAAGTTAAAACTGAAATAATAAATTATTTAGAAATTAATGGCACCACGTACCAGAACCTATGAGATGTGGCTAAAATAGCACCCAGAGAACAATTTATAGCCTTAAATGGATTCATCAATACCTAAAAAGATAAAAAATATCCAAACCAAGCATTCAACTCAAGAAGCTGGAAAATAAACAAACAACAACAGTATACATGCACAAAGGAAGAAAGAAATTTTCATTTGAATGTTTTCATAGAAGAGTCTAATGATTGGGGGCTGTGTTTATAAGAGATTTTCTGAAAATGGTTGATACAGTTTTCACTAATTTATAATTTATTTTAATAAAAATATTATTTTTTATTTTAATGTTTATTTTAATAAACAACAGACGTTTATTATCTCACATTTCTGGAAGTTTGAAGTACCAATCAGGGTGTCAGCAGGGCCATGCTTCTTCTGAAGTTTGTATGGCTCTGCTGGTGGCTTGCCAGGAAACCATAGCATTCCTCAATCCTGCCCCTTCACATGATGGTCTTCTCTGTTTCCAAGTTCTTCTCCCTATAAGGACACCAGTCATATTGGATTAGGACCCATCCTGATCATTTTGGCCTCATCTTAATAACATCTTCAAAGATCCTTAACTGTAAGTTTGGTATACTGAAAACGCCCCCCTAGTTAATAATTTAGAATGATCTATTCTGCCATTATGCAGATCATGAAGGTTTCTAAAGGCTATGGGCATTCTATAACATCCTATCATGTTTTCTTTAATCGAAGTCATCCTCAGAAAAGTGTCAATTGAAGTAGATGGAGAAGTTATGAGGACATTGACAGTCCTGGAGAGAACAGTGTTGCCGGGAGCAGAGGGCTCTTTTGGCCTTGGACCATGTCAGAGCATCTTATTTGTGCAATGCAATTTGTGCAATTTGATCGTGGCATCAAGGATGACCTGGAGACCTGAGGATGGGTTGGCAGGACCCTGAGCCATCAGCCAGGAATTCCCAGGGTTGAAGGAGGTAGGGGGCGACCAGTGAGCCAGCTTCCTTCTCTAGTTCCATCATAACACAAATTGGGAGTCCAGATTCTCAGCTCCTCAAGGACATCATGCTAACCCCTGGAAAATCCTCTCTGAGCTCCCTGGCCAAGAAGGCTTCAAATCCCCCCCTTGTTTAAGCAGGATCTGACTCTGGGCTCTTGTTGAGAACAGGAACTTAAGAGTGGGGTCAACCCCATTCTTCAAGGCTCTCTCTTCCTTGGATAGTGCTGGCACCTGCCCTCCAGCCAAGGGAAAGGAGGCAGGATAGGGGAAGTTTTCACAGTCAAAGTCTCACCATGTTCATGGAGTCCCCCATTGACTAGCGAGTGACTTGAGCTAGCCACATGGCAGGGACAGCAATGACCACTTGTGTTGGCATCTTGAGATTTATGCATCCAACAAGATTTCAACTGACTTATTTAACCTCGAGAAGCCTTGTTTTGTTTATTTTTATTGTTTCATTTCTTTTTTAAAATTATTATTATTTTTTAAGGAAGCTTTAGATTACATAAATATTACATAAAAAATATAAGGGATTCCCATATGCCCCCCTCCCTTCCCCTCACACACTTTCCCACATTAACAACATCCTTTATTAGTGTGGTACATTTGTTACAATTGATGAACCCATATTGAAGCATTGCTACTAACTATGGACTACAGTTTACATTATAGTTTACACTCTGTCCTGTACAATTTTGTAAGTTATGACAAAATATACAATGGCCTGTATCTGTCACTGCAATGTCATGCAGGACAAATCCAATGTCCCCAAAATGCCCCCATATTACACCTATTCTACCCTCTTTCATCCCTCAGAATCTCTGGTGGCCACTGCCTTTATATCAATGATAAGAGTTCTCCCATTGCTAGAATAATAATAAGTCTATAGTAGAATAATAATAAGTCTACTTTAGTCCATTGTTTATTCCCCAATCTTGAGGATTTTGGGATTGTCATGCCCACTCTGCTTTTAATTGATAGGGGGCTTAGACACCAGGGGGGCAGATGGATGGAGCTATCTTGCAGGCACCCTGTTCCTTGGGATGGGTGTTGTCCATCATCTCCAATGAATTGGAGAGTAGGTGTTGCAGCTTTGCTGAAATTCAGGGCTCAACTGGCTCATGGACAGACCAAAGATTTAAGTCTCTGGGACATATATTTATCAAGTATAGTGCTAATTATAGGTTCAAATAAAAGGGGCAGAAGAACCATGTGTAAAGAACCTATAAATGAGTCTAACTCTGTTACACCGGGGAGCATAAATTCCAAAGTAAGGCCCACTGATAGGGTGCTGAATTCCTGAGCTGTCTGCCCTGCTTATAGTTTCTGGATATCTCTAGAGCCCTCAGGAGCCCTGCTATTTGAGGGGCTGTTTACTGTGTCAATCAATGAGATCCTGCTGAGACTTGCATAGGCGTAACCTCTGGAATGAACTCCTGACTCACTTCGAAATCTCTTAGCCATTTGTATTTACCATTTCCCTCTTTTGGTCAAGGTCTTTATCCAGATGCATTGCTAGTTGGTTCTTGGTAATAGTCCATTGGTGCCAGGGAGGCTCATCCCTGGGAGTCATGTCCCATTCCAGGAGGTGGGGAAATTAGTGTGTTTATATGCTGAGTTTGGTTTAAAGAGAGGCCACATTTGAGTAACAAGGAGGTTTTCAGGAGGTAACTTTTAGGCAGTATATAATATTAGGCTAAGTTTCAATTTCACAAGTAAAGGTTCATAAGTATAATCACCAATATAAAGAGCCTGACATAATGGTATGTCCTCCTTCACTAGACATTGCCCTTGTACTCAGAAGATTCTTGCTGTCTTATTAGAGAATGTAGCAGAACTCCCCAGGATGGGAATTCAATATTCTTTTCGGTTATTGTGTCGCTCTCCACCCACTGAGACAATGTCCCATGAAGACCTAAACATATTCATATGTCTTATAGGCATGTCCCAGGTGAACCCCTTTCCATGCATCCCCATGTCACTGGCATCCTGCACCAGTGATCCTCCCCCTGCCACTGCTGTGACCTGTACACACCTTATTAAAGACAAACACATTATCCTATTCATTCGTTAGTGCAGTTACCCAGGCTGTTTCTTTGTATTTTATTCATTATTTTAAAAAAATTATTAATTTTCTTATTAATTGTATTCAGCTATTTTGTTTATTTTTGATCTGTGAAATGGGTAAAATGATGATGCCCTCCTCCCAGGGCTGTGGTCATTTTTCCATGAAGAACTTATATAAAGCACTTGGATTAGTGTTGGTTTGTGGTAAGACACACCTCTCTGGTAGCTATAGGTGACTTACTCCTTTTGTGCTCATTTTCACATTTGAAAAACAGAGATGAGCAGTAAGCTTCATGTCCTACTTCAGAAGGGAGTTTGAATATGTAAGGCTGAGCTAAATGAAATTGTTGATATTTGATCATTTTCAACCTATGGAAACAGCAACCTGACAAAACAGTATGTTGATCCATATCTGTAGAGACTGATGACCAATTATAAATAGGAATTGTTGTTTTGTTTCCCTTCTATTTTCTAGTTCCATGATAAAAGCACACCTCAGGATAATGACGAGACTAGAACTATGTGGTTTGTTTGTTTGTTTATTCATTCTTTGTTTCATTTTATATCCTCCTCCCCCACAAGCTCCCCCACCCCCAATATGGCTGTACTCACATTTCACAGAGTTCTGTCGGGGCAAGGTCTGTGAAACAGAAATATCCCATGGCAGAGGGTAGATTTGTTATTTTCTGTGTTAAATTGTTAATTGCTTTGATAATTGCCTGGGAGACACACAGACATACACACACGCAAAACAAATGTCAGGTCACACATTTTTCTCTCAATAGAGAGATGAAGATGTTTTAGTTATTGGAACTCACATGTCACCTGGAAGAATAAGAGGAGGTAGTGAAAGAAAAAGAGGGAATGGAAGGGGCACGGGGGCATGGGAGGCAGGCCATCCCCCTTGGTTATCAAGCGAAATGACTCCCCAAATATGACAATAAATCACCGCAGGAATCAATCAGACGGGAGGCCACTGCTCCATGCTGATAATGCATCAATCAATATTTAATGTTTACACTTTAATTAATCCACACATGGGAAGCATTCTTTCAGTGACAAAAAGAAAGGGATGAAAAATAAAACACCTTTTATATCAAGGAGTGGTGGGCGCACTGCCGATCTGGTGGCTTTGATTGGCGCTGTCATTGATCACTTTGAGCCTCCCTGGTCTTGAGTCACATTTGGATAGAAAGCTAATGCGGGGGAGGGGCCCAGAAGTGTCACAGTCTGGTCTGAGGAGATTGTGACTTCATTAGAACTGCCGCCGAGTATGGATTCCCACAAAGGCAGAACAAAGTCAGGGCAAATATTGGCTTCTATGCATTGGTGACATCTTCTCCCCCCAAAAGATTTCTGTCTGCAAATGGTGATCTATAATTCCAGGGGAGGCATGGGGAGCTGGAATGACATTTCTTCTCTGTTTTGAAGAGTCAAAGTGCTGCAGATACGTAGATTACAGTCTCAACCACTGTAGCCCACAAGCTTGCCTTTCTCACTCCACCCTACCTTTTATCAAGTGTTTTAAAATCCTGGTACCCTGCATCAGTTGTACTTCATGTCCAACTGCATGCAAATTGATGGACTGTGGTTGACTAGGTGGACTCAGATTACCTTTGGGAGATATTTAATCAAACATATATATTTTATTTTATTTTGTAGAATTCTTCCACATTTTGGAGCCAATGTATTTTGTGTTGGGCCTCAAACTATTTTTTTTTTTTTTTTAATTATTGCGGTATATGTATATATACATATATCATAAAATTTGCCACTTTAAAATGTACAATTCAGTGGCAACTAATTACATCCACAGTGTTGTACAGCCAGAGTTGCTAACATTTTGCAGGCCTGGGGGTGGGGGAGTCCATAGGCTGGAAACATTGTACCTATAGTTTCCATTTGAGAAAATGGCTTTGTAGATGATGCTAGATTTTAACCCTTAAAAAACACTAAGCTTTCCTTCTTGATGCATAAGAGTGAGGTGAGGATAATAGATGTTTGGTTTGGGTTCCCCCAGAAGTAGATCCTAAGAATCTTGAAACAAGTTTATTGGGGAAGCATTTGCAGAGAAAGAAAAAGTGAGGCAGGGCAGGGAAGGTGGCCAAACAAGGGGGCTCTGGGATCCCATCAGAGTGAGTAAAGGGGACACAATCCTGCTGGACACAATCTTCTCCGAGGAATTGGAATGGGAAACTCATCTCAAAGAATACTACCTGGAGGGTCCAGAAGCAGGTATTTATCCACCAGCTCCCATCTGCCATTTGTCCTGAGGATTAATGAACCTCCCAGCACGCATGCGTCACCCTGCAGGCAGAGTCCACTCCCTGGGCCAGGAACAGAGCCCCAGTGGGCAGTCAGGCCTTCCTTTCAAGCAGCCTTCAGCTTGCAGAGGTGAATGATGCAGGGACTGGATACCCGCCAAATGTGGCTGCTACACCAGGACAAGTAAGCCATACCTGACACCAGTTCTGGCTGTCAAGCATTAAAAAAGAATCATAAATGGCTTCACACCAAAACATTTCAGTTACTCTTTACCATCTTCTCAGTAAGTCCAACCTTGTTAGAATTTCCTTCAGTGCTGGAAGAAAGTGTTGCTCTGTCAAGTGAACACAAGCTAAAGTAGTTCAGAGACCATGTGTGAAGAATAAAATGAAGTCGCATTGGCTGGAGCAAAGTGATCACGCTGGGGGAGGCATGAAAGAAGAAACTGAGGCTGATGGAGAGACCAGCAGATTCACGAAGGCTGCTTCACACTACTTTTGGGTATCTTCTCTTATTTCAATCTCTCTTTTTGTCTCTCCTCTTCCCTTCTTCTCTCTCTCTCTCTCCCTCTCTGCCAAGCTTGATTAGCTGCATTTGAGTTAAGTAAATTCTTATATTGATACAACTCTTCTGAATATATCAGCAAACCCTACTTCCTAATACAAGAACTGCACTGCACCCCAGTGCCCAGCCAAGGTTAGAGTGCTATGTTCATGATTATTTGCGTTGAAGGCACACTACAGTTGTCCAGTGCTGATGATATTGTTCTGATTTTTTCTATTTTGCGCTCCAACCACACTCCCCCAAGTGCTCTTACAATTTACTAAATTTATTTCCACCGTATCTGTCATTGACTTCAACACATTTCTAATTGGTTGAGTGGAATTTAAATTTTAAGATGCTCCTGTTATGGCATGCTAGTCCAATTAGTGTCACTCCTTGAAGTTTAGAGACTCTGTTATGAATTCTTTGGTTGCAAATAACATAGACTGGACTTCACTAAATTAAGCAAGGAGGGGGCTACTGGCAGAACCCAGAGCAACTCCAATGATCTCAGAAAAACAGGAAGTCATGACTATCCTTCTCCAGGGCAGCCCTCCCGTGCTAGACTCCAAACACCCGCCCTTGTGACCTTCGCTCAAGAATCAAACTCCCAGGAAAGGATCTTTGCTTGGCATTGCTGGATCCTGTTCTCACCCCAGGGCAAAGAGTGAGTGGGACTCTTACGCTGTCACTTCCACCAGAACCGTATGGAGAGGAAGAAGAGCAAATGCCTAAAGGAAAGATGGAGCCTTTCCAGAAGGAGGAAAGGAATACTGAGCTGACAGAAGCAAGAGAAGCTGGGATGCCCCCCCCACAGACTTGATTTCTGTACCCTTGTGTATAAGAGAAGATATTAAACAAATGCCTGTGATTCCCTGTTCTCCCTTCCAATACTTATTTCTAATTTTGAAATCAGCATATACATATACACAATAAATTTTTAAAATTCATGCAAAAAATAGCCATGCAAGAGAGCAAGAGCATGGCAAAGAAATTAAAATGTTATTAAGCACTTACTATATACCGGCCCTTTATATTTGTATATATTTCTTGAACTCCAACATCCCCTAGAACCCAGGTATCCAATATTTCCCTCTTGAGAATTCTTCTACTCTCTTTAAACTGTCCAAAGCTTCTTGGGATTACTTTAACCCAGCAGTTTTTGACTAGGGGCAGCTTTGGCCCCCAGAAGACATTTGACTTTTTTTTGGTCATTATGGGAGGGGGAAGGGGTTGACTTGTGGGAGATGGGTGTATGCCAGAGATGGGTCTAAACATCCTACAATGCACAGTCCCTCACAACAAAGAGGAATCTGGCTCAAAATGCCCACAGTGTCAAAGTTGAGAAATACTGCTTTAACCCATGGGGGTCAGCTCTCATCCAAACATACAGGAGAAAGAAATGATGAGTTTAATCAGTATAATTCTGCTATTACTTATCTCTGCCACATGGAGTCACTGTTGGAGATTAGTCCTGTGCAGTCTGGTAATCAGTGTTTGCTGATATAAAATGATGCCCCATTGTGGCGCTTTTAGTTCACATTCACATACGTATATGTTATTACCCAAACTCAAACCTTTGAACTAGGAAGACTAGACCTGAGAGTTTTCTCTGCAAGTCTCTTGGGAAAACAAGGAAGCATCTTCTTCATTCAGTTTATCCAGATTTGCGTGGGAGTAGAAAGAGAACAGAAGGTATGAAAAAGAATCTTGGATGAACCAGATTTCTGATGATTTAAGTGAGAAATCTGGGTTCCGAAGGCAAACTTGGTCCTTGTAACACTAGGGCCCAGCCATGTGTTATCCCTGACCTATTGGAAACTACCATATGTATTTATAATCTACTCCGGTGTGCCCTGGGGAAAAAGAGGCTAGGAGAAATCACTAGACACATTCTAATATAAATAAAAAATACATGTTTGGATCTTTTATCATATAGTGCCTGAAAGCCTCAGGCCAACCAGAACCAAATGCAGAGATCTCAGTAGTAAAGGGTCCACTGTCTTAACAAACAAAAGACACCCAAACGAGGTTTCCATCTTTTCTTTGGTTTTCTGCAACCGGAGAAAAATTCATGTTAAAAGGTGTGGCCCCAAGTCTGCTGCCCTCAGTGCTAATCTTTTCATCTTTTAAAAAATTTATTTATTCTTATATCTATCTCTGTCATCTACTTAAGCTGCTGGGGCCCAGATGGAGACACTGACTGAGTTATACCTTTTAGGAAACGCTTTCTATTTTGAAATAATTTCAAACTTACAGGACAGTTAAAAAAAATAAAACAAATCCCATACAGAAAACTCTAATATCCCCACCCCTCCAAAAAAAAACAAACCACCAGATCCACCAACTTTTCACATTTTGCCAACCTTCTGTATCCTTATATCTATCCATCTATTTAGCTATCTTTCTATTTCTCTGTTTTCTACACATTGGAGAGTAGATTGCATACTACTCCTTGAATACTTAATACCCCCATGCATATTTCCTAGGAACAAGGATACTCACATACATTAACCACCTTAAGTGCAATTATCAAGTTCAAGCAATTTAAGCTTTCAGTCTATATTCCATTTTTCCCCATATGACCCAATATTGTCCTTTTAGGCATTTTCTCTTCCATTTTTAGCTCCAGTCCAGGATCATATATTGCCTTTAGTTGTTATTGTCTCTTTAATCTCTCTTTTATTTTTTTTCAATTGTAGAAACATATATACAAAATGAACTTTCCTGTCTCACCCACTCCCAAACATACAATGCTGTTCTACCATTACCCCCATCCACTACCAGAACTTTCCCATGGGTCCTGCCTTTGATCCTTAAGACACTTTTTTAAAAATTACACTTTTTATTAGAGATAATAATAGATTTACATGCAGTTTTAAGAAATCACACAGAAAGAGCCCTTCATCCAGTTCTCCCCAATGGTAACATCTTGAAAAACTAGAGTACAATATCATAGCCAAGATATCGAGATTGACACGGGTAAGAATCCAGAACCATTCCACAAGGGTCCTTCCTGTTGCCCTTTGACAGTCTAAGCGCCCCACCTGAACGTTGCTTGTGTGGGTGGGACCACAGTTTTGTTTTCTGTGGTATTTGTTTGGTGTAGTGTTATTGTTTGAAAGTTTTCTGTCTTGCTAGGCTGCCCCTTTCCTGGTCCTTTGGCTAAAAAGAGCAGCTTTCATGGGTATTTTTGTCTGTGCCTGTTGGTATTTCTGGGTTGCTGGCCTCTTTAGCTCCACATCCAGAGCATTTGAGGCAAACAGGCAACTCAAGTGTGTGGCTCAGTGGTTGAGCACCTGCCTCCCATGTACAAGGTCCCGGGTTCAATCCCTGGTACCTCCTAGATAGATAGATAGATAGATAGATAGATAGATAGATAGATAGATAAATAAATAAAATTATTAAAAACAAATTTTTTTAAAAAAGGCAGTCCAAAAAACTCCCTGCTATGATGTTCCTTGTGTCCTGAGGTCCCTGGCCAGTCTACCTTCTTCTATTCACCTTTCAGAATCTTCTGTTTGGTCAGTAGATAATATTCTAGGTATTTTAGTTGTCCTTAGTGGGAGAAATAAGGAAAAATATGTCTGCTCCATCTTCTTGGTAAGAAAAGTCCCATTTCTTTAACCTTTTAAATTCTTAAAAACAAAATATTAAAAAATCCCAAATTCATTTTCAGGTTTTCACAGGAGACCAATGGAAGCATGTTTTGTTCTATTTTGCTCTTGATATATTTTTTTAAAGTTAATCTTGATCCTGGTTTGAAGCATCCAAAGCAGTTCTCTTAGAATTCCAGGCCTGTTGGGGGAGCTGGGTGCCTTTCGGGAAGACAGGCTGGGTCCAATCATTTGCTCAGGTTTTCAGCCCTGGGATGTCTGGAATCTGATCAACAATGAGCTCATGCTAAGGACCTTTCTGCAGCATTGATTCTGCTTCAGGAGACAAGGCTTGGGACAGGAAGACAGCTATACCCTAGAGTTCTGGGCCTTTTCCTTTTGCCCCTCTTTCCCCTTTGCCCCTCTTTCCCCATCACTGAAGTCTCATCCTGCTGACCACAGGCTGGAAACTATTTCTCTAGCTGCTAATGAGTTAGCCAGATGGAGGAAGTGAGCCCCGGATGTATTATGCTACCAACAAGTAAGTGGCCTTGGACTTGCTCTTGGTTCTCTATCGATAGGATGATGGGTGGGATTGCTGAAGGTTTTTTAGACTTAAAATATGTGTGTATATCATTTTTCCAATTTTTTGTCACATCCATGAACCATTTGTACTATTTATTTACTTAATATTTTCCTTTTGATGGACTCACTAAATTTACTATATCATTTTAAAAACAAAGGAATCTTTGTTCATTTCCATTGATGGAAAACCAGTAGCACTTGGCATAGATAGAAAGTAATAGGAAAAATAAATAAAATGAAAAAAAAAAGAGAGAGAGAAAGAGAGACCAAAAGCTGATTTAAATTTTAACTAGACACTGGTTGCTTGGCCCAAGATTCTGAGCTGTAGGTTCACCCTCTGTTTGGTATGAAGGGACATGGGCAAGTGTTAGAGAAAGGATTAAAGACACAGTAGTATCCACTAGGATCCCAATCAGAAGGAGAGGATTAGAGTTGAAAGTGAGAATTGCTATGCCCATGGAGCTCACATCAGCACATATATTATATGCACCCTGTGCGTTGGGAATTCTGGACTTAATTCCAGACTTCAGGGATCTTTTTGGCTCTAACCATTAGCTCCACCTATGCTGTCTACATCTCAACACTGCCCAGAGGTACCTTGAGAAGACAGCATGAGAGGGCTTCCTAAACTGTGAAGTGCAGTACGCTTGGGGCGAGGAGGTACACTGCCCTCTCCCTGTGTTGAGTTAATGTCTCATATGAGAGGTTGGTATCCTGCTTCCCTAAAAATACCTTACCGTCTGATCCATGGGTACTCTCCTTGTTTGAAAGCTTCTAGTTCTTAGAAAAAGGGCAAACATTCCAAACAGAGTGGGGGATGGCCTTTCCATGGGCCACATGTCATTTACAGCACCCTGGAAGGGAGGGAAAGGCTAAAAGGAGAGCTAAAAGGCTAAGGGTACCAAAAGGGAGCATGGATAAGCTAAGCACAACTTTACAATTTCACCAAGGTCTGCCCTTGGTTCTGGCCATCTGTCCTCAGCCTGGGTAGAGGTCAGTTTGGCTCTCACTTATGATGACTAAGGAAGGGCCACCAAGGGGAACTGGAAAGAGGATCTGACTTTTTGGGTCTGATAACTACTGTTTCTCTAAAAACTCTTCAAGCACAGAGCCTGTACAGAGTAGCCACCAACTGTTATTGTTGTTACTATTATATTTTCCTTGACTAATCTCCGTTTCTAAAGTTACTTCCCTTCTGTTGTTTTTCACAGCAATTAAAGAGGGCCTGACCTCTCTATTTGGCCATGATAAGAATAACAGCAACCTATTCCAACTTTCATTAAACCCCATTATATACCAGACCTTAGGCTAAGTGCTTTACATGCAGCATTTCATTCCATCCATTCAACTACCCCTGGAATAGAGAACATTAGCATCTCCACTTTACAGTTGAGAAAACTCAGTTTAAGTGCCTTGCCAAGATCTCCATGTGAGTAGTTGATCTTGGGTTCTGTTCCAGGTTGTAGTGCAGTCATTTCCCAGCATTTTTTCTCAGAAGCACTTGCATTAGGAAGAGGAATCAAATCAAATTTACATTTCCCTAAGACAAAAGCCCCCATGGGCACGGCCTATAGAAGAGGTTCTCAAAACATTAAGATTAACAAAATTGCCCACAGAACTTAGAAACTTGAGAGAGAGAGAGAGAGGGAGAAAGAGAGAGAGAACAAGATGAAGAAGAGGAAGAAAAAGGAGAAGAAGGAGGAGGAAGAGGAGGGGAAAGAGAGGAAGAGAGAAAGAAGGAAAGAAAGAAAGAAAGCAGAGGGGGGTAGAAGGGGGTGGGAGAGAGGGAGAGAGGAAAGAAGAAGAAAGAAAGAAGGAGAGGAGTCAAGATTTTGGGGATGGATCTTCAGCATGTGTGTTTTTGAAAGGCTCTCCAGGTGATTAAAATACATGGATGACAACAGCAACAACAACAACAAAAAAAACACAGGGCCAGACTTGGGAAACTGTGCTCTGCAGACACAGAATTTCACATTACAAACAACAGATGTCTGCTAAATGTTTATTGCAGGGCTAGGTTCTTCCAGAATTTGCCAAGGGACAAGTACAGAGTTTCAGGATAGGAGAAGGTTTATTCTTTGTAATCCCAATGGCATTGCCAGAAAAATATGTCTTCAACTCCTTTTATTCTTTCCTTCCTTCCTTCCTTCTTTCCTTCCTTCCTTCCTTCCTTCCTTCCTTCCTTCCTTCCTTCCTTC
>JAKSZT010054260.1:0-67753 GCA_026826555.1 Tolypeutes matacus | reverse complement strand
CCTTCCTTCCTTCCTTCCTTCCTTCCTTCCTTCCTTCCTTCCTTCCTAATCTATCATCTGATCATCTATCTTAAGCATTTTTGTATAAAATCTGTCTGTCTGCCAGGATTGCATTTTCTATCATGGTGGCTTTGGTGCTTGGGTCCTCATGATGGGAAGCTGCTGAACCACCTGCAGAAAGCAATGGCATAAATGGAAGTGGTATCCTATCATTTCCTTTTTCTACATGGGAAGTGGCCTGGAAGGGGTGCCCTGTTGGGAAGCTAAAATGGGCTGCTAAGGGAATAAAGTGTTGGGGCTATGGCTGGGACCCGTTCCCTCTACCATACAGCACCCACCACCTCTGCTGAAGCCAGACCTGACTTGTTTTTTTGATTTTTTATTTTTTTCCCCACTCATCTCACCATTTGACCAGGCTTAATGAAAAATTAAGATGCATCCAGATTTTGCTCAGAGATGACTCCTCAAAACAAGAACGTTTTCTTGGATCAGTTCTTAAGACCCTCAAACTACTTTCTCCCAGAGGAAGAGACTGGTGCAGAAAGGGGATAATAAGATAAAATTGAGGGGAATGTCCCCCAAGGTTCTTGGAAGGCAATGGCAGTGTTACTTGGAGTTTCTAGGCCACTGCTCCTTTCCATGATTATGGGTAATAAAGTCTTGATGGTACTAATAAACCTGCTGACCTTTTATTTCCCAGGAAGCCAGACATTTAAATTCCCCTTGTTTAATTTAAACACAGGCCTGAAGTTGGTCAGCGAGAGTGCTGGCATGTGAATGCATTGGGGAGCTCACCTTGCTCTTGCCAGTTAAATTCTCAGGCCCCTGGCATAGAATGTATGCTGTAGTTAAAATTCTGAAAATATGTCCCAAGGTGGTCAGCCAAATACATATAGAGTTATTCTTTAATGGATTTTTAATGGGTCTGTACTCTTCACTGAATGCACTTCCATTGATTTATAATGGTCTCTCAGTGAGTTGCCTTAAAAAACAGAGAAAGAAATCTTTTTTTCTATTTTAACCTACTGTCCAGTTTTGTCTTTCTCAGCAAAAAATCAATCTAGAGAAACGATCTGCTGCAATCACATTTTTTTTTTTTTGCATGAAAAGTTTGGTTTTTAAAAGTGATGGATAAGAATTTCTGATAGTGAAAGAAAACGTTTTGCATAATTGTTCAAAAATTGATGGGGAAAAGCAGATTATAGCTATAGCTGTTTTTAGCTATAAAGTTCCTAGAATAGGAACGATGAGATCCAAGAAAGCAGTGGAAAAGTGACCAATTCCCCTACTGCAAAGTCTGGCTTTTCTTTTTTCTTTTCCTAACAAGGGCTATAGTATTTTTAGGATGGTAAAATGAGAAGATTCTGTGGTCCTTGGTAGGACCCCAGGAAAATGTTCTAACGCAAAATTGACCAGTGTTGCAGCAAAGACAGGTAAGTAATTACAAGATTCTGAGTATGTATGCTAGATTTAAACCCCACCATGTCAGCCCAGGTAAGGATAATGAAAATTAAGACGTTATCAAACCTTTTGTGGCTGGAACCAAAATGAGTAATTGAATGGCTGTCTTGTTCAGCAATGAAAAGAAGCTAAAACTCTGAAGTTAGACTAAACCATTTTTTCTGTGTTAGGAAAATCGCTGAGAAATAATTCAGTTTTAAACTCTCATGAATTTGAAGTTGAGAGGCAAGAAAAGGACTGAGTAGTTCTTTTCTTTATTATGGTACCACCAGAATCAATTACCAGGTTTTACAGGAGGACACATGATTTTAAATTTGGAAGAGAGCTCCTTTGTCCTTTTCTTTTACCCACATGGCTTTCTGTCAAACCAGAGACATCCTATAAATTCCTGTCGACAATGCCTTTTCCCATCAGTAATAGAAAATGGAATTTTGGGGCCAGTTTATAGGGTGACATTGTTGTAGCTGACAAATTCTCTTTGCCAAAAACCTGTTGTGAATGCTGATCGAGTGTTGTGTAAATTTTCTACAAAAGGAGTTCAGAAGGGTACTGAGTTTAAGTAGTGCAAAAGATTTTGGAGAGGGACATAGTGTTGTGTTTAGGTACTCAGCTGGTTTAACCACTTTAAAGGATTTAATGGGTAGAGCCACTAAATTTGGTTTCTTAAAAGTCAATTCCATCAAATGCTAGATTTTCTGGACATAGCTGGAAGAATCTGCTCCTATCCTTCTATCTGAGGATAATAAAACCTATACTTGGTGGATATTTAGAGATCATCTAGTAAAACTCACTGATTTTCTGGATGGGACTGAGGACCAGAGAGAGGAAATGACTTAACTAAATTTACATAGGAGGGTTAGTGGCAGAGCTGAGGGTCTCCTGGTTTTCTTCTGTGGTAACAGCCTAAGAAAACACACTACCTCATGCATTTGTAAACAAGTAAAATAATTTAGAATTCATTGTCCGTCATCCATCCATCCATCCATCCATCCATCCATCCATCCATCCATCCATCCATTTAAAACAACATCTATTAAACATGTTTTCTGTCTGGGCATTCTTCTGGATTCTTGGAGGTACAAGAAGGAAAGAAGCCATTTGCATCCTCAAGAAGCAGGCTAAACAATGCAGTGCAATGAGTGTCCTGCAGTGCAATGAGTGTCCTATGCGAACATGGAGGAGACGTGATCAAAGCTGAGAGAAAGGAATCAAAGATGGGTGCACATGAAATCTAACACCTGTGCCCAGTCTTGGAGGACAAGGAATGTGAGTTGTCTAATAGAATTCTTTTTCAAAATTATTTTGACTATTTGAATTCCTTTGCCTTTCCATATAAATGCTGGCTGGAGTCAGCTTGTCACTATTATAAAAAGCATGAATATTGTGCTTTAGCTGTAAGGTCAGTAGTAATGTCCCTTCTTTCATTCCTGGTTTTAGTAATTTGAGTCTTCTTTTTTTGTTTGGTCAGTCTAGTTAACAGTTTGCCAATTTTGTCCTTCTTTTCAAGGATCCCACTTTGGGTTTCATTGATTTTCTTTATTACTCTCTATTCTCTATTTCATTTATTTCCTTTTTAATCTTTATTTCATTTCTTCTGCTTGCTTTGGGTTTAGTTTGCTCTTCTTCTTTTTTCAGTTTCTCAAGGTTGAAGGTTCAGCTATTGATTTAACATCATTCTTTTTTTTTTTTTTTTAATATAGGTGTTTGCAGCTATACATTTCCCTTTAAGCACTGTTTTAGCTATATCCCATAAGTTTTGGTATGTTGTGTTTTCATTTTTTTTTATTTTTTTATCATGAAGTGTTTTCTAATTCCTGTTGTGACTTGTTAACTCACTGTTTAATTAGGACTGTGCTGTTTAATTTTCACATATTTATGAAATTTCTCAAATTTCTTTTGGTTATTGATTTTATCATATTCAGAGGACACACTCTATATGATTTCAATCCTTCTAAATTTATTGAGATTTGTCTTGTGCCCTAACATATGGTCTATCCTGGAGAATGTTCCATGTGCACTTAAGAAGAGTGTGTATTCTGTTGTTGTAGGGTGGAGTAGTCTATAGATGTTTGTTATGTCTAGTGATTTATAGAGCTGTTCAAGTCTTCTATTTCCTTGTTGATTTTCTGTCTAGTTGTTCTATCCATTACAAAAGTGGAGTATTGAGGTCTCCAGCTGTTATTGTTGAACTATCTATTTATCCTTCAATTCTGCCAGTTTTTGCTTCATAAATTTTGACTCTGTTGTTAGGTGCATATATGTTTATAATTGTTAGGTCTTCTTGATGAATTTGCCCTTTTACCATTGTAAAATGCCCTTTGTGTCTAGATACTGCATTTTTAAAATCTGTGAATGATGCTGTCATTGGAAATGTTATTCCAATGCACTAACACTCTTTGTGATCTCCAGCAGTAATAGCTTATTATGCTGCTTTTTGAACTAATCATTTAAAGGCTTGTGTAAAACAATATACAAACTGTACACTTGTAAAGTCATACCCCTAGGAAAAATGACTAAATCTGTTTTAAGTGTCTACCCTCTTTCTTTACTGATTCTATCAGGTGACCTCTTTTAGCATCCCAAAGCAACTGGCTGAGGTTATTTCAGGCTAACATGTGTTCTTAAAATAGTACTGTTTGTTCAAAATAAAGCATTTGAGTGAGACTTTTACAACATAAAAGACTTGTATTTATTTTACTATAATCCAATTCCCTCTTATTCAAGAAGTAATTTTGGGGAAAAAATGTTTCCTAATATTCAGGTGTATGTGGTCTCTGGTCAGGTTGAGGTACTGCTTTGTTTTCTTTCTGCTTCATATAGAAGCTCAACTGATCATCCATTCAGGGCCACCTGTTTCTTCTTCTCCTCTGACTTTCTGGTGCTTTGATAGTTTCCCCTCCAAGAGCACTGAACCTTGCCACTGCCAAGTTTGGTGAGTAGCATGTGGGTTCAGCTAGGTATTCAGATTTGGTGTTAGGCCTAAAGAAAACTTGGCTGGGCCTTTTTATCTGCTCCCTACCCAGATTCTGTCAGATAACTGACAGGCTAAGTCAGTTAAGCAGGAAGCATGGGAACAGTGAAAAGCACAGCCTCGTCCTCCAGAAAGTCTGCATGTGGGTCATCCAAAGCCAGCATCACCAATCCTGGGCCCATTTCTCCCTGGCTCTGGGCCATTGGCTTTGAACTCTTCAAAAGTATTTTCAGAACCACGTGTGTTTAAGAGAAAAACTCACACACACATACTCTCACACATACACACCAGTATTAGTGTTTGGTGTTCTTCATGTAATCCTAGAATCTCAAGGTTGGCAAGGATCAAGACATTCTAACATAACCAGTGGATCCTTCTGTTGCATTCACATGGAAATGTGGCTGAATCCAAAGACACAGGCCTATTTTTCAATGTGTGTATCCAATGCACATTTTGAAAAACTGGACCATCTGGCCTTAAAATAAATATTGAAAGCAAGAGTGACAGTGATGCTGTCAACTGTGCCCTGTGTTCAGGGCTTCTCCTGATTTATTGAACCCTCTCATCTCCTTCTCACCCATGTCCTGTCTTCAACTACTGTCCTCTCCTTTTCTTTAAAGATGTCAAATGAAGGAATGAAATTGTTTTCCCTGGATGAGAAAAGAAGTATGCAAAGGGAAATGATACCTGTCTTCAGACATTTTAGAGCCTGATTTGGAAACTTAATCAGGTTTAGCCTGGGTGATCCTGAAACTTAAAACTGGAGCTAATGGAAATTATCTGGATTCAGACCAGTTTTAAGAGGGCTTTATTAGTCAAAAATGTCCAAAGGAATAGCAGAGTGTTTGGAAGAAGTGGTAAGCTCCTTGTTCACGTAGACACTCAAATATAGTCATAGTGATCAATAATTTATTATTTAACATATGTAAATGGAAACCCACTGTTCTAGGGTCTGTTCTCAGCACTGGGGAAACAGATGTGACCAAGAATGGCAGGGTCCCTACTTTCATGCAGCTTCCATTCTAGTGGGATGGTGAATGTGTATGATAAACAAGGAAATCAAAACTTTTAAAAAATCATAGATCGTGATAAACACTAGGAAGAACACAGAAAGGCTGCTAATGTAGGGAATAAAAGGGGAACTGACTTCCATCATTTCCAGGATGGCTGAGATGAGAATTGAACATCACCTTGATATTTGTTTCCTTACAAGTCTAAGAGAGTAGTGATTCTGTGACTCAGGAATGGAAACTTCTTGATTGCTTTGCTGCCTAGGAATTCAAGATGACTCCATCCACCTTGAAACTGGATGGAGTTCAGTACTGGGTTCTGAAAGCCAACTCCCTGAAGTCAGTAGGGATCTTATTTGCATTTGGTTGTCAGTCCAGGTTGGACTTCACTACTTCTGACTGAAGGTCATTGGATTGATTTTTAGCAGAAAGAGCCAGATTAAAAGAACTGGCCTGATACCCAAGATTTATTCTAAAAACCACTGTTCAAGGTCAGCCTTGGACTCAGGCCCTTTTGACTCAACTATCTACAACTGGTGGCAGAGGGGTTGAGGTAAGGACAGAGTTCAGCCTATGCATATTCTTTGCTTGGTCCACAGAGTATTAACTTTTTTTGAGCTAACATTTAAAATTGGAGGGTTTTATTTTAAAAATCCAGATTTTGGGCTTTTCTTGAAAATGTTGACAATCTGTCCACAAGATGCCCACATTCCCTGTGGTAACAATCAGCTGGAGACATGTAGCAATGGACTCCATTAGATGGGGTGTGGATTCTCCCATTCTCCATAACCCCTTACCCACCCAATTAATTCATTTCTGTTCCCCTGGGGTGGGGCATAGAGGTGTTCTGCGTTTTCAACTCCTGATTGATGCCTTCTGCATTTCTAGGTCTGGAGAGTGGAAATGGTGTTTAAAATGATGAGTCCAGGGGGGCGGATGTGGCTCAAATGGTTGGGTATTCGTTTGCCATATGGAGGGACCTGGGTTCCATCCCTGGATGAAACTTAGACTCTCTAAACAGAAAAGGCATTTAAAGAACCCTCCTCCATCCCCAAACAGTCCAAATCCCTCTTGTATTCCTGGGGAAACTGAATCCTAAAGAAGAGGACACTTGTCCTTAGTTACACATTGAGTTGGTGATATCAGTGACATACTTTGGGGAGTTTCCCACAAACAGAAACCCCATAGTAACCATCAAATTGAATTGAAGCCAAAGCAATTTAAGAACAGATTTCCATAATTGAAGGATTTTTTTTTTCTTTCTTGAGTGGGCTGGAAAGAAAGAAAAAGAAGGAACTTCTGCATTGTTTTCAGGACCATATGAATTTTTTTAACAGCCTTAAAAAATACCTTCCAGATTAAAATACCTGGATGTCTCAGCTTATCATTATGTTATTGATTTGCACTTATCATTTCACCTGGAAACCCAAGGACAAGCTTAATCATTTTCACAAAAGTCCCTGGGGTTCATAAGGATGTTCAACTCTCTTCCTGTCTTTTCAGGTACAGAAAGGAGCATACTCTTAATACTTGTTAAAATGGGAAACATTCTTTGCGTGCAGAGAGACTTTGGGCTCTCACCCCTCACCATTCCATTTGGACAACTGAGATCAGAAAGATGGCTTTTAGGGGCTACTAGTGCCTACCTGGTGAAGAGGGAGGTGTAATTCTAGGAGAGTAAGTAATGTCAAGACCCATTGTAGCAGTTTGGCATTATTTATGAATTCCAAAAATAGATATTGTATTATGTTTGTAAACTAGTCTGTTCCTCTGGGCATGATTAAATTATGATTAGGGCTTTGATTGGGCCACATCAGTAGGGCGTTGGGTCCCTGTCCATTGGTGGGTGGGGACTCACAGATAAAAGACATGGCAAAGGGCAGAATTGGAGTTTTGATGCTGGAGTTTTTGAGCTAAAGCCCCAGGAAGTAAGGACACAGAGGAGCTTGGTCATGAGGAAGGAGAGAAGGCCCTGGGAAAAGAGATGAGCCATTTGCCTGATAGTTTACAGCTGTCCTTGTGGAGAGAACAAGCAGCTGAGCCCAGAGAGAATCAAGCCCCTGGGAGAGAGACAAAGCTTAGAGAGCTTGATCATGAAGCCTTAAGAGGAAGAGGAAGGCTGAACATCAGCAGCCATCTTGCTCCAACATGAGGCAACAGACTTTGGTGAGGGAAGAAAATTATGCTTTATGTCCTGGTAACTGTAAGCTTCTACCCCAAATAAATACTCTTTATAAAAGCCAACAGATTTCTGGTATTTTGCATCCAGACCCCTTTGGCTGACTAATACAGAATTTGGTACTGGAGAGTGGGGTCGTGCTTTTGTAATTACCAAAATGCTGCAATGGTTTTATAAATGGGTAGAGTATTTTTTGGAGGAATTGTGAGTTGCTTGATGGAAAAATCTTAGATTGCTTTGAAGAGACTGTTGTTAGTAATGTGAATGCTGAAGAGACTTTTTATGATGCCTTAGAAGTAAATGATGAAACTATTATTGGAAACTGGAGGAAAGGTGATTTGTGTTTTAAAGTCACAGAGAACTTAGCAAGATTAACTCCTGATGTTTTATGGAAGGAAGAATTTGAAAATGGTGAGCCTGAGCTGAAGAGCTTTCCAAAGTAAACCTGGAGAATGAGGCTTGGCTTCTCCTTCAGCTTATAGCAAAATGCTAGATGAGCCAGATAAGCCGAAGACTGAACTATTGGGCACAAAGAAACCAGAAACTGATTCCAGAAATTCTAAGCCTCTGGAAATCAAGCTCCCAGATGATAGAGCCCCATCTGAGGACTTAACTAAACTTGGACCTTGTAAATCAGGATTGAAGATGCAGTTATCTAGGAAAGACTTGTGTAAGGTCTTACTGTCTTGGACCCCTGCTTCTTGTATGCTAAACCAACAAGCTTTTTTTTTTTTTTTTTTCCCCAACAAGCTTTTTGAGAGAGCTATATGAACAAAACCACTGTTTGCCTGCACTAAAAGGGACATGGAAAGGAGAGATTGAAGGAGAAACAGCTTTAGGAAGAAAACCATGGAAACTGAGATCTGGAATTAAGACATTGCCTTGGGCCATGTACACCCATGTGTACAGAGAGGGTGAGTTTACCCTGGCAGTTGAAGACGTATGGGGAGAGTTTTGCCACCTCAGAGTACAAAGAAGGTGGAGCACATTCCTCAAGGATTATGGCAGGCGGTTAAGGTCAGCACCCCATAGGTCTAAGAGGGGTAGACCCAATCCCCCATGGATTAGGGAAGGCCAGGTGGTCAACTCATTGCTCTGAGAGGGTTGAGCCTGTATGCCAAAGGTTAGACAGGATGTTGACTTCACTTCACTGTACTAGGGGGTTAAGACTCTAACCCAAAGATTGGGTAAGTTGTGGCAGTCACCCCAATGCTCTTGGAGGGTGAGGTCTAGAGCTTGCTCAACACCCAAATGCTTGTAGAGGTTGGAACCAAGAAAATGGCCATTGGGCAAGCCTGTGGAGAGGTTAGGTCCCCATGAGGTCCCATGGAGAAAAAAAACATTGTCTTAAGAATGACTCTCAGACTTTAACATCTAATGAAGTATATCTTACTGGTTTACTGAAATGTAGAGGCCATGTGACTCTACATGTGTTTCCCTCCTATTTTCTCCTTATTATTATGAAAATGTTTATCCTTTGTCTGTCTGTTTGTGTATTGAAAACAGATAAATTGTTTTGTAATTTCAGAGGTCTACAGCCAGGTGGGACTTCGCCCCAAGACAAACTGTGTTTCTTTAAACTGATTATAATATTATAGTATTTTGTATTTAGTTTTGTTACTGATTTTAGTTAGTGGTTTTTTTTTTTTTTTAATTGTAATGTCTTTTTCGAATTAAGAGGGTGGAGTGTAGCAGTTTGGCATAATAATAAAAATAATAATTTGTAAAAAGCAGTTACATTTGTTGAGTGTTTATGAAGTGCCAGGCATTGTTCTAAGCAAGTCCCATCTACTTGTTGTTCCCATTTAGTTCTCACAATGACACAGTGATCTAGCTACTATTATTATCCCCATTTTACAAATGAGGGAACTGAGGCACTGGGGAGGCTAAGAGATTGTCTGGGGTTTCACAACCCAACATGTTAAATCTGGGAAGTGGCTGCAGTGCTCTGTCTCCAGAGCCTGAGTTTTTGATCACTACATTATTTTAATAGTTTCAGAAGCAAAATATACACTTCAAGATATTATTTGGAGAAGAAGAAATCTTCTAACTCCAAAATATCTAGATTTATGCTCCCCAACACATTAGCCACTAGCCAAAGTGGCCATTTAAATTTAAAATAATTAAAATGACATAAATTTAAAAATTCAGTTCTCAGTTATGCTAAACACATGCCATGAACTGGAAAGCCATATGTGGCTAGTGCCTGCTAAATTGGAGACCATTTCCATCACTATTGAAAGTCCTATTTGACAGCATTGTCATAGATGAAGAATTCGAGACTCAGAGAGACAAAGGGACTTATCCAAAGACACACAGTGAGACCCAGGATTTGAAAAATGCACCTCATGGATTCCAAGTCTTGGTCCTCTCTTTGGTGCTCTGTTGCCCACCTCCCACCCATCTCTTCTCTCGCCTCTGCAGTTAGATTGTACGTATATCAAGAGTTGGTAGCTTAGCTTTTATTTTATTTCCTCACCACACTCTGGCTGCCCAACCGTCACCCCCTTTTGGGGCTAAGCACATCCTAGGTAGGGACTTCACAAGCTCTCCTGCTTTTCCTTTCCTACACTTCACTTTCAGGACAGTGGGAGTTCTGGCAAGTATCAAGCCTCAAGTTTTAAGTAAAATGTGTTACTATACTTTTTTTTTTTTTTTTTTTTTTTTTGAGTTGGCAAACTTAATTGCTAAGGCAGAGAAATTTTATTTGGAGGCCTCCAAGGACTAGTATGTTCAGTGAGGGCAGAGGGAGAGGGAACCTGTACTGTTTACCTTTTTTGAGGTGAGGGTCGGGGTAGGGCAAGTGGAGGACACCAGTACCTCCACCTCCTTGGCACTAACCTGGTCTTGTAAGAATCTTAACCTGGTGGATAGTTCAGTTCATGGACTCTGGAGACCCAGGGGTCTGGGCTGCCCTCTCCCTACCCCAACTTCAGCAGGTGACAGCAGTGTAAGCTTGGACAATTTATGCAATCATTTGGAGCTTGC
Organism: Tolypeutes matacus; assembly: GCA_026826555.1. Classification (NCBI taxonomy): domain Eukaryota; kingdom Metazoa; phylum Chordata; class Mammalia; order Cingulata; family Chlamyphoridae; genus Tolypeutes; species Tolypeutes matacus. Next base: position 57,144 of record JAKSZT010054260.1, on the reverse strand, counting down.
ATTTATCATTGGTAAAATGGAGTTTGACCTCCTAAGGCATGTCTTTGAGATAACCCATACAAAATCCCAGCAAGCGGCCTGGCCCAATACCCAATAGCCACAATTATTGTCATCATCTCCTTGTAAACTGCTTATCAATTGTTTGCTATCCTCACTGGACTGTAAGTTCCCAGAGGGCGGGGCCCACGTCCATCTTGTTCACTAATGTATCCTCAGGGTACAATTTCCAGCCTGGTGTGGGTGTAGGTAAATATCTGTTGAAACAATGAAGTCATATTTAGTGTCATAAAAAGTCTGTGCTATAAGGAGACTTATAAGTCTATAATTCAACTTCCTGTTAGCTGCATAAAATCTCCAGCCACAACACATTTATCAAGCAGTTGTCTGGGTACTGCTTGAACACCTCCAGCTATGGGGACCTCACCACCATCTGAGCAGCTCTTTTCAGTTTGGACTCTTCATTGAGCTTCAGAGCCACCATTAATGACTGGCTGAGCCCCTCAGGTGCTCCAGGCTATGCCACTCAGCTACCTGAATCTCTTGGCTTTTGTACAAACAGGGCTGTACAAAATGAGTCTCCAGGCAGCTCTGTGGAGTTTCATGGGTATCATTTGGGGGTGGGGAGAAAGGTGGAAAAATGAACCTAGAGAAGCTGACTATAAAACATATTACCTGCATTTATGGTTCTCACACCCCTAGGTCTGGGATAAAGTGAAGAAGGAAAAACATTCCACTCTGGCTCTCAGTGACCCCTACAAGGAACCCCCCGTGGAGTCATTTAGGATAGTAATTTGAGTATAAACCCAAGCATGCGTTCCTTGCCTTCCCTCCATAAACGCAGGAGCCTCATGATGATCGACACCAAATTGCTTGAAAATGTGGCCCAGAACCCTTCCAGATGAGGGCTGGGCTCAAAGAAATAAAAAGTTAAGGACACGTTACTATGGCATTGAAATTAAGGGAGTATGCACAAGCCTCAAACTGTGTATAAAAAAAATGTTCTTTCTGTATGCCCTGCCCATGAAAAACTAAGCCAGCAACAAATCATTAAAACATCAGCCAGGGAGCCAGCTAGGAAAGATGCAAGTTTAAAAGTAAACATGTAGCCCTCTGATAATTGTGTCCCCTGAAAAGCTAAAGATGAGGGAGAGAGAGAGAATTGGGGACAAAGAGAAGGGCAGGGAGAACGAGGCTGCCTGTTCCCTTCCTCTCCCAGTTTTTGCAGTCTGAGGAAATGGCATCATTTTTTACTCAGTTGCTTGAGTTCAGTACCAAAAAGTCATGCTTGATTTCTTCCTTTCCTTAGTTCCCTGCATATAATTCATCAGCAAGTCTTGAATTTTCCAAAATATTAAGTCGTACTATATGGAACTGCCATTTTGTAGGTCAAAGAAGCTGTAATATTGGCAAGCTAATATGGTTCAACCAAATTATAGCTCAAAGCAGACCACTTTGGCCCCATCTTCTCCACCATCATCCTGGTTCATCTCTCACCTGCACTGTGCCATTGTCCCCTAGTAGTCTCCCCATTCCTACTATTGTCTTCTTCCAGTCCTTTATTCTTACTTTAGATGATGTCAGTTGCCTGTTTAAAATGCTTCAATGTTAAATTTGACAAAAGATGTTAAAGAACTATACACTGTAAACATTCTTGAAAGAAATTAAAGAAGATCTAAATAGATGAAGAGATATACCAGTTCATGGGTCAGAAGTCTCAATATTTTCCTCAAATTGATCTATAGATTTAGAGTTAATGCAACACCAATCAAAACTCCAACAGCCTTTATTTTCTTCTTATAAATTGAGAGGCTGATTTAAAAATTCATATGGAAATGCAAAGGACCTGAAATAGCCAAACAATGTTGAGAAAGAACAAAGTTGGAGGACTAACACTACCTGATTTCAAGACAGGAGGTTCTGTACTGTAAAAAACTACTATCATCAGAATTGTGCAGTAATGGTGTAAAGATAGACACAAAGTTCAATGGAACAGAATAAAGAGTTCAGAAATAAACCAATACATATAGGATAACTGATTTTTGACAAAGGCATCCCAGTAGAGAAAGGATGGTCTTTTAAACAAATGGTGCTGGAATCAAAACTATAAACTGTGATCCATACCCCACACTATATAAAAATTAACTCAATGTGGATGCTAGACTTAGATATGAAAACTACAACTATAAAATTTCTAGAAGAGAAAATCTTTGTGACTTTAGGTTAAGTAAAAATTTCTTAGATTTGACACCAAAATCATGATCTGTAAAATTATGAATTGTATTTCATAAAAATTTAAAACTTCTGCTTTTCAAAAGTTGTTGTTAAGAGAATTAAAAGACAAACTACAGAGTGGGAGCAAATATTTGCAAATGAAATATCTGCAAAAGGACTTGTGTCCCTAGTACATACACATATGCACATATACACTTAAAACTTGATGATAAGAAAATAAAAACAAACGATCCATTAAAAAATGGGCAAAAAACTTGAACAGATGCTTAAGCAAAGAAGATCTATGGGTTACAAATAAACACATGAAAAGATATGCAACATGGTTAGTCATTTGGGAAATGCCATTTAAAATGAGAAGCCACCCCATACCTCTCAGAAAGGCTGAAATGAAGGACTGAACATATGAAGGGTGAAGGAATTGGAACAGTCATTCGCTGTTGGTGGAAATGTAAAATGGTAAAAACACTTTGGAAAACAGTTTGACAGTTTCTTAAAAATTTAAACATCTACCCATTATATGACCTAGCCATGTGTAGATATTTATGCCAGAGAAATAAAATTTATGTCCAAAGACTTGCACATGAAAGTTCATAACACCTTTATTTGTAACAGTCTGAAGCTGAATACAACCCAAATGTCATCACCAAGTGGATAGATAAAAAATTGTGACATTGCCATACAATGGAATACTACACAACAAGAAAGAGAAATGATTATTGATACTTGCTCCAACATTCCTAAGTGAAAGAAGACAAGGAGAGTACATGCTATATGATTCTGTATGACATTCTGGAAAATGCAAGCTCATTTATAGTAATAAAAAGCAGATCAGTGATTGCCTGAGGATGTGGGGAAAGTGGGGAATCCATAAAAGATGAAGGAGAGACTTAAAGGGCCAGGAGGAAACTTTGGGGGGTGATGGAAATTTTCTTTTTCTTGATTGTAGAGATGGTTTCACAGTGTATACATATGTCAAAGTGAATCAAATTGCACACTTGAAATGTATGCAGTTTATTGCCTGTCAATTAAGCCTCAAGAAAGTTGTGCAAAAAAAAAAAAAAAAAAAATTTCAATGGTTTCCCATCACACTTAAAATAAAATCAAATTTCCTTACAAGGACTATGAAGTCCAAAATGATCTGGTCTCTGCTGACCTTTCTGATCTCATTTGGTACCTGTCCCCCTCACGCACTGCATTTCAGCCACACTGGGTTTAGTTCTGTTCCCTCAACACATGAAGATTTTTACTACCGTAGAGTATTTACATTTACTGTTTCCTCTGCCTGGAATAATTTCCCCCCAAATGATTCCATGGAGATCTTCCCCTTGTTCTTCAGGTATCAGTGCAAATGTCACCCTATAAAAAAGAACACTTCTTTGTTTATGTAATCTAAAACAGCATACCCTGGTTTGCGTTATCTTTTCTTTCTCTGTAAGTTATTTCCCATCACAGAATCCTGTTTCTTTCCTTTAAAGTATTTATCACATTAAAGTATCCTTTAATGTTTTTAACTTTCATTTGTTTTACATATATATTGATGATTACTACATGCCAGGTTAACTATTGTAAGTTCAGGGTTACAAAATTGATAAAAAGGAGTTTATAGTCTAGTGGGGGGTTATAGGCACACAGAATAAAATAGTAAATATATATATATATATATATATATATATATATATATATATATATATTATACATATATAATGTTAGATTTTGATAGTGTTAAGGCTAAAATAAAACAGAGCCAGGATGGTGTCTTTTGTGGTGGGGGTTTGCAATTTTCTTGTTTGTTGTCTGATTGCCACTAGAATGTAAGTCCATTAAGAGTAGGAACCTTCCCTGTCCTGCTTACTGGGGTTTCCATAGCACCTAGAACAGTGTCTGGGACCATGTCATTAATATTTGTTGAATGTTTGCATGAATAAATGCTGTGTAGACTGATGATAAGAAGCCAATGATCCAACTTGAATAAGGGGCTCGCAGCAGAGGTGAGATTGCGTGGGGAGGTGAAAGAGTGGTGGACTTGTTTATAGAGGGTAATCTTAACTCACCCACTCATCCAAGCAACTTGTGTCCAGCAGGACCCAAGGCAGCTTCTTGACTGGGTCAATAGCCCTGGTGAAGTTTATGAGTTGTGAAGCTAGAACAGCTAGGTCAGAAGCTTGTGGAGACAGAGATCATGCCTATCTTGTTCACTACACAACTCCAGCACCTGGCATAGAGTAGGTGCCCAATACACTGTGAGAAGAGACAAAATAAAGTTCCCTGATCTTCTGTGGACTTGCTAGGAATTTCCTACTCTGATATTGATGCCTTCTTCCATATTTCCTGTAAGTGGAGACCAGAAGGGGTATGCACCCCCGCCCCTCCACCAATGGCATTTGACCCATCATGGAAAGACATCCCTGGTGACCTGGTTGGACTCTGGTTTATTTTCACTCAGTCACCACCCCAAACAAGATGAAACTGGAGCAGATCAATCAGTCTGTTCTCATTATGGTGACAAAAGGAAAACAAAACTGGATGGGGAATGTGTGGGTGAAATGCAGGCAGCCACTGAAGTTTTGGAGAACTCATCATCTTTATTGGGAAAGCTCTTTTCTTTCCTGGTCTCCCTCTTTTTCTACCTCCTGCCCTGAGTTTAGGCTTCCATCTCTCCTTCTTGTCCAGGAATCAGGTGAGGAAGCTTAGGTATGGCCTTTCCATTGTGAAGCCCAGAAGAACAGGATCAGCAAGCATCTTTGAGACATTATTTCAAACTTGGGAAAGCAGAGACTCCCCAGCAAGGCCAAGCTCCTCCCAGCCAGGAGTGCTGGGTACTGAACCAGGCTCTAAGCGACTTCCCCAAGTCATATTTACACTGTCATGCTGTGCAAATTGGAGAGTTTGTTTCCAGGAACATCTGGGAGGACCAGCTGGACACGTGTTTCCCTTCTCATTAATTTAGGCTCCTAATTAATCGTGCAAAACCCAAACCAAATAAGCAGGAACCAGGACTGAAAATAATCATTAAGCCCCCCCAAACACACACACATTTTAATGAAAACTTGGCCCAGGTGATTGGGCCTTTCTTGGCTCAGCACTGCAGCTCCACCAGAGATTTCATCAGGGAGAAAGGCTTGGGGAAGCAGACAGATCCCTACCCTATGCTGGGCATCAAGGAAGCTAATGAACTGGGGGGCCTGGGACTGACTTCCTAATAATTCATAAGGAATGGATTTCTCTGGGGTCAAATGTGATGTGGACATGAGAGCCAGATGGCTTGAGTTCAAACCCTCCTGGCAGTATTAGCTGCTCTTCACCTCTCTGGGCCTGAGTTTTCTCACCTGTAAAGTAGGGACAATAATGTTATCTGTTTCATAAGATAACTGTGAGGATTAAACGCTATATTTATTTAAGGTGCATCTTCTTTGATGGTGATGATGATGATGATTCACACCAAGAAAGAAAACAGAAGAAATGCCAAAGAGGCAAACTAAAGAAAATAACAACTCATTCCCGATTCCTCAAAAAGTTAAACATAGAATTACCATCTGACCCAACAATTTCATTCCTCCCTATACATCCAAAAGAATTGACAGCAGGGATTCGAATGGATACTTGTAAGCCAGTATTCATAGCTACGTTGTCCACAACATCCAAAAGGTGGAAACAGCCAAGCCTCCATTAGCAGAAGAATGGATAAACAAAGTGTGGTATATGCACACAATGGAATATTATTCAAGCATAAGAAGGAATGAAGTTCTGATACAAGCTACAACTTGGAGGAAACTTAAAGGCATCATGTCGAGTGAAATAAGCCAGACACAGAAAAACAAATATAATATGATTCCACGTATATGACCTAACTAGAACAGGAAAATTCATAGAGACAGAAAGTAGATAGAGGTTACCAGGGGCTGGTGGGAGGAGAGATTGGGGAGTTTTTGCTTAAAGGATACAGAGTTTCTATTTGTGGTGATGAATCATTTTGGAAGTGGATGGGATAGTTACACAATATTGTGAATGTAATTGTTGTCACTGGGTTGTGCACTTAAAAACGATTTAAATGGCAAAATAAAATTTACTACAATAAAAAAAATCCATTCCTCCCTTTTTTTGTTATCTGTCTTGGCCATAAAAGGCCGGCCAAGCGCAAAATTGTGCTCATCATACTCAATGTATAGCTTTCCTTTTGAATCTAAGGATATGTCCCTCTTAGGTTCTGACAGTGCCACAAGCAGGAGTTACTCATGATTCCATGAGAGTCATGGCCACCCTGGTCTGGGCAAAAGAGAATTGTCAGTGTGGGCAGGGCATCTGGTAGGGTTGGAAGCCCCATCATGCCTGCTGGGGAGAGTCTGGAAAGTCCGGGTTTTGCAACCTAATCACATGCTGAGAACAAGGCTTCCTACCTCGAAGAAAAACAGAGTTAAAAAGATTTATTGAAAGTATTCCAACGGCTTCTTGAACATCAAACAGCTGTGATAAAAGGGTTGACGTGCAAGTGCATCCAAAACCCACTGCTTGCTCTTCTCCTCTGTTACACGTGGGTTTATAGGAAAATATGTACCCCTTCCCTTTATTCCCCCCAAGAAAACCCTTGGAAAATAGTTTGGAGATGTGCTTGGAACATAATATGGGTAGAAGACCACTAAAAGGCAAACTAGATCTTGTCATTCCACTCGCCTGTTAAAAGCTGCCCTTGAAATAAAATGCAAACTCCCTGCTGTACTGACAAGTGCCTCAGCAGCTGCACTTCCCATCTTGCTCGCCCTCCCCTCCTTAACTTCACCAGGCTCCTTCCTGTCCCTAGAAGTCTGCCTACCGCCTCTTGTCTCCTGACAAATGTTCTTTCCTCTGCTTGAAGGCTTTTCCCTCCTGCTCATCCTGGGACCAAGGTCTCATTCTTTATTTCAGTGTACATTTCATTTCCTGTGGGAAGTTGTCCCTGAACCCGAGTTTGGCTGGTTTCTCTTTTTATAGCCTCCACCACACCTTATACCTCGTGGACAATGGAAATTGTACTAAATGGCAATTGCTTGTTTAATTGTCTCACTTGATAGACATAGGAAGATGAGAATGAGGGCTGTATGGGGCATGAGTATCTTCAACTCATTGTCTAGGGCAGTCTGCCCTGCAAGCATTCAGTAACGTTTGCAGGATCAATGAATGCCCAGCCTGACAGGCCCTATATTCGGGGGTGACCTCGTACACATCCTGCATTCATGGGTGCAGGACTCTCCCCCACCCCACTCCCACACCTCATGCTGCTTCTGGAGGACCCTCTCCACTCCTTCCTTTGCCCTCTGAGTTTAAATGTCAATGGTTTCTCTGGCCCTGTCCTTGTCCTTGATGATCTTCTCCATCCTGGCCTATAAACTTGAGCAACTTCAAGGAACAACCTGCCTGTCTTGATCCAAGGTCCTCCCATGAGAGTCCTCCCAGGAGAAGAGCAAGGCTTTGGAAAGCTGTCCTGCCACAGATGAAGAGTAGTTTCTCTGCTCCTGCTTCCGCAGGGATGGGCTGTACTCCCATGGTAGATGCTAAGATGCTATTTCATGTCCGCAGGAAAAGCAATCCATGTGTAAGCTTTTGGAATAATGTGTTAGAGGATGAAGGCTGCTCATGTCCAGGGGGGAAGGCCAGAAGGTTCCACAAGGAAATCTGCAAGGCAGGACAGTCAGAAAAACCACAGTCACTTTATAAGTTAATGGATTTGTCTCCTAGGGCTGCTATAGCAAAGTATCACACACTGGGTGGTTTAACACAACAGAAATTTAGTGCCTCACAGTTCTGGCAGCTAGAGTCAGAAATCAAGGTGTCAACAGGGATGGCTCCTTCTGGAGGGCAGGAGGGAGAATCTCTTCCATGGCTCTCTCCTGGCTTCTGGTGACAGTCAGTAATCCTTGGCATTCCTTGCCCCGTAGGATCATCACTCCAATCACTGCTTCCCTCTTCCAATTGTGTTCTCCTCTCTGTGTGTCTGTGTCTTCCCAGGGCCTCTTATACGGACACAATCACTGGATTTAAGGACCACCCTCATCTTAACTAAAGATATCTGCAAAGACCCTAGTTCCAAATAAAGTTACATGTTGAGGTTCTGGGGGGACATGAATTTGGGTGTAGGGGATACTATTTAATCCAGTATAGTTAGTATGGTTCTAGCTATAAATAACAGTAACCCCAACTCCAGATATAGAGAGTTTATTCACTGATGTAATTGGAAAATGTAGGTGTAGGTTTCAGGTAAAGCTTGAGCCTGTGGCTCGATGATGTGTCTGAAGACCGACTTTCTTCCTTATGGTTGCAAGATGAGTTCCAGTGGCCCTTGAGACGTCAGACTGCATCATTCACATCCAGGAAGGAAGAAAGAGTGCTTTGCTTCTGGGATTTCCAGAAATAGTTCTACAATTGACTTAAGCGGCTTGAGGCATATGTCCAACATTAAGCCAATCTCTATAGTCAGGGGAAGGGAATATACTGATTGAAAGGTCAAAGGCTTCAACTCTTGGAAGCAGGGATGGAATTGGCTTCTGTAGAACAACATGGATTTCCAAGTGGAAATCAGGAAGGGGATAGCACTGCAACCAAAAAATGTACTGTAGTGTCCCATTCATGGGAATCGGACAGAGTTGATGTGGGCAGCTGCCCTTGTAAGGATGGGAAACACACATGCACAACACTAGCGATGGCACTGATGGCAAAATGGAAACACGAGGGTTCTATAAACTGGCTTCTGCCTGGAGCAATGTTTTGTTCCCGAGAAAGGTTTACTGAGTTGGCGGTTTGAGATCTCTCTCTGCCAGCACTGGGGCAGATCCATGGTTGGACTGAGAAGAGCTGCTTGCACGTGACTCTGGAATGCACGAGGTTGGAAGAGAGCTGGGCTTCAGAGCCAAGAGCTGGCATTTACCCAGCCACCACTGAGCCAATTCCCCATTGTCTCCCCGGCAGGCGTGGCAGTGTGAGTGTCTCTCCCATTACATTTCCTTGTAATCTGGACGTTAATCCAAGCTCAGTGAGTGTAATGCTAACTCACACAATGGACCTATGACAAACCTCAGGCCTTCTTGTCGTCACAGGTTACAGCGCACAATCTCATGTAAGAACTTGTTTACTTCCGTGTAATACACAGGTTTTACTTGGTTCAATGTACTGTGTTACAACAACCTAGCAATTTGCATGCTCTTACTGATTATCTGGTAATTAAACCCAGAAAGTACAAACATACTGTAATTATCATGTAACCCACCATCTGGATGGAACGATGCAAATAAGTATGTAGTTACGCTATAGCTGTATGATAATTATGACGTAATGGAACGATCATCCATGAACAGGAAGAAAGATTTGCAAGTCACGATCATGCTTTAACATGGTGCTAGCACTTGTTTTCCAGACCCAAGTAAGGCAACTTGGCTGCTGAATCCCTTCTGGGCAGAGGCATTGAAAGCACAGTTAAACACCAGCCAATAAGGTCCTGATGCCTGAGCAGGAAGTAAATGTGTCCCCCCTTTTATTTGGATCTTGTTTACACTTCCCTGGACAACAGTAAGCATTTGTTTATTTGAACCGTTGCCCCATTTGCACCGAATCATCAGTGCCTGCCAGGAAATGGTCATGCGTTTGAGTTGGTCCATATGTTTTTTTTTTTTTTTTTTTTTTTGAGGTACCGTGGGCTGGGGGTTGAACCCAGGACCTTGTATATGGGAAGCTGGCCCTCAACTACTGAGCCACATCATCTCCCCTGAGTTGGTTTTTTTCATTTGTTTTGCTTGTTTTTTGTTTTTTTTTGTTGTTGTTATTTTCTAGGAGACACCGGGAACTGAACTCAGGACCTCCCATGTGGGTAGCTGGTGCTCAACTGCTTGAGCCACACCTGCTCCCTGGTCCATATGTTTTGTTTCACACATGTTAGGTTCTTGGAGGAAATAGGGTGTATAATCACAGAAAAAAAATTAATATCATGACATTTGTACTGCTGTCAAATTGTTTGTAAAACACACTTACCCTTGCAGATAGAACCACAAAAAATATCCTGACCAGTGTCTATGCTTAAACGTTAAGTCTCTCTGTACTTTAGCGTTGATGCATACAAATGAGTAGAAGAAAGAAACGAGTCTATGGTTTATAGGAGAGCAGCCAATAGAAACAAAAAAATAACTATCACTGCAATAATAGTACAGTGGGGTCACATCACGTGGACCTTCAGGTTGTGAGACTTTCTGTCAAATCTAGTATCCTGTCAAGGCATGGTGATCATTTCACAGATCACTGTGAAGGAAAAAATACCATCAAGTTAATATGGTGCAGTGTTTTCTTGTCATGAAAATTGTTAAATTAAATTTATTGGACAAGTTCTCATATGCATATTTAGACATGGATTTTGATACTATATTCCTTGTGTGCAAACCTAAAGGTAAAGGAAATTGATAAGGCATCTCTAACAGCATCTTCACATAAAACATCCCACTCTTCTAAATTGCTTTTTGACTCAGAGTTTTTCACGTCTGTATCTCTTCACAAGGCATTGTCCTCCATGCCACTGAGCTCCTTGGTGATTCAGCATTTCCTAAAAGGATGCTTGGCTGTTGCCTCTGGCATTTTCTTCCCAGGCAATTATATCCATCCTGCAAATTATACAGCCGTACTCCTGGCTTCATCATTTGCAATGGTTCTGAAATGTTATTTGCTATTCTCATTGAGTATGATTTTGAAATTTTTCCTCTGCAAATATTTACATGAACATTATAGGAATATTCATATAGATATAAGGAATCTAGTAAAACAAAATATTCATTCTTTTTTGTTTTGTTCTTTGCACAATGACTCAAACTAAGATTCCTTCAATCTGAGTCAGGCAAAAAAATTTTGAAGGACATGGATTATAACCTAATGAAGCATTATGACTTAGATAACATTTGCATATTAAATATTGTCTATTAATCTCATCAGTTCACTCAGTATCATTCTTTAAGATCTTGATCACAGCTTATGGACCTAATATCCATATTTCTGCTAAATTTTTGTAGAGACAAGGATCTTGACCAAATCTGAAATAAACTGTTCTTCCCTAACTTGAATGCATGAGATTTGGCTTTCCTTCTCTACTTGCTCACTTAAACTGGACAAGAGCATCCCAAGGGATTCCCAAGAATATTTAAAAACAAATTAGTGAAAGTAAAGGGTAAAGATCACATGTACCTATTTAGTTAGAACTCTGATTAAAAGTTAAAAATTAACTCAAGAAATTTTATACAACAACAAAGGCAGTAGGATGTAGTGAGCATGTGTTCCTAGCTTTCTCAATATCCACCTCCTGCTTCTTATCTCCACCCAAAGTGCACCAATTCTTCTTTGGCAAATTCATTCTTCCCCTATTCAAAGAGATCATGTGTGTGGGAAAGACCCCACGCCCAGTTGCCAGGGAGAGTTCTGATTGGTTCAATCTAGACAGTGCCTCTTAGTCTCTGGCCACAGCGATAGGTTCAGAGATGGGCACCTGGCTTTGTTGGGCCAATGAGAGTGAATTCTATAGCTTGGCCAGGGCCAACTGGAAGAGATTCCAGTTTACAACCCAAGGACCGAAAACCATAGCTGCCATTTTGCTACCACCAAAGAAAAGCCTAGAGCTGCTAAGGACTCCTTGGTTCTAGAGAATGAATCCCACACCACAGAAGGCAGAAAAGGGAGATGGAGAGAAACTGGTTCTTGGTCAATTTATTCCACCCAGCAAACCATGCACTAAGGCTGGACTTCTCAGCAGCATGAGTGGTATTCAATAACATCTTTATTATATAACATCATTTGATATGTTTTCTTTCATTTACAGCAAAAACAAAACAAACAAACAAAAACAAAAAGAAACACCCCAAAGCTTAACTCTCTACAGGGCTATATCATGGACTCCGAGGATGGGAATGTAGTGGGTCTTAAGACAGGAACTTAAACGCTCCAGGACATTCTAGCTCCTGTTTCTGCTGTTTTCTGCACAGGAATCATTCCTCTCACTTCTCAAACACACTCCCCACTGGCATTCTTTGGTCCACACATGGGGACCCCGTCCCTTCCTCTTAGTGGCCGGTTTGAATTCCCAGGAGGGAGATGCTAATTGGACCAATTTGGGTCAGGGGTTGTTAATCTTTGATCAGAACAGCTCTGGCCAGAATGTCAGGGTCACAAAGCACAAAGAGGGCATCCAGTCAGCAGCGGGAGGAGGGAGGCAGTTCTGAGAGGAAGAGAAAGGGCATGGTGGAGATGCTAAGGCACACCAGAAAGTGTCCATTATCATGACCCCTGGCAAGTCCCTTCGTACTGTGGAGACACATTCCTCGTTGTAAAATGGGGATACTAAACCAAGGTCAAAGGGTTGTTTGGAGTGTAAAGTGAGAGAATTACTGGAAGCAGCTGCTGTTGAGAGGTGGTAGGGTATTTCACCAGTTCTCTGGTATTCTTAGGAGACTTGAACACACACAACATGAGAGTTATAATAAATATGTGACTGATGATTATTTAGCCTCACATTAGCTTAACTTGGAGAAATTTTCATTAGCATTATTCTTAACAGCTCCAGTTTGGATGGACTTTCACCACGGCACCTTTACATCCAAGAATGTAATTGATCCTCAGAACCATCTTGTGAGAATAAGGGTCAAGGCTCCCATTTTTACAGATGGAAAAACTGTAAATGACTTACCCTAAACCAGAGCTTCTCAAAAGTGTGGAGCCTCACCTGGGAGCCTGTTAGAAATGCAAATTCTTAGGCTTTGCCTCAGGGTCACAGTCAAAGTAATAGGCTGGTAGCTCAGCAGCCCTGTCAATCAGCGGCTGGAAGGCCTCTGCCTCTGGCGGGTGGTCTCAGCCTCTGCCGTGCCTGACTTCCTCTCTCCGTGAACCTTCCCTGGCACAGGCCGCCGCATGGGCTGGCCTTTCAGCAGGGTGGCATTGACCAGATCAGGAGGGTGCTGAGACCAGTGAGGCGATCGGATTTCCAGTTTTGGGACACACAGACAGCTGGTGGGAAACTCAAGACGGAAGAGAAGAGAGGTAAAAGAAGGACACTGAAAGGCACTGCAGTTTTCTAGAGACAGTAAGTGGCATGATAGAGGTGGGGGTGGGGGGATGTAGGGGGATTGGAGGAGGCTGGAGGTTAGTGGGGACAGGAGAAGGGGGCAATAGGAGGAGATGGTGAGACATGAAATGAGAAAGGTTGACAGATCTACTACAGGCATATCCCTAGGTGGGGCAGACCTCTGAAAAAAATGACGATAGTAGATGACATTGTTTGAGTGCTTATAACAACCAAGTTGAGGTCTTTGCATTTAATCATCCCTACTGTCCCCATTCTACAGATGAGGAAACTGAAGCTCAGAGAGATTAAGGAACTTAATAAAGGGGATGCAATTTGTAGAACACTGAGACATGGTTTGAATCTAGGATTCCTACCACTACAGACTGATGACATTGTTCAAATACAGGGGTGCAGCCTACAGATGATGGCCTTTGATTTCTCCTGCAATTCTATTAGAAGGGAACATGATACTGTCTGTCCTGCCCTTCCCCACTCCACAGACAAAGATCTAATCTCTAAGGATCTGTCAGTCTGACCTTTCCTACTTAACCTAAGCCTGGCCTCAGCTTCCTTCTTGACATAGTATTTTCGGCAACCCCTTCCAACTGTCCAGAATTGGCACATGAGATGCAGATGATTTCCTCTCTCTGACTTACAGGGTTCACCTAGGTTCCAAGTGGCAGGAGCCAGAGGTGCCTTTCTAGGGATTCAATGCAGGCTGACCTGGCACTGGGAGTGCAGAGACTGGAGATGGGGCTCATTTCAGGCCAAGATTTTGGATAGAAGAGGAGCAATTAGAAAGGGGAGAAAGCAGAGAAACAAAATCTGCCAGAAGGAAGGGTGCAGAGAAGAAGTGACAACTGGCTCTGTTCCTGGAGAAACCTACAGACATGACAACATATGCTTCCCCCCAAAAAAGACAAACGTTTATTTAATAAGATGTGTTCATTGCAGTACTTTCCCCCCCTAAACATCTATAATACCTGGTTCCAAAGTAATGTGTTCATAGTAGCTGCTCTCTTACAGCCTGGTTTTTTTGATTTAGAATTTATTCCTCATTTAAAATAATTTGAGGTTGCTTATAATAAAAAACACATGGTCTTTAATTGAACATTTAAAAATAATGTTCATTTTAATTGGACATTTAAAAATCATGTTCAACTATGAGAACTGGAAGAAGAGGGGAGATGATTTTGCCAAGAATTTTATGCAGTATAGTTACAATACTTTAGAATGAAATTTATCCCCGAGTTTCCTGGCAGCCATGTAACAAAGGGCAAGATGTGTTGTATGAGTTTTCTTTGCCTGATGAGAGAGGCAGTGGAGAGTATAAACTTATGGCTTGTGGGTGAATCTGGATTCAAGTTTGTTTTGTTTAATTAAGCACAAGGTTTAAAATCAGGAGGTTTGCCTTAACTGTACAAGGTTTACAAATCCAGCCTCATTTTAAAGATTATCAGATCATTTATTAAATAGCCACTCTTTGCTCCTGTCTCTCAAGTTCATCAAGCAGCTGGATCTGAGCAGTTCTTGCCCCCTTTAGACCCACAAGTGGGCTCCTGTTTTCCACACTCCCCACCATTCCCTATAGTCTATGCCTTTTGTCACCTGACTTGCCCCATATGCACCCAAGATGTGCACTCTAGAGAAGGATGTGAAATGTACACATAGGGAGAGCCCTAATTGGACAAGGCACCTTCTGTCTCTGGTCTGTTCTAGGCACCGAAGCTGGAGAGAGCTTGTTGTTAATGTATACATGAAATCAAAGCCCTGCTCTTGCTCCTATGGTCCTCTGACAATGGCCCCAAAGATCCTGCCTGATCTGCACCCCCTCAGCTGCTCCTCTCTCATCTGGCCTTGGACTTTGTTCCCCTTTGCTGCCTCATTGGCTTTCTTTCTGTGCCTCAGATCCCAGGATGTTCCTGCCCCAGGGACTTTGCACTTACTTCTCCAGGTGTGTAGAACATGCTTCCCCCAGCATGGCTGTCGCCTCAGGTCTCTGCTTAATAGTCACCTTATTGTGGAGGCCTTCCCTGGTCCTAAACTCCCTAAGCCTTCTTTGTTTTACTCCATAGCACTGATTATTATCTGACTTATTTCTATCATTATTTATTTTCTGTTCCACACATGGTAATATGAATTCTGAGGGAGGGGATTGTTCTTGCTTGTTCATTGCTGTATCCCCAGCACTAGAGTAGTTAGTGCCTGGCACATAGGAGATGCTTAGTAAATATGTGTGGTATGAATCAATAAAAGTCCATGATTGTCAACATTTATATGGGAGGTATACATATATAATCTTCTGAAATAAAGACAGCTTTATATAAATATCTAATAAAGATTAGAGATAGAAGGATGCATTGTTTTTCTCTTTAGCCATGGAGATACAATGCTATAAAGATAGCTATATTTATATCTATAGTGTTTTCAGATTAAAGGCCAAACAATGGCCAATATTCACAGAAGGAAAGAACAATGAGAAAGCTGTTTACAGTTGTCTTGCCAGGCAAACCACTGGTTTCTGTGAACTCCTTCTTTTTATAAGTGCTCTTAACCCTTACGAGATTGCTCAGCTCTTTCTTGAAATGTCCACAATTGGCCAACTTTTCTGTATCCGACAGGTGGGAATCCAAACATGGAGTGCTCAGATTTACAAATGACCCAAATGGACTCTGATTCTGGCAGCCTCACCTCTCTCTCCCAGCTGATAAAGTATGATCCGGACTATACTGACCCAGTCTTATGTCATCAAGAATCCTGGTAGATCTGCTTCTGTGGCTGTAATCCACAGCCCTGGGCCCATGCCATGCATTTCTCTTTCATTCACAAGGATGCAAGCCCGCCAGGACCCAGAGAAGTCTTACTGAAATGTTCATCCACCCAGAAATGTGTCCTTCCCCAAAGCAGGGCTGCCTTTGTCTTCAGCCCCAAGCTTTTTGTTCGTTCCCCGTCTGCTACCAGAGAAGCTGTCAGGGTGCCCTCCTTCACTTCCTACCCTCCCAGCCTCTTGCCCCCTTGCTGACCAAGTCCAGAAAAAGCCCGAGGGTAGTTCTCCAGCTTAGGGGCTGCCCTCCACTGCTGAGAAGTTTGGGTTATACTGGGGAGGGAGTCATTCCATTTCCAAACTCCATAAGAACCTTGTATTAGAGAAAAGTTTCTTTTCCCAAGCCACTTCCGGAGGTGGTGAGCTCCAGGAGAAAAGGAAAAGCAGATGTCAGCCTATGACACAGAATAATCGATTTGCTCAGTGCTTGTATTTTCCTACCAATTTTGTATTTTTCAAAAAGGACAATAAAACAATTGTACTCTCAGCTAATTAATGACAAGCTGGTAAAAGCATCTCCTCATTGTTCCATTTATTTCTCCATTTCTCCCAGTTAACAGCCCTGTCTCTGAAATGAATCAATGTCGTTTACACAATGCTGTCACCCCATTGTTCCTTTATCATCCTCCATTTTCATAAATCGGGGTGTTAATCCCTTAATGGCTTTTCTCAGTGCTTAAAAAAAAAAAAAAAAAAAAGGGAAAATATAAAAAAGGAAAGAAAGAAAAAGCCCAACCCCTGCTTGCTTCTTAATCCCATAGGAGACAATGTGTGTTTACACAGGCGGCCCTGCGCCCTGTTTACTCAAAAAAATCCAAGCAGGTCCGGATGGAGATTTAGCGCCTTCTGTTTGTTGGCTAAACAAGAGGCCTCCCAGGGATCTGCCCCTTCCCCAGGTAGGGTTCCCCCACCCAGGGCCCCATCCCCAGCCTCTCTGGACCCTTTGATGAGACCTCTGAATTTTGTCTTCATGATTCAGGAAGGTCTTGCTGTGGAGGTGGGGGAAAGGATAGAAGATGGAATAGGGGCTTTTGTTCTTTTGTGGGCTACCCAGTCCCCAATCTTATCCACTTACCTCCCACTGGGGCAGTGGGTCTTAAAATGGGGTCCCCAACCAGCAGCATCAGCATGCCCTGAGAATTTATTAGAAATGCCAATTACTGGGTCCTCTCAGACCTACAGACTCGGAAACCCGTTGGGAGGGGCCCCACCATCACCCTCTAGGTGATGTCACCAGAAATTTAGAGCTTTGGTGCAAGGGCATCAAATTCTAAGTTTAAAGAGCAAAGAAATGAAAACAAAGCTCATCTCACTTAATAAGCATTGGCTCCCTCCTGCGTCCTCTGTGGCTGAACTCTGAGTGATGAATTCTGCAGAGCTGGTGGCTGTCTCTAAGAGCATACCAGTCTCCTGAGTGGCCTCCCCCTCCCCTCCCTGGCCCTGGCCTCCTCTTCACTTCACAGGCCTGAGTGGCTCTGCCCAGGACTGGGACATCAGGGATGGCCTTCTAGTTGATCCAGTGCTTGAGTGGAAGCCCAGAGGGGGCATTTGGGACTTGAGGGCCAAATGTGTCCAGGGCTATTGGGGCCCCGGGGACAGGGAGTAAGCCAAGAACCCTGCCCCAGGCTCCTGCACAGGAACCTGGGTTTCATCGGAATCTCGAGTTCTGTTACTCGAGGAACATATCCTGATTTCTTGCTCTGGGTCAGGCCTTGTAGCTTCTTGGGGTTCAGGAGTCCCATCAGAGGGTCCCTGACTTCAGGGAGCTCACAGTGCAGTGAATGTACAAACAGCCTGCAAAGCTCCATGGTGAGTGTCACGAAGAAGGCATCTTTCTGACTGAAAAGTCACCAAGAAGGTACCACCAGTCCAGTGCAGGTGGGTGGGCGGTGGACAGCCGCCTTCACAGAGAACACCCATCAGTTTGAAACTTCAAGTCTGAGGCAGAGTTCTTCCAGCTGGAATCGCAGGGAAAGGCGGGGCATTCAGGGCAGAATAAACAACTTAACACAAAATTTTTTTTAAAAAAGTTTGAACAGTGTAAACTGATAACAAAGGCATTTGGTGAAGGGTGGAAGTGGCCTCACAGCTGAGGGCAATGAGGTTCCAGGGCTAGCCCTCAACAGCTTTAGGTATGACATCCAAGGACATGGGAAAGCTGGAGGTCTGGGGATTTTACGCTTATGGGTTAGAATCTGACTCATGCTAGCTTACACCATAAAAGGAATGCGTGGCTTCTGTACCGGAAAGTTCAAGAGACACTGCCTTCAGCCGTAGCTGGATCCAGGAGCTCAGGCAGTGGATCAGAGCACAGTGTCCTGGCCTTGGTTTTCTCCTCCGGGGCTTCGTTCGCAGGCAGGCTCTTCCCAGTTGATGACAAAGTTGGCTACTGGCGAGTTTGGCTTATCAAATCTTTATACCTAGGAATTCTGGAGAAAAGTGAACATTTTCCCTTAGTGCATTCAGAAAACGTTCCAGGAAGACTTTCACTGGCCTGGTTTGCATCACATGCTCACCCCAGAAAACTTTCCCTTTGACTGAAGCCCAAGCTGATTGGTCAGACCCGGGTCCCTTGTTCACTCCTAAGCAGGGAGAGGGTAGGGTGGGATCTATGAACCCATTTGAATGACCTGGGCTGAAAGTAGAAGAGGGGTGGTTTCCAAAGGAATATTGCAATGCTTTTCCAGAAGACACAACGATGGATGCAAGGAAGAAGCAATGTGACTTAAGCAAAGAGCTAGACACAGAGTAAGAACAATTGAGTTGCTATTAAAATTATGAATGTTCAAATATGCATAGACCAAAGACTAAAAGGATCATCACCAAGAGGTTGGAAGTAGTTATCAGTGGTGGGATCGTGGGTGATAGTTAATTTCTTTTCCTTTAGCTGAGTGGCAACGGAGCAGAGACAGAAACAAATCTGTATTTGAATCCTAGTTCTCCTGCTCCCAAGCTAGATGCCTCTTGCTAAGCATTTTCACCCTCTCAGCTTCAGATTCAAAATCTACAGAGTGGGTCTCTTCTTACCTTCTGAACACACAATGACTGGCACAGAGTGGAAGATGTTTGGATGGTTTCTGGTGAACAGGCATTACTTCCATGAGAACCAAAACCATCCACTTGCATGGCTTACTGTCTATAGTGACATGACTTTACTATTCCATTGTCTTCATTAGCATAACTTGACTACACCAGAAGACTGGTCCAGTCAATGTCCTTTTTTTAAAAAAAAGATTTATTTTATTTTTATTTATTTCTCCCCACCCCCTCATTGTTTGCACTTGCTGTGTCTGTTCATCTTCCTTGTTTCTTTAGGAGGCACTGGGAACCCTGGGACCTCTGATATGGGAGGGAGGTGCCTAATCACTTGAGCCACCTCTGTTCCTTGCTTTGTTGTGTGCCTCATTATGTTTTTACTTTTTGTGGCTATTGTTGCATCAGCTTGCCATGCCTGCCTGTCATGCCAGCTCACTGTCTTTTTTAGGAGGCACAGGGAACTGAACCAGGGACCTCTCGTGTGGTAGGTGGGAGCTCAACCACCTGAGCCATATCCACTTCCCCCCAGTATCCTTTTTGTTCATTACAGGAACATCCTGAAGGAGCCATCAACTCTTCAATAAAAACAGAGTTTGTGTCCCCAGGATTCGTTGAAACCCTCCTCTCAAAATCGTCTATTGCTGTTTCCACCATTCCAAAACTATGAAAATACGGTCCTTATCTAATTCTAACTAACTCCCCCTCCTTCCACATTGAAAAACCCTTCTTAATCCAGACTTCAGAATCTCAGTAAAATCCCACCATGCCCTTCTTTTCCCATGGTGCTAGGAAAGCTCCATAGAAGGGGTACGAAGTGTTTTCTATAGGGGCCAGTCAACCCAACTTTGCTTTCTCAACAGGATGTTGGCACTATCTGGAGAGCCAGCATGTGAAATCTTTTTTTTTTTTTTTTTTTTTTTTTTACCGGGAGTTCCCGGGGATCGAACCCGGGTCCCTCCATATGGGAGACGGATGCCCAACCAGTTGAGCTACATCCGACCCCAGCATGTGAAATCTATAATTAAAAACCATATAGCTTTCTAACTATTTGCATGACCTTATTGAGATGGCCCATGAGGACTGCTGCCACTATAGGAAATTTCACCCTTGTTCCTTTTGGAATTGGAAGAAGCTGGAGTTAGCTGGAAGCATACTGACTGGCAGTCTTAAGACTCTGATGTAATCTTTAATATAGTTTTAAATTATTTATTTGATTGTGGTTATTTGTTTAATCCTTTCTCCCTGCCAAAACTAGGCTCCATGAAGGCACGTGCTGTGTCTTACTCATTGGTTTATCTCCATTATCTAGAAAAGAGTTTGGCACAAGGTGAGGAACCCCCTCCCTCCCTGAAGTCCAGTCCTTGTGAATGAATGAATGAGTGGATGAGAGCATGAAGGGAGGATTTGGGTTATACTCCTGGATCAGCCACTGGTTTGCTGTATGCCTTTGGGCAGGTCTATTTTATTCCTGAGCCTCAGTCTCCCCACATGTACAATACCGGGGGAAATGACACCTGAAATGTCACATCTACATTTCTATGCAGTTGTGTTTCCAAAGACAGCAGCAGCATCGCAAGCCTCAAAGAGGGCTGGGTAAGACTGCCGTTGACTGTCCTTCTGGAGGCCTGAGGTCGGCAGCCCCAGGATTTTGTAGTAATTAGCTCCAAATTCTCAGGTCTGGTTCCCTTCCCAATCACTGAGAGTTGGCTGGATGGGCGGAGGCTGGGATGTTTCATATTTGTCAACCACGGTATTTATGGAAAGTATGTCGTCTTCTTTCACCACTTCCCATTTGAGGCATGTGTGTGTGTGTGGGGGGGGTGGGTGTAAACTCTGTGGGTGGTTCACACGGCCATGGGCTAGCGGGAGCCCATTTCCCCTTTCCCTGCTTTTCTTCTGGTCAGGTCAGTTGTCAGTCTCCTACCTTTTGCACAACTTGCTCTCTGAAAGACAACACTAACAGCCATTTACACTTCCCTGGGAATTAAAATTTCTCATCTCCATGCCAGAGACGTTTACCATTATGGTCTCCCATTATGAAACATAAGGCTGAGCCCAGTTCTAACTTGCTGTGTGACCTTGATTTCCTCAGCTGCAAAATGGACATAATGTTAGTACCTGCCCCCATTGGGTTGTTGAGAAGTTAAAGAATTAATACGGCAAAACTAGGCAGTCCCTGGCACTCAGGGTCGCTGCCCCAGCTGTTAGCCATTACAGCCACCCCATAAAGTGCCGGGAGTAAACCCAACTCAAGGGCGAGCCTCTGCTATGGAATACTACACAGCAATGACAGAGAGCATGCTGTAGATTCACTCCACCACTTGGATGGTTCTCAAAGGCATTCACTGAGTGAAAGAAGCCAGTCTCAAAAGGTTACCTACTATGTGACTCCATTTACATGACATTCTCAAAAGACAGAAGAGTGATGGAGAACAGATCAGGGGTTGCCAGGCGTCAGGGGTGGAAGGAGGATTTGCCATTAAAGGGACAGCCTGAGGGAGTGTTTGGGGGAGATGGAACTTTTCTGCATCCTGATTGTCATGATGGTTACATGTATGTGCACATGTGTTAAAATTCATTGAACTGTGAACTAAGAAAAAGTTAATCCTTTTGTATGACCAAAAAAAAAAAATACAATAATAAACGAAGAACACCTTGGTGCTCAGTATATATTGGTGCCCTTCCACTGCCTCTTTTCTCCTAGCGAAATAAGGGACGATCACACCTTTAGATGCTTTGGGAAGCAGAAACCGCTGTGCGGTGCCTCACAGTAGAGGAAAAAAAAAGCCCCGATGTTTGAAACTTGCTCCAAACAGCTCCAGGTCTCTTTGAGGAAGCCTAGGCCAGTGACAGCTCCGGAGCCGAACCTGGGGGCGGGGCTAGCTATTTAGAGCTCCAGCAAGCTATTTAAGGAGATTTAAGCGTGCTGTTTCCTAGTTATTCTGAGGTGCAGCTATAATTGCTGTTCTTTCCAAATAAATCCTTCAGATTAAATGGATATCGAGTGTGTAAGTTCAACAATCGCTCACGGCACGCGAGCCTTGTCAAAGTTCAGGGTGAGTCAGTCTAGATTAACAGGAGGAAGTTGGCAAACGTTGTTTTGGTCTTAACACTATCATTTTAGGCTGGTGTTGAATGTTTACATTTCGGGGAGGGAAATATCGGGCCAGATAAGGCCGCCTGGGGCAAGGCGCGGGAGTCAGGGATTTGGCTTGGCCACGACCTGGTGCGATTTCGAGGGAGGTCCTTCTCTCTGAGCCCCAGTTCTGCCACCTGCTCCTTGGGAGTGGTATGAGTTGGACCTGCTCACCCCTTGGCTGGTGGCTGAGACCACGTCCCTTCCTTCTGCACTTGGGAGCACCAGCATTTGCCTGGCTGTGGCCCTTGTGTTGGGGGCACCCCAAGACTTTACCCTGAACAGCTTTGGATTTCATGAGCATCTTTTCCCATCTGCCTGCCTACGAAGGATTCTCTGAGCAAACTGGGGTACAAATGCCAATGGAGAAAAGTGCTGTTAGAAGGTGGGAATTACGAGGTGAGCAGTAAGAAGCCCCAAATTCAGGGAGCCACTTGAGCAGAGAGTATGAACATAAATATCCCTGAGCAGGCCCTAGCACTGGGTTTTTTATGTTGATGTGCTAATATGTTATCCACTAAGGGTTTATTTACGCCGCTTTGGTATTCCCTGCAATTCATTTATCTGCATAAGGAAGAGGCACTAACAGGACAGTTCCTCATGAACAAGCATCCCTGTGTGATTCCCCACTGCTGTTTATAATCCTTCACGGCCAGTTCTATAATTCATGAGTCGATGGCCTGGTGGTGGTTTCCATAAAGGCCCGGCCGGGCACCCAGTTGTGAGCGTGCACCGCCATGCTCGGAATCGAAATGCGCCCGCTCGTCTTCTATTCATCACGACGCCACCGACGTGTGGGCAATGATATTATCCAAATATTATTAAAACTTTGAACCCTGTCCCCATAAATTATGACCGAATGGCTCCATGGCCATTAGGAGGGGGGATGTATGGGCTTCAGTTGCCGCCGAGTAATTATGTGCTTAAAAGGAAGCGTGGCTGGGCATTCCCCTAGTAAAAAAGGGAGAAGTGAGGATCATTTGTTACTGCTGTGGCGTTCGACGCTGGACTGCTCCGGCAGGTCAAGTCAACCTTACAGCGGGACAATTATCTGCCTACAGAGACCAAACATCTGTTACTAAGTATGTACAGGCATCAAGGCAACATGCTAGAAATCTTGTCCACTTCAAACGCTTGGCGTATTCCACACAACACCCCCTTCGCTTTTTGTTACTGCACCAGTCAGCTTTGAAATATGCCCCATCTTCCCTCCCCCGGCCCCTTGCTTTAATGTACCCTGCAGCTGCTGAAGACGGTGTGGTAACTTTAGAAGGACCTCGCTATCTTTCGTTGGCTCTTTAAATAATCATAATAATTTTTGTTTCTTCCCACCCCCACCCCCAAACTTTCCTTTGCATTTATTAGTTATTCGAGGAGTACTGCTGTGGCGGAGATAACGTACAGTTTCAAAGCACAAGGTCGGCCGTGTTTACGTTGGAAGCCAAATCTTCCTTTGTTTCCTGCATCTGCAGCAACATGCAGGCTGGTACGGTGGATGGGAGGCAGACCGTTCTGTGGTGTGATTAGGAGATGGGAAAGAGAGTTTTGCAGGGTGTCAAGTTCTTGGGGCCATCTGTGAGTCTGGGGATTCTGGAGGATGGAGGAGTGACCCTAAAATCAGGCAAGAGGGAGGGGGAAGCAGGTCTGGAGACAAGGCTACAGCCTGAGAAAATGGGCAGTGATGGGGTGAGCAAGAGGCTGGAGGAGGGCAGTGGGGGGTGCCTGGGGGAGATAACATTGCAATCACTCCAGCTGAACATTTCCAGACAAGAATCACTGGAGTGCAATTTTCCTCCCATAAAGACGCAAAGTATCGTGTGAAGTGAGGAGACTTAGACCACGTTTGTGGAGGAGGAAGGGCAGGACTCTCCTTTGTTAAATGAGGTAGTAATAATGGCCCAAATTCCTTTCTTCTCAAGAATGGAATCTCCAGACCATGGGGGGGAGGGGCGGTGGGTACTGGCAATTGGAGTATCTTAAAGATATATGATGTCTGGATTTGCTTCAAAGTATTTGAGGATGGAGCGGGGATGGGTGGGGATTTAGATGAAACAAGAATGACCCCGAGCAAATAATTGTAGAAGCCGTGTAATGGGCACATGCAGGCTTGAAGGATTTTCTCTAGACTTTTGATTATATCTGAAAATTTCCCATAATTAAAACAAACAAACAACAACAAAAAAAACCTCTTAAGGAGCAGAACATCTTTCTGATGCGAGTGGCCAGCAGAATCAGTAAAGAACCCATCTCCCCAAGACTGGGTCCTATGAGAATAAACCAGAGAGCGGAAGCCAAGACTGACTGCTTGGCTCTCGGCTCTAAGCACTCTTGTCAACACTTCTGCTAGAAAAACCTTAAAACACTGTTTCAGCACTCCTGTTTGTCAGCCCACATGGGCTTTCTGGTTCAACTGCACCAGCCTGAAGTCCTTTGTGTGGCATCCAAGATCTGCCATAACATGGCCTCTCTCAATTTTCAGCCCAGCATCTTATTCCTCCATCTTCTTCCCAGCTGGAGCCCTATGGGCTGGCAGGAGAGTCAGGTGGCAGTGGTGGAAGAGGAGAAATGGGTACAGGAGGGGCAGTACCAAGAGTTTTCACCCCTGCATGCGGAACATTCCCAGTGGAACAAACTTTGAGCCCTGGCCTTGTGTCCCTTGGTAAGAGTTGGTAAGAAGGTGACTCTAGCATAGCTACTTTTTCTCCCCCCTGGGTACCAGTCCCAGTGGAATGATCCCTGACTTCTCTTCCTTGGTAAGTTCTGGGGAGAGGGCAGCTCTAACATAGCTACTTGATGTCACCACAGGTGAAAGGGAGAAAGTCTCACAAATGAAGATCCTATCTCTTTAAAATCACAGGTAACCTTTTCTTTCTTGTGTGGGAATACATCGACCTTTGAGAGAGTTCTGCTAGATTCAGGCTATACCAGGAGCTGGGAAGAGAGACCTCTAAGAGCTAGATCGACCCATTGAATGGGAGGGGGGGGTGCAGTTGGGACATGGTGGACACCTGATATCTTTGCTGGCCTAGAATCTATTCCTGCTCTTTTTGGAAAAGGTACTCCGAGTTCCCTTTGGACAACCAGACCTCTTCCACTCTAGGTTCATATAGTATGAATGGGATTAAATTTCACCCCCAACTCCCCATGCTATGACAGGGGCAAGCATGAGACCCAGACATGGTCCACCAAAGCATGACAGTTGGTTTAGGGATGGTTATATGATCAACTCAAGCCAAGGAGATTCAATTCTGAGACTTTTTACTGACCCTATAGCGAAAGAACATGATCTTCTTGCTGCGGTGGCTAAGTCTGGAGCTACTGGCAGCCATTTTTCCATCCTGAGGGGAGAGTCACACTACAGTAAAGTTACCACAGAAGAAAACAAACCTGAGAGATGGAAAGGGTAAGTCTGCCCCTGAGTGGTACAGTTGTATGAGCCAGTTATTTCTCCCTTTTTGATTGCTCAGTTAGAGCTGGACTTCTGTCACTTGCAACCAGAGAGCCCTGACTGACATAGTAGCAGAACAGCCTGGAGGTGACTAGAGGGAGGTGTCCAGCTCAGCTCGGTCAAGAGGGCAGAGGACTATGGGCCTTAGCAACGAGGGTAGTGAGAAGGTGGGCCTGCAATAGTGATCCTATGTCCAGTGCCCACGGAACATGAGTGATTGACCAGAGGGCATCTTTCCTGGTAAGTCCAGATGTGACCACCAAATCCTTTCCAACCCTGTTTTCCAGGAAGCCACTATTGATTGGCCACACTTGACACAAGGGCAGGCCTAGTTGTTACCCCTTCTTGAGGCCTTGGAGAGGGGCTGGACAGGGACCCTTGCTGGGAGCACCTGGGTTCCCAGGGCTGCCATTGACTCAAGAACACTCCACAGGTCTAGCTATTAGAACTGGGGTCCACTCTCAGAGAGGGCCGGGTGGTGTTGAGTGCCTGGCGGTGAGGCTCTTCAACTAGGGCTTCATGAGTCAGGGCCAGAAGCATGGCGGGGGCCTGGTGTGGCACATGCATACCCTCTCAAGGACTGCCCATCTGAGCTGAACGTCATGGATGCATGTGGCCATTCACCAGGTCCCCTCAAGACCTCAGGCAGCATTTCGCCCTCCTCACTAGACAAGTAGCATGGCTGCCCAGAGCCAAAGCCTGGCTTTGCTCCTTTTTAGCTGTTGACCTTGGACAAGGAATTTGACCTCTCTATGGTTCAGTTTCTCCATCTGTAAAATGAGGGTAATAATAACCTACTTCCCTGGGTTGTAGTGAGCATTAAATTAGTTAATTTTTAAGAGAGAAAGTTCTGAATGATTTCTCTTGCTTACTCCATTCATTCTCTTACTTTCCCATTTATTCAGCAAACATTTGTTGAAGTCTGACCCTGGGCCAAATTCAAGATAAGACATTATGCTGCTTCATCTCCAGATGACCTCTTCAGAGTTCTTTTAGTTCTCAGACGGTACAGACCTTGGTAGGGTTGGCTTGTTCCCAAACCTCAGTGCCCTCTCAGGCAGCTTTCTTCCCACACTCTTCCTCTTCTCTTGTCTCAGAAGCTCTTTCCGGAGATGAGACCCCTGCTTCTTAGATCTAGGAAATAGGGAAAGCAAGGAGGTGAAATAACTTGCCCAAGGTCAAACATGAAGAGCTTGGCAAAGCTGGATGGAAACCCGGGTCTCTCTGTGTTATTTTTACCTTCTTCATCACCAACTACCTTGCTTAATGCTACGGCCTGTGGCCCGTGTGTTTGTCTTGCCCACTGGATTGCACATCTCTGGAAACCCAGAGCTGTGTTTCATTCAGGTCTGCATTTCCAGCCCCTACAGAGTGCCTGACTCAGAATGAGCATTTAGTGAATGGTTGCAGAATTATATCGCCAGGGAGTTTACACAGATTACCCAAAGTTGAAAATCAAGTTAGCAGCCAGAGAAGTGTTAGAAAGATGTGCTCACTTTGAAAATCCCTGCCAGCGCCTACACCTTGCATTCGTTGTTATCGGAGGATGGACATTTCCCACCGAGACCTTTGTCCCTTTCTCTGACCTAAAAGGCCCGTGACTGCGATTGGACTCCTGGGGACAACTGCACAGAGGACTCAACGAAGGACAGCCTTGGGACAGCCCATCTGGGCAGAAATCTTCCCAGCCCAGCCAGCCCAGTCAGGCCCAAGCAAGCAGCATCTCCAGGGGCCCGGGATTGTCATGACTCACCCAAGTCCTCCCCTTCCCCAGGCCCGTGCCTCCCCCTTCTGATTTCCTGTGCCCCCGCCTCTCTCTAATTTATTGTTTCTGTTTATGGTTCAAAGTTAAATGCTTTAAGCTCCATTTTCTTACAAACATAGATTTCACCCCCCGCCCCCACCCTAAGTCATCCACCAGTGGTCTCTGAATGGCAGACTTCCGGAAGGGAAGGCAAAGCCAGCCTAATGAGAGCCCCTGATTCTGTATGAGCTGAGCAGGCTGCTCTCAGTCCAGCCATTTCCAAATTGCTAGGAAAGCCCTTACACATACCCGAGCTCTCAGAAGCTGCAGTGTGTATTTATTTGATCTCTAAAGTGTCAGCATTTTAGACACACTCCTAAGGCAGAATGGTACTGGCAGTGGGAAGCAGGAGAACATGCCTGGGCCTGCAGGACAGGAGGGTCTGGAGGGGTTGAACAGGCAGAGGGAGAACGGGAGAAGTTTGGCGACAGGGCTGGCTCCAGAAGGGCACCTGGAGGGAGCCCAGACCTCCTCCAAACTCCCCCATCTGGAGTAGCCTTTTCCTAAAGGACAGAATCCTTGGCAGCTAATCGTTAGAAACATGACAGTTTTGTGACAAAAATACCCCAAACCATCTCTGTAATTCTGTCCATTCAAAAATGCTATGCAAACAGAATCATACAGCATGTAACCTTCTGAGAGTGGCTTTTCTCACACAGCATAATCCTCTTGTTTTAATACCATAAAGTGTGACATGAGGACCCAGTGTGGGACAAGTAGCTCTCTTAATCTATAACAAAAAAAAAAAAAGAGCAAAACTCTGACTTCTAATCGCTGCTGCTATCACAGTTCCCTCTGCTCAGGTCATGGCATCTTCTTCCACGACCCCTGGTGCAATAGTGCACATTTAATGAAACTCCCCAAATGAGCACCTACTAGGGGCTGGTCTCTGTGTCAGCAAGAGTGAACAAGGGAGGCCCAATCCCTCTCTTATGGAGAGTACAGTAAACAAGAACAGTAGCTAATGCACACTGCTTTCTTTGCAGTGGGCTGTCACAAAGACTGCCTCAACCCTGCACTCTTGCTCAGGGCCTACACCCAGTGGGTGGGGCACCATTTTGTCTGCATAAAGTGCCCTCATTTTTCAAGTGGTGCTGGGGTAGGGAGGAGACCAGGTTCTCCCAGAAGGGGCCTTTTCTATTCCATCCACAGGTAAGTACAGGAGAGAGGACTCTGCCTGCAGTGCCTGTGGAGGTTTTGACCCCAGATAGGAAGGGCATTGGAAAAATACATCCTGGG
Source organism: Tolypeutes matacus (assembly GCA_026826555.1). Classification (NCBI taxonomy): domain Eukaryota; kingdom Metazoa; phylum Chordata; class Mammalia; order Cingulata; family Chlamyphoridae; genus Tolypeutes; species Tolypeutes matacus. The sequence goes on along the minus strand of JAKSZT010054260.1, from coordinate 28,372 downwards.
TATTGTCCACAGGAATTTGGCAAATGCTTTTTAAAATAAAGACTCCTATTGAGCCAACAATCCCCCCATCGTGTAGCTTAATCTTTGTTGTTGGTGTTTATAACGAGGAGGGTATTCTCAGCTTTATTTTTCTCTCCTGGGAGATGTTTGGGGGACCTGGGGCTCAGTTAGGGGTGAGGGGCAGGCTCCTATTTTCTTTCCAGTTGAGCCTGGCTGGGTTTACGCAGGGGTACCTCAACCTCACCGCAGCCTCACCCCTCTAATCCCCATTCCTGGTCCAGTAAATCCCAAATTATTCAGTTTGATGGAGGATAGTGTCTGGCTTGAACCCTCTCCATCTGATTGGAATTCCAGGATGTTCTGTGCATTCCTTGTTTATCATGACTCCATTGACAATTCAAGAAAATCACACAGAGTATCAGAGAAGAGCCCACCAGTGACTGATGGCTGTTTTTCACTGAACTAATTCATTAGCACCTTCAAGCCCAACTCAGAAGATAATGCATGTCAATATTGGAAATGATGACAATATTTTCCAGGGCTCATCTCCTGCACTTAGAGCAATGCTTTAAATTTGCTCTAATTCCAGCTGTAAAGAGAAAATATAATATCATGAATGCACACGAAAGCCTCTAATCTGTCAAGATTTAGAGAGTGCAGCTGAAAGAGGAATGCAAGAGAATATAAATGCAGGTGGAAGATTCCGATGGAGGAAAGAAGTATTTAATGACATATATAAACTCACCATATTTCCCTGCAATCTGCTCTCCCTCCCCCAAATGGCCAAGGAAGGTGCAGTTTGTTCCTGTGTCAGTGGTCAGGACATGGGTGGTAGAGGTGACTTTGAAGTTGAGCCTGGCTTTGGGTGGGATGATTTAAGGAGTGGGAGGGAGGGGGTCTGGACCAGCAGAGAGTACAGCAGCTTGAAAATTCTAAAGGGTCTGTCCTCCCTGTGTGAACCAATTGCTAGCAATGTCCCAGGGCACGGCGTGGGGACAGATTGGTGGGTTGTATTTCTACAGCCCAGTTCTGCTTTCTGCCAGGAAAGCTGCCCTCTTTTTCCCCCTTCTCCAAGTCTGATGCCTCCAGTTCCACCAATAGAACCTTCTACAGCTTAAGGCCCCGAGCACCAAATCAAGTGAGTGTGTCAGAATCACTCTAAAGTGCCTATGGGATGTCCCCTGTAGGCTCCAGCTTAGACACACCAAAACAGCACACCTGAGGGGCAAAGCGAGGTCCCATGTCAGATGGTGGGGTACCCTGGATGCTGAGAGTGTGTATGGTGATGGTGGGGCAGCTACTTTCTGCTGTTTGTTCCCAAACACCAGCAAGCAGGGGTGCTGGAGGTGGGAGATCTCAGACTCCCGGGCTGAGGTTTCCTTTGTGGGAAAGGACATAAGGTTTGCCAAGCTTCTGGTATATCCTAGCAGCCTATCTCTACCTCCCCTCCAAAGATTCATAAAGTCTTGAAGAGCCTTTTTCGTTTTTAGGAAAGTTGGGCAACTCCCCTACCTCCCTGATTCAGAGATTAGACTCTGGGGGCTTAGACTTATGAGCCTTGCCTGGTTGGAGATGGTCATCCTGGGTGTGCTGTCGCTGCCGAGTGCTTCTAGAATTTAAGGAAGCAGCAGGACTGCGCTCACCTCCACAGGCCTGTAGATGAGATGCCTGGACGAGGTTGTCATTGATGGCTCATTGGCACATTTGTCCCTTGGGGCGCCTTATTTCTCCTGCCCCAGTTTCCTTTACTGTGACATGGGGACATGATACTACTTTTCTTGTAAAGGTGTGCATAGGAGAAAATGAAAAATTACAGCTAAAATTTTGGCAGAGTCCCATGTTTAGAATAAGTGTTTGTTGATGATGATGAGGAAGCTGAATCTGATGATTGTAGCTATTGGTTGGGCTTTAAAAAAAAAGAAAGATTTCTAGGAGAGATATTTACTATGCTGCATCTCAAACCTTCTGGAGAATTACCCCCTCTTCTTGCGTATTTCGATAGCTCTGGAGCCTGTGCTGCCCCTCAGCCCATCATCAGGCCGGGTTTGAGGGGACTGGTCCAGGATCTGGTCTCTTGTCTAATTCTTCCCCATAGAGGCTGGGCTGGGTCCCGGGGGGGGGGAGGTGATGCCCACCTTCCCCGCGGTTCCAATAATTGATAGAACATCTGGCGAGCTGCAGGTGCCTCCTCGGTCTATCTTTTGCCTACTCGATAATAGATGATCTAATCTGTCTCTCTACAGCACTTCCTTCTCCGTGCAAGTGACAGAGATAGAGCGATCTCATCCTTCACCTGGAGGAAACATGTCTTTCCAGGGAGCGTGTGCTCAGTTGCCGCAGGCTACGGGGGGCATCCGAGGAGGTTTGATGCGCAGGCTGCGTGAGGCATTGCCGCGTGCAGCTGTGTGGCAGGGGGCTTCTGGCCAAGCAACGGGATGTTAGACGTTTCTCCTTGTCTCCCATACAGTCTCCCACCCTGCTATTCCCCAGTGGAATTTCTTACAGAAAGTTAAACACTTACTGGTCTCCCTCTTTGAAAATTATAAGATGTTGCAATGTTTCAGAAGTGGAAAAAAGCCATGGAGAGTAATTCCATAAGCAACAGAGTACCCAACACTCAGTTTAAGAAACAAAACATTGCAAATACAGATGACGTGTCCTATTTAGTCTTCTCTGTTCTATTCTATTCCCTTTTCCCCAGCAGTTCTGAATTTTCCCATACGTGTTTTTTTCTTGATAATTTCACTGCATTTGTGTATCCATATGCTTTTTTTTTTTTTTTAAAGATTTTTTTTTTTTTCCCCCTTGCTGCTTGTGCTCGCTGTGTCCATTTGCTGTGCATTTTTCTGTGTCTGCTTGTCTCCCTTTGTTGTGTCATCTTGCTGCGTCAGCTCACCACGCCGCACGGGCTGGCTTGCCTTCACCAGGAGGCCCCGGGAATCGAACTCGGGGCCTCCCATATGGTAAACGGGAGCCCTATCCATTGAGCCACATCCGCTTCCCTATCCATATGCTTTTAAACTTAAAAAAAAAACACACGTTATAACACTGTTGGTAGTCACTGGCAGCTTTTTAATTTTTCTCATCATTTTTAAAAACTATATTTTGAAATAATTTCAAACTTATAGGGCGGTTGCAAAAATAACATAAACCCAATGCAGAGAACTGCAACATACCTACCCAGATACCCAGATCTACCGACTTAACGTTTTGCTATGTTGGCCTTATCATTCTATCTTTTTATCTATTTTATTTTCCAAACCCTTGAAACATCATGCTCCTTAAACCCTTAATACTTCCATATACATTTCCTAAGAACAAGGATATTCACTTAAGTAACTACCTTAAGTCCAGTTATCAAGTATAAGAAATTTAACGTTGATATAAAGCTTATAGTCTATACTCCAATTTTTCTCATATGTCCTAATAATGTCCTTTATGGCATTTCCTCCTTTATTAGATCCCGGCTGGGATGATGTATTGTCTTTAGTCAACATAGTTTTTTTTTTTTTTTGTCCCTAGTAAATTTTTCTTTTTATTAGAGAAGTTGTAAGTTTACAGAAAAATCTCGCAGAAAATAGAGTATTCCCATCATCCCCCCTATTACTAACATCTTGCATTTGTGTGGTACATTTGTTACAATTGATAAAAGAATATTATTATAATTGTACTATTAACTATAGTCCATGGTTTACATTAGGGTTCTCTGTGTTGTACAGTCCTGTGGTTTTTGTTTGTTTTTATGTGTTTTATTCTAGTAACAGAAATACAAGATAAATTCCCCCCTTTTAATCACATTAAAATATATAAATCAGTGCTGATAATTACATTCACAATGTTGTGCTACCATCACCACCATCCATCACCAAAACCTTTTCATCACCCCAAATAGACGCTCTGAACAATTTAAGTATTAACTTCCCATTCCCTCTCCCCACCCTGGCTCCTGGTAACCTGTAGTCTAGTTTTGACTCTCTGAGTTTGCTTATTCTAATTCTTTCATATCAGTGAGCTCATACAATATCTGTCCTTGGCTTATTTCACTCAACATGATGTCTTCAAAGTTCATCCACATTGTTGAGTTATTAGAACTTCATTCCTTTTTACAGCTGAATAAAAATCCTGTTTATATGTGTACTACAGTTTGTTTACCCATTCAATAGTTGATGGACACTGGGTTGCTTCCATTTTTTGGCAACTGTGAATAATGCTGCTATGAACATCAGTGTGCCAATATCTGTTCAAGTCCCTGCTTTTAATTCTTTTGGGAACATACCTACGAGTGGGATTGCCAGGTCATATGGTAATTCTATACTTAGCTTTCTGAGGACCTGGTCAAACTGTCATCCACAGCACTTGTATCATTTTACATTCCCCCCGACAATGAATGAGGGTTCATATTTCTCCACATCCTCTCCAACACTTGTGATTTTCTTTTTTCTTTTTTTCTTAACAGTGGACATCCTAGTGGATGTGAAATGTTGTCTCACTGTGGTTTTGATTTACATTTCCCTAATAGCTAATAATGAGCATCTTTTCATGTGCTTTTGGCCATTTGTATATCTTCTTTGGAGAAATGTCTATTCAAGTCTTTTGCCAATTTTTTAATTGGTTGGTGGTCTTTTTGTTGTAGAGTTGTATGATTTCTTAATCTATTCTGTATATTAAACTCTTATCAGATATGTGGTTTCCTAATATTTTCTTCTGTTCTCTATGTTGTCTTCTTACTTTCATAATAAAATCTTTTGAGACGCAAATGTCATTAACTTTGATGAGGTCCCATTTATCTTTTTTTGTTGCTTGTGCTTTGAGTGTAAAGTCTAAGACATCATTGCTTAACACAAGGTCCTGAATATATGTCCCTATGTTTTCTTCCAGAACTATTATAGTTCTGGTTCTGAAATTTAGATGTCTGAACCATTTGCAGTTGATTTTTGTATATGCTGTGAGTTAGGGGTCCACTTTCATTCTTTTACATATGGATGTCCAGTTTGTCCAGCACCATTTGTTGAAGAGACTATTCTTTCCCCATTGAGTGGATTTCACACCCTTGTAAAACATCAATTGACCAAGATGTGAGGGTTTATATATGAACTATCAATTTGATTCCATTGGTTTATATGTCTGTCCCTGTGCCAGTTCTATACTGTTTTGAATACTGTGACTTTCTAATAACTTTTGAGATTGGGAAGTGTGAGTCTTCCAACTTTTTCAGGATGGCTTTGGCTACTGGGAGCCCCTTGCCCTTCTATATAAAAGTGATGATTTACTTTTCCATTTCTGTAAAGAAGGCTGTTGAATGTTAATTGGGATTTTGTTGAATCTGTAAAATGCTTTGGGTAGAATTGACATCTTAGCTATATTTGGTCTTCTGTTCCATGAACACAGAATGTCCTTCTACATTTATAGGTTTTCTTTGATTTCTCTTAGCAATATTTGTAGTGTTCTGTGTACGAGTCCTTTACAGCCTTGGATAAATTTATCCCTAGATATTTGATTCTGTCAGTTGCTATTTTAAGTTGAAATTTTTCTTGATTTCTTCAGATTGTTCATTACTAATACATAAAAACACTATTGATTTTTGAGTGTTGATCCTGTACCCTATCACTTTGCTGAACTTGTTTGTTACCTCCAGTAGATATTTGTTGTAGCTATTTCAGGATTTTCTGTATTTAGGATCATGTCATTTGCAAATAGGGAAAGTTTCACTTCTTCCTTTCCAAACTGAATGCATTTTATTTATTTCTTTCTCCTGATTGCTCTGGCTAGAACTTCCAGTACAATGTTAAATAGCAGTGGCTACAGTGGGTATCCTTGTCTTGTTTCTGACCTTAGAAGGAAAGTTTTCAATCTTCACTATTGAGTATGAGGTTAGCAGTGGGTTTTTCATCTATGCCTTTAATCATGTTGAGGAAGTTTACTTCTCTTCCTAGTTTTCTAAGTGTTCTTTATCAATAATGCATCTAGATTTTGTGAAATGCCTTTTCTGCATGAATTGAGATGATCATGTTATTAGTCAGCCAAAGGGGTGCTGATCATTCTCCAAGGGAGCAGCAACAGTCCCCCAAGTACAGGGGCAGTGTCTGGCAAAGGAGGATGATCCACGGATGGGCGCTTGTTATTCATGACTAGCCTTACAAGTCTTTGTTCTTGAAATTGAAACTTAGCTTATTGTTATGGGGTGCCTAAGGTTTGCCTCTTGAGAGCCTCCTTTTTGCTCAAATGTGGCCTCTCTCTAAGCCAAACTCAGCATATGAATGCATTACCTTTCTCCCAGTGACCCCTGGGGATGAGCCTCCTTAGCAATGAGGGATCACTACCAAGTGCCAACTGGTAATACGACTGGAAAAAGACCTTGAATAAAAGGGGGAAAAGGTAAAGACAAATGAGTTCATATGGCTAAGAGACTTCAAAGTGAGTCGGGAGGTCATCCCAGAGGTAACGCTTATGCAAATCTCAGTAGGACCTCATAAGCTTCCAATGTGGATATTACCCCAAACAGAGGAGCTCCTGAGGGCTCTGGAGACACCCAGGTCCTATATCGGGGCAAATAGCTCCAGAGTTTGGTGCCTTATCAGTGGGCCCTACTTTGGAATCTGTGCTCCTGAAAGTGACAGAGTTGGACTCAAATATGTCTTCCCTGCACATGGTCCATCTGCCCCTTCTATTCAAACCTATATGTGGTGCTGGAGTTTGTAGGTGTACTTCCAGAGACTGGAGTCTTTTGGCTGTCCATGTGCCAGCTGGCTCGGAACCTCAGTGGAGCATCAGCTCCTACTCTACAGCTCATTGGACTCACCCAGGACAACTGGCAGAGAAATGATGATGGGCAACAGCCATCCCAGGGAATGGAGAGAGTCTGCAGCTGCAGGCAGGATTGGAGGTGGAGTGAACATCACCATCGCATACTCCTCAGGATGGGGGGAAGAGCTATGGACTAGAGTGGACTTACTGGTATTCTGCTATAGACATATTGTGACTCAAGCAATGGAAGAAATTAAACATTGATGTGGAACCAGTGGCCACTGGATGCTCTGGGGGCAGGGAGAGGGAAAAGCAATTGTAATACAGGGGCTTTTTCAGGACTTGGGAATTGTCCTGAGTGATAGTGCAATGACAGATATAGGCTATTTTATATCATTATATACCATGCAGAACTGTGTGGGAGAGAGAGTGTGGTCTACAATGTGAACTATGGTCCATGCTTAATGGCAAAACCCCAGGATGTATTTATCAATTGCAATTAATGTGCCACACTAATGAAGGATGTTTATGTGGGAGGTTGTGGGAGGTATGGGAGGTCGGGTCTATGGGAATCCCTATATTTTTTGTGTAACATTTATGTAATCTAAGTATCTTTAAAAAATATATATTTTTAAATTAATAATAATAAAAAAAAGCCATTGATTATACACTTAGGATAGAATAGCCAGAATCAGCAGCTATGTACAGTGGAGGAAGCATAGAGGGATTGAGAGGTGAGGAATTTTCTTGTGCATTTGTCTGTTTTTTTTGTCTATTTTTATTATTGAAATAATGAAAATGCTCCAATAATGATTGAAGTGATAAGTGCACAACTATGTGATTATAGCAAATACCACCGATTGTTCACTTTGGATGAATTGTATGTTTATTAATATGTATCAATAAAATTGATTTGTTAAAAAGGGGGGGGGGGCAGTGCTGATGCAAAATACCAGAAATCTGTTGGCCTTTATAAAGGGTATTTATTTGGGGTAGAAACGTACAGTTACCAGGCTATAAAGCGTAAGTTACTTCTCTCATCAGAGTCTCTTGCCATGTGTTGGAGCAAGATGGTTGCCGATGTCAGGCTTCCTGGGTTCCTCTCTTCCTGGGGCTTGTTTCTCTCCTGACTCAGCTGCCCTGCTGTCTCCACAAGGCCAGCTGTAGACTTCCAGGCAACCAGCTCCGTCCCTCTCCCTGGGGCTTGATTCTCTCTGGGTTCACCTGCTCTGCTCCTCTGTGTGCTTACTTCCCGGGGCTCCAGCATTATAACTCCAAACTCCCTTCTCTGCGGTGCGGTTTCTCTGTGTGTCCCTGCCCACCAAGGGGGTGGGGACTTGTTCTCCTGACGTGGCCCAATCAAGTAAAAGCGAAACTTCTGAATCCAATATAATCTAATATGCCCAGAGGAAAAGACCAGTTCACAAACATAATCCAATATCTATTTCTGGAATTCATAAATAATATCAAACTGCTACAATCATGTATTATTCCCTTTTGTTCTGTTAATGTGGTGTGTTACATTAATTAATTTCCTTATGTTGAACCACCCTTGTATAGCTGGGATAAATCCCATTTGACCATGGTGAATAATTCTTTTAATATTTTATAGGATTCAGTTTACTAGTATTTTGTTTAGGTTTTTTGCATCCATATGCATAGGCTTATTGGTCTATAATTTTCTTTTCTTGTGATATCTTTATCTGTCTTTGGTATAGAGTGATATTGGCCTCGTAAAATGAGTTAACATGTGTTCCCTCCTCTTCAATTTTTTTGGAAGAGTTTGAGCAAGTTTGGTGTTAATCCTTCTAGGAATTTTTGGTAAAATTCATCTGTGAATTCATCAGGTTCTGGGCCTTTCTTTGTTGGGGTTTTTTTGATTACTGATTCAATCCCTTTACAAGTTATTGGATTGTTGAGATCTTCTGTTTCTTCTTGAGTCATTGAAGGTATTTTGTGTGCTTCAAGGCATTTCTTCTAGATTATCTAATTTGTTGGTGTATAGTTGTTCATAGCATCGTCTTATTACCCTTTTTATTCTGTGTGTTCAGGAATAATGTCCCCCTTTTTATTTCTGAGTTTAGTTGTTTGTGTCTTCTTTTTGTCTTTGTCAGTCTCGCTAAAGGTTTGCTAATTTTATTGGCATTTTCAAAGAACCCCTTTTGGTTTTGTTGATTCTCTATTTTTTTTTTTTTTTTCTGCAGTTCTTTATTTCATTTAACTCCATCCCAATCTTTGTTATTTCCTTCCTTCTGCTTGCTTGTGTTTTGCTTGCTCTTCTTTTTCTAGATCTTCTGGTTTTGAGGTTAGGTATCTGGTTTGAAATCTTTCTTCTTTTTTAATGTAAGCATTTAAAACTATGAATTTCCCTCTCAGCATTGCCTTCACTGTATCCCATAAGTTTTGGTATGTTGAATTTCATTTTCATTTGCCTTATTATGTTTCCTAATTTCCCTTGTGATTTCTTCCTTGACCTATGGTTGTTTAAGAGTATGTTGCTTAATTTCCATAAATTTGTGAATTTTCCGTTTCTCCCTCTGTAATTTATTTCTAGCCTCATTCCATTGTGATCAGAGAAGAAACATTGTATGATTTCAATATTTTTTTAACTTAGTGACTCTTGTCCTCTGACCTAACATATGGTGCATCCTGGAGAATGATCCATGTGCATTAGAGAAGAATGTGCATTCTGCTGCTATTGGGTGACATGCTCTATGTGTGTCTGTTAGGTCTAGTTGGCTTAGAATATTGTACAAGTCTTCTATCTTCTTATTGATCTTCTGTTTTGATGTTCTATGCAAGTAGTGCATTGAAATCTTATACTATTAATGTAGAACCCTTTATTTCTCCCATTAAATTTGTCAATATTTGCTTCATATATTTTGGGGTTTTGTTATTAGTGCATGTATATTTATAATTGTTATGTATTCTTGTTGAGTTGGCCGTTTTATCAGTATATAGTGACCTTCTTTGTCCCTTATATTAGCTTTTGACTTACAGTCTGTTTTATCTGATATTAGTATATCTATTCCAACTCTCTTTTGGTTACTATTTGCATGTTATTTTTTCCCCATCCTTTCACTTTCAACTTACTTGTGTCTTTGAATTTAAAGTGATTCTCTTGTAAACAGCGCATAGTTGGGTCATGCTTTTTTTTAACCCATTCTGTCAATTCTGCCTTTTGATTGGAGAGTTTAATCCATTTACATTTAAAGTAACTACTGATAATGCAGGACATTATCCACAATTTTGCTATTTAGTCTTTGTAAGTTATACCTTTTTTAAACTCAATTCTTCTATTAATGCATACTTTTATATTTATTTGATTTTTTGTATTGTGTTATTTTTTTGTGCCTTCTCATTTCTTTCTGAATATATTTTTCATATATTTTCTTTGTGGTTATCATGAGGTTAAAATTTAACATCCTAAATCTTTAGCAATCATATTGGTTTTGATACCAACTTAACTTCAATAACACACACAAATACTGTTCCTATATCCTCCTATGTCTCTACCTTTTTGTTATACTAGTTACAAATTGTCTTTATCCATTGTATGTCCAAAACCACAGATTTATCATTACTTTTTTTTTTTTTTACAGCCAGCATTATTTTGATAGCTCTCCATGTTGTTGCTTAGAGTTGAAGGGTTCCAACATTCTGTAAAATGACAGTCATACTGTATTTATCCATCTCTTGTGGAGGGATATTTAGCTTGTTTCCATTTTCTTCCAATCTGAACAATATAGCAAAGAATATTCTCGTATATGTCTCTTTATGCAAATGTGCAAAAGTTCTGGCATATATATGTGGGTGAGAAAATATACTGTCGGGATATATGGGTCTTCAGCTTTTCTAGATGTCAGCAACTGCACTTTTGAGTGATTTTACCAATTTATATTTGCATCAGGGGGGTAAGAAAGTTCCCACTGCTCTACCACCTCACTAGCATTGATTTGTCAGACTTTATAAATGTTTTCCAACTGCTCCCATTGGGGATGAGGTACCTCATTACGACTTACACGACTTTTCAAAGTGATCCAAAATTACACACACGTACATAGAAACATTAAGCTTTATTTCACTGGCATTAATCAGTGAAGGGCCACTCTGCAGGAAGGAAGTTCAGAGCCCTAGAATATGGAAACGGTGTGGTGGAACTGTGCTGGGGGAAACACGTGCTTTCTAAGCAGGCTTGATCTGGATTTGACTTCCACTCTGCATACATGTTCTTGCAACTTTGAGTAGGCAACTTTACCTCTTTGAACCTCAGTTTGCTCATCTGTGAAATGGAAGTAAAGATAATACTTAATTCAGAGAGTGACTGGAGAATTACAAGAGAAGGTGTGAAAAGCGTTTAGCTCAAGACTGGCACAGTAATTCCTGGGGAAATGGCAGTTGCAAACCCCTCCTTTCCTCTCTCCCTTTCATACCCTCGAATCTAAGGAGAACGTAGTTGGTTACCTTTCACTCGAGGCAGCGACTCTAACAAGGCCATCAGCATTACCCAGAGTGGGTATCTGCAGCAGTCCCTTACTTTACTGAAAGCATAGAATGCTTTGCTATTCATATACTGTTTGCCTGCAAATCGAGTCCTCTATGTTATGACAGTGCACCTCTGTTTCATAGATTATTTTACTTGCTCCCTTGAAATTTCATGATTTGGGCTCATTTGCTCAGAAAACTTTCCTTTCAGATAGTCCAGGAGTAAACGTTGGCCCAGCTAAGGTGAGTAATCACAAATTCTAAACGAGTGGAATCCTAGAGCGTCAGATTTCCCTAGAAGAATGGTTGCAAGTGGGTGTCCCACCAGAGAGGAACTGGATACAGGCAAATGGCTTATATTTCCATAACTCCATTCTGGGCTATGCCTGAAGCTAATTGTCTAAGAAAGAAGTCGTGTGTGGTTCCAGACCTTTGCTAAGCAATGTTTGCGTTTCATAAATGTGTTTGAATTCCATGTATTTCACTTCAAACCGAGAAACCACAGCTCGTCAAATCTTTCCCTGTGCTAACATCTCTGATCAAGGCAGTAAGCTTTATTCAAACAACCAATTAGCTTTTAGAATTAAAGTATACAAAAGCACAATTAATTAATTTGCTATTTTTTTTAATCTTTATTGGACATTAGCCCCCATCAGTCTTTAGCCATAACAAACACACACACACACTCTGATACACACACATATACATGTACATTCATTAAGTCAATGAATTTCCATTGTCCTGTAGAACTGGACAACACAGACCTGCTTCGGGCCTCTTGTGATCTAATGGGAGAGCCAGACATTAGTCAGATAATTCCTCGAGTGAAAATATAAACTCGGATTGTAATAAACGTCATGAAATAACAGTGAGAAGTGTTGAGAAAGAACGAAAAAGCAGACGTACTGTGGGGAGGATGGCAGGGCATACCTCTATGGGGCATGACATTCATTTGGAGACCCAGAGGATGAGAAGCGTTCACCAAGTGAAGCATAGAGAGGAAAAGCTTCAGGCAGAGGGAGGGGAGGAGAAGGCAAGGCCCTAAGGAGAGAGGTAGAGTTACTGGGGATGCAGAAGGGAGGTCCATGTGGCTAGGCTGTGATGAGTGGGAGGAAAAAGGTAGGAAGTGAGACTGGGGCACTGGCCGGGACAGGTTGTAGGGGACCTGGTACTGGCTTTCTGGGTTACTCCCATTGCCCCAGTCCTTGTTCCTCCTGTCAGGTAGGGCTGGTCCCACACTCTGTGATTTCCCACACTCTGACCTCCATGCCTTAGCCTGCACCATCTCCTCCACTTGAAATGTATTCTATGCAACAATCTTCCCTATGGAGCAAAATTCCACCCATTCTTCAAAGTTTAGCTTATCCCTGCTGCCTCCTGGATGTTCCTAGCCACCTCTAGGAAAAAGGAATCTGTCCCAGAAGCTGTAGCATTTAGCTGCCCCTCCTCTGGGCTGCTTGCCACCCCTTGTCCTTGTCTTATCAGCCTGTGCCTCCTACTTGAACTTGAGTATCTTGAGTATGAAGACCACAGCTCAGTTTCTTTGGATTCACTCTTTCCCTTCCCTATCCAGTATCTGGCCCCAAGAGCTTAGTAGGTCTTAAATACATTCTCCATGAGTGAGTGAAGTAAATAAATGAAGTACCCTGCCCTGGATTCCTCTTTCAAGGCATGAACTTTAATGGTTGAGACTGTTGGTTGTCTCTCCAATATCCATTCTCCCCTACTTCATAAACAACAGAAACAATTTTACTTTGCTAGTAACATTATATTATCCAGTAGGCATGACTGTAATATGCAAGCAGAAGTTGTTGGTTGGGACTTCTGGAACAGTTCCTTAAAAATGCCTGACTCATCTGGGCAATAGAGCATTTTACCTCCTCCTCCCTTTTCTTAACTGGAATGTGGATGTGATGGCTGGAGGCTTAGCAACCTTTTTAAATTTTGAGGCAAACTTGAGTATTGAAGTCCATCCTATATTTGATGGAGCACCAAGATCCTGATAACCATGGAGTACCATGCCAATATTTAACAACTCACCTCAGGCCTTCCTCTCTAGCTTAAGTCATTGTTATTTTCTCTTATGTGTTACCAAATCTAATCTTTACTGAACAGCCTCTCTTGCCATCATTCTCTTTTCTAAACTTGCCATTTATTTTCCTCTCTTTTCTACATTAAAAAAATAAGGAAAGGAACAAAACTCTACTGTGTCCTCAATGCTATCATTCTGGAACTGCTTTTATTCATTAGTTCATCCATTCATTCAACACATATTTACTCAGCAGCATAAGATATGTGCCAGGCACAATATTTGGTTATGGGAATACAGAAGTGATCAGAGAAGCCCCTGCCTCTTCCCTCAGGAGCTCATGTGTTAGTGGGAGAAAGAGCTTTCTAACTAGATAGAGCAGCTCGTTCAAATACCTAAGGCAGGAGAGACCACAGAATATTTAAATAACTGGAAGGAAGAAAGGAAGACTCAAGAGCAAGGAGAAGGGCAGGACATGCAGGCCTGGGAGGACATGGAAAAATGTGTGTGTGTATTTTCCTGCAGCATTAGGAAGCCACCGAAAGTTTTTAAATTGCAACTTCTTTCAGGTAGTAATATTGGTTTCTTCATGATATTTGGCTCTCAACAGGTCCATGTTTGGAACTCACCAAAGGAAAACATCTCTAATGGTGGAATTTATGGTTCTGAATTTATGATGAAGGCATTTAGGAGGTGAGTAATCCAAGAGTACCGCTGAGAATGCACCATGAATGTAGTAGTTGCCACTCTCACCTCACCTGCATGAGAATGATCATAACTGCTTGCATGTGGCTAATTCTTCCTGTTATCAACTTTGTCAAAAGAATTTCCTTTCCTTTAGTGAGCTTGTGACATAAATGTTCCTCTTGCCCCCATGTAATGGGGGCACCTTCCTGGCTCAGGCACCGTTTTGCTTTTGTTGTCAAGGACACTTACTGTAAGCCTTCTGGAGCTCACAAGGTATTAACGCTCAGTGAGCTGAGTCCACGAAATTAGCAAGTGGCATTGTCTGGAAAATTATTGTTTTGAAAAAGCTGTAAATGCAACTGACCAGCACCCCAGGAAATTTCCAGAACACTCAGAGCAGCCCTTGGAAAACCAACAGAAGTGGCATAATAATTAAAAAATAAAAACAAAAACTAAATACCCTCTATTCATTGGCAGGCAAATAGAGGCCAGGCTCTGGTTTATGTGCATTATCTCATTTGATCCTGAAATGACCTTGTGTGGGGATAAGGCAATCCTCATTCTGCTGATGAAATGATTGAGATCCAGAGAGGTTAGATCATCTGCCCAAGGTCACACAGCTTGGAAGCGGTGACAGGGGAACTCGATCCCAGGACCACACCACTCCAAAGGCCATTCTGCTCATGACTTAGTCAGTTGGGGGCTCTTCAGCCATGGGAGATCTTCGGGCATGGAGAAGTCACCAACAGGAGTCCCCTGGTGTATTAGTTTTGTTAAGGCTACTGTAACAAATGTATCGGGAATGGATTCTCTCCCAGTTCTGGAGACCGGAAGTTGGAAACTGGTTTTGTTAGGCCAAAGTTAAGGTCCATCAGTGGGGTGGCACATCCCCTGGATGTCCTGGGGGAGATTCTGTTCCTCATCTGGTCCAGCTTCTGACACTCCTTGGCTTGTAGCCACATTACCCCCACCTCTGCCTCCTTGCTCACCTAGCTTCATGCTCTACTATGAGTCAAATGCCCCCCTGCCTCCCTCTGCTAAGGAGGCTTGTGATTGCATTTAGGGCTCACCCAGAGAGTCCAGGTTAAGGTCATTAACTTAATCCCATCTATGATGACCCTTTTTCCAAATAAGGCAACATTTACAAGTATCAGGGATATGGACTGACACCTTTGGGGCCCTTATCCAGCCTCCTTACACCTGGTTCCAGGTCCTATTATATGAGGATGTGTCTCCTCCAGCTTAAGATCTATGTGAGCATCCAGAATCTGTAAGGGGGAGCACTCTCTGTCCCCCAGTTTCCCTGTATGCTAGCCAGAGCCCAACTGGGCTGAAGCCTCTGGATGAGCATTTCTCCCCAACATGACATAATGTTTGTCTGAAGGTAATTCTGCCTCTAAATTATTTGCAAATGTTCCTCACATTCCACCCCCTCCTCTTTTTAGAATTCAGAGCCAATTTGTAATAAGCAAGAGCAGTTTGACCCAGATTAAAAGATACAATTAGTCTGTCTGCATGGTAAACCTAAAAAAGTACTACTTACAACAAGTTATTGTTTTTTGACAAAGGAAGATGTCCTGGCAGAACAATACAGAACCCACTGTTGAGAAGAGCCTTGTAATTTACTCAAAACTGTAGAGGGGATTTGGTGCTGAGATAGAACAGCTCCTCTGAAGCTGGGAGATGGCAGTGTGTCCTGCCCTTGTGGGAATGAGAAATGACTCCCGGGGAGAAGAGGTGGCCTCTGAGGCATGGCAGAGGAGAAACTGCCCATGCAAGAGGCTAGGACTCTCCCCTTCTCTGCCTTTTCCCTTGGAACTGCTAAAGGTTGCGTCCCTGGAAATGCATCCCCAGTGGGGCTGCCAAGTGTGTGGGGACCGCCCTAAATTGTAGACAAAAGTCCCACTGACTCAGGCGACCAGCTGTCCTGAACCAGCAGTGGGAGGAGGGTGATCTGGGAGCCTAAGTGCCAGCCTGTGGGCTCTTGGGTCATGTCCCTCTGCAATTCTCTTGGCAGGAACTGTAAAACTATCATCTTAAGTGGGGGGACGGGCCAACTCAAGAGGCTGGGTCCCCATGGGTCCTCGCCTCCTTGCCCCCACTTTCTTTTATGGGCCCTGACCTCAGCCTCAGCCACTGGGGAGTTGCCACCCGTAGCTGTTATGTATTGATGGCTTGCCACGGGCCAGGCACTGTTCCTTAGGCAGACTGCCTCACTGAAGCCTCACAACCACAGTAAGGGATAGGAGCTGTGGTTGTGCTCATTTTATAGATGAGGAGACTGAGGCTTAGAGAGGCAACTTAATAGAGCAGGTTAACTGGCTGACCTGCAATCATCTCCAACACTCTTGCCATTTGTTGCCTTCCACTGTCAAGCCTGTTGAAGCAAAATATCTGCTTAGTCCCCCTTGCAATTAGGCACTGCCCTTGACTTTGAGTTGACCAGAGTTGCTACAGCAAAACCACAGGCAGGGTGGCTGCTAAAACAAGAGGAATGTATTGCCTAACCCTTTTGGAGCAAGCTAGAGGTCCAAAATTAAGGTGTTAGCAGGGTCACACTTTCTCTGAAGTCTGTAGCATTCTGGTGGTGGCTTGCTGCAGTCCCTGACTCAATCTCTGCCTCCAGCCCGGGGCCGACGGTCTCCTGCTGCCACTGGGTGTAAATTCCCTTTGCTTATAAGGGCTCCAGTCATACCAGATCAAGACCCATCCTGATTCACTTTAGCCTCACCTTAACTCATCTTCAAAGGCTCTATTTACAAATGGGTTTGTACTCACAGGGTTGGGGGTTCTGACTTGCAAACGTCTGTGTGGGGGACATGGCCAATCTGAACAGAGCCCTAAGTCTGTTGGTAGTTTCTGGAAAAGTGTTTGTTCTCCTGCTAGGAAAGACGGACTAGATGTGTAGCCCTCCTCCCTCCATTCCTTTATCTGCTGACACAGGGGCCCTGCCTGGAAAGGTAAGCACTGATTTGCTTAAACCACAGAAGTTGGATTTTCTCAGCTGACCCGATGTCCCTGGTCACCCCCCTGGTGAGTGGTGGGATTCTGATTTGAATTGGGCCCTCCGGACTGCCTCTGACTGGGGCAGAGCTGGGTCACACATCCTAGAGCTGAGTGGTGCCCCAGGGCATCCGGGGCAAAGGCAGGGAGGCAGCAGCTGCCCAGCCCTACAAACACAGAGAGGGAGACAGAAAGCACAAGAATACAGTGCATGTGAGCAGAGCGGAATGAGAGAGCTACAAGACACCTCCACAGAGCCCCATTCATTTCCCTCCAATTAGTCTCGTGGGCTGGGAGAGCTGCATTGCCTTGTACTTTTAGGCTGGAAGGGGCTACCAGCTGCGTGGAGGGGACCAGAGCACTCTCTTCAGCTGGGCTGGGGAGGAATGACCTCTTCCAGGCCAGGGCACCACAAAAGCGCCCCGCAGTGAGGCCAGACATGATCTGGGCTCTACCTTTTCCTTGCTTCTGCCTCCTTGCCCCTAGGATGCCTTCTGCTTCAAAGCAGGCAAAACGTGTAAACATGAGAAGGCTGCCTGGCTCACAATGACTCTGACCTCTGCTTTTCCTACAGTCGAAGCCATCTTTTCTGGGCACAAGGAGAGGATCAAGACATGGCTGGGCCATTCAGTGTACCTTACCCAGAGGCCACCGTGATTGGCTCAGTGGCAGGCATGTGACCCCAAACTGGACCAATCAGAAGTCTTCCCTAGAATTTCCAAAATCAGAGGTGGGAAGGAAGTATTCTTTTTGCACATGAAGATCTAAGAATGTGAGGCCCTGGTGAGTAGAGGCTTTGCTGCTTGGAGTCTAAAGAAAGGCCAGCTTCCTTCAAACCACTCCCTAAACCTGGGTTAGAATCTGAACAGCAGCCATAATAATAGTTATTTACTGAGCATGATGATGGTCAACCTGTGCTCAAGGTGTCTTCATCCTCGAGCCGTAGGTGAGCTCTCCTTCCTCACACCTGCCAAGGCATAAGGTTTGCCCTTCTTGAAGGCAGTTACCACCTCCTCGATTGTCTCTTTTATACACAATCATTTACAGAGTAGTTACCTACTGAAGATCCTTCCTCTCGGTGCTGAAAATGGATATAAAGAACTCTAACAGGGTTTCTTGCTAGGTGAGAACATAAATGCACATGGCCACTGTGCTGGTCAGGCAAGGCGATGCGGAAATGACCTGAAACAAAACACCTGAACATTATAGGGGTTTATAATCGTAAATGTTCATTTCTCACCCACATTGCACATCCATCATAGGAGTGTAGGACTCTGCTCCGCTGGCCGTCCTCCCAGGGAATGAAGCAGCAGTTGTTGTGGCAGAAGAAAAAGAGCACAGTGATGGGTACACTGACTCACAAATCTACCCAGAAGTGACGCCTTGCCTGTGTTCACATTTCATTGGCCAAAGCAAATCACATGGCCATGCCTGAGCTCAGAAGCAGATCAGGGACAGACCTTCCAAGGGGGGGATAGCAAATCCTGGTGAGCAATATGCGGTCAATGACGCCCTCTTCCCTTGGCAGCTGGGCCTATGCTTTATTACCTCTGTCACCTCCGCCGTGCCCACCCTAGTGCTTTGCACATAGGGAGGTTCAAAGACTGCCTGCATGCTCAGCCTTCCTGCCATTTATCCCTGTATTAGTCAGGGCTCTCCAGGGAAGCAGAACCAACAGGATATATATAATATATAGGATATAGGTTATATAATATATATATTATGAGATTTATTATAAGAATTGGTTCACATGACTTTGGGGATGGCCAAGTCCAATTTCCCTAGGACAGGCCACAAGCTGGGAACTCCGATGAAGGTTTTCGATGAATTCCCCAGGAAAAACTGGTTGGCTGAAGTAGAGATGGAAATTCTTCCTTCTGACCACTGAAATCATCACTTCTCCTTTGAAGGTCTTCAGCTGATTGGATGAGACATCGCTCATTGCCATCTCCTCAGTTGATCATAGATATAATCAGCCATAGATGCAATCAACTTACTGATGATTTAAGTCCATGAAATATCCTCACAGTAACAATCAGGCCAGTGCTTGCTTGACCAAACAACTGGACACCATAACCTAGACCACTGACACATGATCTTAGCCATCACGATCACAATTGTGATCAATACTCCGTCCATCATCTGTTTAATGTCTCTTTCACCCACTGGACTATAAAGGGCAATGGGGAGGGTTTATGCTGGTCTACTTAATTACTCTTAACTCAGTACTTAGGTCGGTGCCTGGTGCACAGGAGGTCCCAATGAATGCCTGAGGGAATATATGAATATATGAAGGAATTTAGATTTGGTTCACTCATTTGTTGATTCCCTCAATATTCCAACTCTTGGTATGTGCCAGACCCCTTTGTACAGACGTGGATTGTTCTCAGCTGCCCTGCCCTCTTGGAGCTGGTGGCTTGAGCAGTATCTCTTCCAGCCTCCCCTCCCCCATCCCAATCTGAAAAGCAGAAGGTTGAACTACTTCAAATACATTTAACCACAGAACTCTTGGTTAAATGATAACTTGCATGGGACCCCAATATAATGAAATTACCAATAATGCACTATTTTGAACCCATATGAAAAGGCAATTTCATATGGTTCGACATAATGTAAAACAGATGAGAGTTCTTTTTGAAGCTGAGACCACACCTACTCAGCCTTTCCTTATCCCTACAGCTCCACCCCTGTCCAATGTCCATTAACAGAATTCTAGCGGGAAATCTCTAGACTAAATGATCTCCAAGTGCTAAAATCCTAAGTCCCTTACCCGGGACTCTCAGGTACTGTAGCATGTAGACATGATACACCTGACAGCAAGACTGCCTGCCTTCCCCCAAAGCTGCCTGTGGAACCTGATGCATCTGGGAGCCCCAAAGGAGTCCCAGGCTCCAGGCTCCAGGCTCTGCACATGCAGCATGCAGTGTCTTCTGTGCAGCCTGCTAACTGGATGAAGAATTGCAGCAAGCTTTCTTTGCATGGCTCTTTCATGCATCTCTGTCAACATCGGTTTACATTCTGGGATTGAACTAATTTGTTTCCTGTTTGCTTCTGGCTGCAGGCTTCAGGCAGCTCGGCTTTGCTTCCCTGTGTTGGCAACTTGGCACCCCCATCCCCACCCCCTGCTCTTTGCCTTTCCCATCCCTGGCTAACCACATCTGAGGGCAAGGAGGGTTAGCAGGCTCAGTGTGATGTGATTCTGGCACTTGCAGCCAGGATGTTCCTACTACAGTGGAGAGCTGGGGGTGGGGAGAGCCAAGGCTTCCCATGATGCATGCCAGAAGGGCGTGGGGAAGTCCCTGCAATCTGTGCACAGCTCAGATGCCGCCCAGCTCAGAGAATCCCCACCTCTGAGAGCAAGCAAGTAAGAATAATCATGGAATGATGACGATGGCCATAACATTTAATGAAGAATAAGCACCAGACACTGGGCTAACTCCTGCTCATGCATTTCAGACTCTCTCCATGTCCCTATGAGACGATATCGTTCTTACACCCATTTTGCAGATGGAGAATCAGGACCCAAGAGGTGAAATAGCACGCCCTATGCCACCCAGCTTCAAAACCTGATGTATCTGACTCCAGAATTCATGTCCTTAACAATGGCTCTATATTGCCTCCCCAAATATTGAGAAAATATTTATATTCAGGTATCCACAGAAAATAAACATCTTCAAGTGTAATCAGCACCCATAGTCTGAAAATGGTGGAGTGAGATGAGGATTTCTGAAACCTCAGGTGGGAGACACCTACAGGGGTCAGAGCTGGCACTCAAGACACTTGCAGTCCTCCTGGTATCCTCATAAGTCATGTTTTAATTTAATTAATTAATTAACTTTTTCATGTTTTAATTTTAAAGTGAAAAAAATTAGGAAGACGCTTCCTCAGGGCTTCCCCATATTCCTGGATATCAGCACTCTAGTGGCTGATGAGAGTGCCAATTTACTGTTGACATTCTTCTCTTCAATTGGGTAAGTAGTTTCAACTATAAGGATATTTGTTTTTAACCCCCTGGAACTCTCTACAAACTGTTTTCATGTTGAGTATAAAAAAGCAGAAGCCAAAACCATTTTTATTTTTCTGAACTGGCTTGCAAAAATGCCTGGCTAATATTTTCCAAAGCTGAACGTATGCCTGTGACCCAACAATTCCACGCCTGGGTAAATACATAATGGAAATGAGCACATATGTCCATCCAAGACATTCTAGAATGTTCAGAGCTGTGCTTACAGCCCCAAATGGGAAAGAGCGCAAATGCCTATCAACAACAGGCTGAGATGTAAACTGTGGTCTAGACACACTTCAGCTATGCCTGGGAATGCCAAAGAGTTTCACACTCATGATGTAGATCGTGCAGAAATGTACATCCTGGATGACTTTTACAAAGTTCAAAAACAGGCAACACTAATAACGACTGATGTTAGGGGTCAGGCTCATTTTATGGCTGGGATGGGGGTAGGGGAGTAGTGACTGGGAAGGCGGCACAAGGAGGCTTCACGAAGTGCAAACTCACTGGGTTGGTTACCTAGTGTGTAGGGTCCTTTTCTGTATATAATATACTTTAACAAAAGCTTGTCTGAAAAAAGGCTATTGCCCTCAATTGCACTTGAACTGGAGATCCAGCTGGGCGGGGCCAGGCTGCATTATTTCCCACCAGAGCTTCGTTTCAGTCCCGAATTCCCTACCTGCAGCTCACTGTAGTTCAAATTGGGGATTGCTACCAATTTGTGGCTGGAAAATGGATTGTAAAATTAATTTACAAATTTAATTTTTATAATTAAAATTTTAAATTTTAGAAAACAACAAAATATATGATGACATAATGTAACAACAATATCAGAGAGTAAAACAAGTGGGAAGGGTAAGTACTGTTTGGTGAAAGTTTTTTTATGTTATGTGCATAGGCGTGTGCTGAATGGCCATGTAAAATGTTTTTCTTATTGTGAGTTTAGGTTAAAAAAGTTGGAAGCTTGCACATACCCACTGGGACCTTCCCCTCTAGATCCCAGGGGTGGGATGCCAAGGGCTCTCTCACCTGGCTTTTCTCTTGCCTTTCTGTGGAACCCAAATGAAGTGAGGTGCTCATCCTTGAGAAGATTGGAGAGGTGTAAGTGGACCCTAACTGGTGGGGAAGGGGCGGCATGATCTGCCCCTCTCCATGGTGGTCTGAATCATGATGCTTAGAGCCCACTCTAAATCCCAGGAGGAACCTGGAGACCCTTGGCTTGTGGGAGTCCAGGTCTGACTGGAAGGCAGCCTGCGGGGCTGGGTCCTGGGGCTCCTGACTCCCTTGGCCATGGAGACAATGAGCAGACTGCTGACCCCACATGGAGGTCTGCCCAGCTGCCTGGGACCTGGAGGGCATTTCCTCCATTAAGGAAATGGGGCTATAGAGCCAACTTCAGAGTGTGGAATTTGGATTCGGTACCATCTTGCTTTGACTTTGGACCAGGGGCACGCACTTACCTTCTAACACATTTAGGGCACAGCTGCTGCTGCTGTTGCCCCATTGCCTATCTC
This sequence comes from Tolypeutes matacus, assembly GCA_026826555.1. NCBI lineage: Eukaryota > Metazoa > Chordata > Mammalia > Cingulata > Chlamyphoridae > Tolypeutes > Tolypeutes matacus. The sequence goes on along the minus strand of JAKSZT010054260.1, from coordinate 5,904 downwards.
CATGCCTGAGGTCTCCTGCAGTGTGGTAGGTGGTTTCCAGCTCCTTGACAGCTCCCCACCTCAACCAGCTGCTCTCTCTTATTCACTGCCTGAGAGCTGTCTTTGGCAGTCCTGGAACCTGCTCTGCCATGGAAGCAAGGGAAGTCACAACTTGCGGCAACCCTCAGCCAGTGGGGGATGGGAGTAGTGGACAAATGCAGCAGCCTCCTGTCCCCCAGGGGGACAATTCTGAGGTGAACTCCCCAGTAGAACTGAGCTCCAGTTGCCTATAGCTGTAACCTGCTCATTAGTGCGCCTTCGATGGTCTTTCTTCTCTTCCCTGCCTTGCTTTCACCTCTTCCTTACCTGTGTTTCCTGGGATCACCTCCCAAGTCAACCCCCTAGATGATATCCTTGTCTCAGGGTCTGCTTTTGGGGTCACCCAAACTAAGACACTGTATACTTCTTTGTTATGTCAGTGATTTGTCATTTGGCTCCATCGTCTCCCTCTGAGTCCAGATATTTTTTACTTATCTACTAATGTACCCCAAGTGCCTGGAACAGTGCCTAGCAGAGAGTTGATGCCCAATAAGTCCTTCCTGGTTCCCTCCCCCTACCCCAAGATGGCTCCCTCATCTGTTTGCTTGTTGTTTTTGCTTGTTGTTATTTTACTTGTTTTGTGCTTGTCTGCTTGTGTTTTTTTTTTTTTTTTTTTTTTCTCATTGTCTGCTCATTGTCTATTTTTTCTTTAGGAGGCACCAGGAACTGAACCCAGGAGCTCCCATGTGGGAGGCAGGCTCTCAACTGCTTGAGTCACATCCACTCCCCGCTTGTTTGTTTTTGCTCGTTGTTTGCTCATTGGCTTGCTCTTTTTTTTTTTTTTTTGCTTGTTGTCTGCTCATTGGTTTTTTTTTTGGCTTGTTGTCTGCTCGTTGTTTTTGCTCATTGTCTGCTTGCCGTCTGCTCGTTGTTTGTTTGTCTTCCTTAGGAGGTACTGGGACCTGAACCCGGGACCTCCTTCTTGGGTTTTGAACAGGAAAGTGTGCAGACATATTCAGGAGATCGAGATCTAGGAGGCATCAAGCTGCTCAGAAACTGTTTTACTCAGACAAAAGGGAACAGATCTCATGTCAATGGGGTTCAGGCATTGCTCTGCTTTCACGATAGTTCTTGTAGTACTTATTGTCTTAATCTTACAAATGGGGTGACAGCACTCAGTTCTCTGCTAAGTTGAAGCTTCATAAAGCTTCTTGTTTCTGCCTTAGCCCCGGGGCTTAGCACCACGTCAGGCACTTAGTGGGGGCTCAATAAATATTGGTGGAATGAATAAATAAGTGAGTTTAAGTATTCTGCCTAAAGTCACAGCCAGGAAACATTGGAGCATAGATTTATACCCTGTTCAGTTCAACTTCAAAGCCCAAGTTCTTTGACCACACCAGAGTCTTGTTCCAAGGTCGATACCCACTGCTCCAAGCATCTGGTTTGTGGATGCCTGTATCCTCATCACCACGGAGCCTCCCAAAGTTCTCACCAAGCCTTAGTTGAATGTTTCTTATTTGCAAGTGTTGTCCATCACTGGGTTTTATAAAGAAAGCATTCTTATGCAGGATCGTCTCAGCCAGAAGCTGGCCACAGGGTTGAGCCCCTCACCCTGAATTTCTTGCCCTTGGTTGGTAAACTCTGCATTGGAATCAGACAGAAACTCCACCAAGCCCTCAGTCTGGATCTCCAGACAAAGAAAATGGTGCCTGGCTAGGTATTCTAAAGTCCACGTTTGCATTCTGGTTTGAGTGTATAGATTTAAACAAACAGGACTTAAGAAGGATGGAAATGGGGCAGCAAAGGGGATCTCACTGGCAAAAGACCCTGGAACTTCCCTCTAGCGCTCCATAGTAACTTAACTCACAACTCCCTCAATCTTTCAAGTGGTTGAGCAATAAAAAATCTGATTGTGGGGAGCAGATGTGGATCAAGCAGTTGGGCGCCTGCCTCCCACATGGGAGGTCCTGGGTTCGTTTCCTGGTGCCTCCTAAAGAAGATGAGCAGACACAGCAAGCACACAGTGAGCAGGTACAATGAGCACAAACAACAAGCAGACAGACAAGGGAGCCATCTTGGGGGGGAAGGAAAAAAAAATCTTAAAAAAAAAATCTGATTGGGCATTGATCACCAATGGATTGGCTCCACCTGGGTCAAGTAAATACTCCTGATATGCAGCTGGCTGTGACCTGGTAGTGTGATGTCATATAGGTAAGAAGGTGTGTCTTTCCTAGGACAGTGAGCCAAGCAAATTAGCTAGAAGAGCAATTTGAGTATAGTGGAAAATTGAACAGCATCTTCTCTAAAATATGGCATCCTCTTCTTCTTGTCCTAGTTCTCAGGGGCTCAAATGGCCAGAGTAATATCCCTGGGTGAGACACCTCATGGAGGTGGTAAGTGTTTTACAGTAACATGAGATGGGAGTTGGAGCAAATAGTGAAAAACTGGTCTAAAGTCAAAAGGGCTGGACCAAGAGAAGGAGGCAAGTCATAAAGCAATTTGATGGGAAACCAGGGAAGTCTGGAAGTAGAGGATGAAGAGGTGTTCTAGGACTCATTGTGAAGTAGGTGAAGGGATCCTGCAAACTCCCCCCCATCAGGTATTCTACCTCCTCACTCTTTATCCACCAGGTGATGCCTCTTCTCTCAGGTGCTTGATAGCTGACTGAGGGATGCTGGAAGGCCCCTCTCGTCTGATTGTCCAGAAAGACCCCTATCTCATCAGTTCCTTCATGTTCCCATTCCCACCTAAACTCACCAATTCCTCTGCATCTTGCTGCTTCCCTAGATGTCTGCTTCAATGAGGTGATACTTGGATGTAGATAGAGCCCAGGGAACTCAAAAGCAGTCAAGCCAGAAAAATCATTGGGTCAACTAGTTGCTTTCCTCTGTCTGGTTTAGCCCACTTCAAGATTCCATTTAATTCAACAGAGATATACAAACGGCCAATAAGCTCATGAAAAAATGCTCAACATCTTTAGTCAGAGGAGCAATGCAAATTAAAACTGCAATAAGATACCACGTCATACTCACTAGGATGACTATAATCCAAATGCCAGATAGCAAGTGTTGATGAGGATGTGGAGAGATTGGAACCCTCATACACTGCTGGGAGAATGTAAAATGGTGCAGCTACTTTGAAAAACAGTCTAGCGATTGCACAAACGATTAAACACAGTGTTACCATATGGCCCAAGAATTTTACTTCTGGGTATATACTCAAGAGAAATGAAAACATTTGTCCCCACAAAAATTTGTACCTGAGTGTTCATAGCAGCATTATTCATAATAGCTCAAAGATGGAAACAACCCAAATGTCCATCAGTGGATGAATGCATAAACTAAATGTGGTATATCTATTCAATGGAATATTATTTGGCCATAAAAAGAATGAATTACTGATATATGCAACAACACAGATGAACATTATGTTAACTGAAAGAAACCATTCACAACAGGCCACATATGAATCATCATATAGTATAATTCCATTCATATAAAAGTCCAGAATAGGGAAATCTATAGAGACAGAAAGTGGATTAGTAGTTGCTTAGGTCTGAAGGGTAGAGTGGGATAGGGAGATAGAAGGGTGATAGTTAAAGGGTATGAAATTTCTTTTTGAGTTGATGAACATGTTCTAAAATTGATTGTGGTGTTGGTTGCATATATTTGTGAATATACTAAACACCATTGAACTGCATACTTTAAGTGGGCGAATTGTAAGATATGTAAGTAAATCTCTACAAAATCGTTTTAAAAAATTATTCCATTTGAGGGAGGAATTAGAACCATGGAAAGGGATACCCCATGCTTTTTCCCTCTCTAGGCTGGGACTTTGCAAAGGCCATGGATGCATCATCACCACACTCAACCCCCAATCATACAAACCTACAAAGTCTTGCTCTCCCAAGCCCATTCAGCATCTTTCATACTTGCACACACTTACATACTGTACCAGTATCTTCAGATCCATCCACTCTCCATCTTCTCCATGCAGCTTTCTGGGCTGGGAGGCTGAGCTGTGAGCACTATATCAACACTTTGGTTTCCAGGTGGGTTTGGCTTAGTGGAAGCTGGTTAGATGTCAGATGATTCCTACAATGAAACAAATCAGCAGGGCTAAGGACCCGGAAACACGGGTGACCACGATGATCAGATGACTCTCGAAGAAGGATGGAGACTTGCCTGTGGAATGGGGATTTGACTCATTCTTTACCCCGCGTGTAAGAGGCAGAGGGGCCTCACTGATACCTATCTTACAGTTTTAACTGATTCCCTATATATAGTGAAAATGGCTAAGGCACTCTCTGGATGCTTTGTTTCTTCTCTAGGTTTACATAATTTTTTCTCAGAAACATAAAGAAACAGATATAAGGGGTAGGTATATAGGAAATGGCTACATTATTTATGGAAAGTGTGTGTGTGTGGCTGGGTGGTAATTGCCTGGTTGCCTCCTTCCACAACTTCCCTAAATTACTAGATTGTGGGTTCCTGCAGGCTGGGGCCAGGCTGCTGTCTCCCTTTGCACAGAACTGTCTGGCCAATGGTTATAATGCTTATGAGTAACATCATTATCAGCAATGGCCTGTCCCCACTGCTGCAGCTAATAACTGGGAGAATGGACCACCCCAAGTATCATAATGCTTTGGGACTATAATTACGAGGAAATTTCTATTGAGAGAGCCTTGGCCATCATCATAGGCTGATGATTGGCATTTGTCTAGCACTTCCCGTTTTAAAGTCACTGCGTGCCCAAGTCTATATTTGTCTAGACATTTACTGTATTGTCTGACCTGGAAGAAACTGAAGCAGTGGGGGCAGCTATCAGAAGGAGAGGAAGGTCACAGTTTTTGAGCCCTATTCTGTGTCAGGGTCTGGTGTTAAGGTTTTCCTGCCTTCCTTCATAATGACTTGGGGGAGATAGGTGTTGACAGAATCCCCATCTTACAGATGAGAAGCTGAAGTTCAGAGAAGATATGCAGCTTGAAGAAGGTTAATTCACCCAAGTTAAGGCAGGATTTGAACACAGATCTGACTCACACCAGGGCCCCTGGAAGACCATGCTGCTGTGGGATAGATAGGTCAGTAGCTGATGACAATACATGGAGCTGCCACAAATGCTTTTGCAATAGAAATGGGGACAGAACCTTGTCCTATGACATGGAGAAAGTAGTTATCCTTCTCCTACCCTGATGGGAAACATTAACAGCTCAATAAAATGTATCTGATGCCTCACCCCCAAATCATAGTGAAATAGTGTGAGACCCAGGTAAAAATATGCAGCGAATTTTAAAAATCTGATCATGCAAATCTCTTGCTCAAACTCTTCAGTAGCTTTAGATCCCTATTGCTGCTGTAAGAAATTACCACAAACTTAAATTCAAACAAGGAGAAGGAGAGGGAGGGAGAGCAGGAAGGAGGAGAGACAGGGTAAGGGAGGGAGAAAGGTTGATAAGGGGATCACCAGTTTCTACAATAGTTTGACATCACCTAAGTCAATATTATGCAGGCAAAGTAATCAAGGCAATGGCAGAAGTTACATAACAACTCATTTCGTGAGCTTTGAAGATCTATTTTAATAAATTCAGGCCAGCAACATTGGTGCTAATACATTTGCTTTGCTTGAGAAGCAAAATCTGATTGCTGAGAAATGTGCAAAGTATAAACCACCTTGACTGCTATGAGTGAGTTCTAAGAGCCGCAAGATTATTGCCGAAAAGTTGCTAAGTGTTTGAAAGTGGGCTTGGGTGGAGAAATTAGCGGAGAAAAAAAAAAGAGAACCTGTGGGGAAAGGGGATGGTCACTGTAAGAGCTCACCAGAGCAGCCATTCTGCCACTTGATAAAGCTAACCAAACAGTGGACCTTTTTGATGTCGCTGTTCGCCTC
>JAKSZT010054259.1:263074-275136 GCA_026826555.1 Tolypeutes matacus | reverse complement strand
ACTTGAATCTGTGTGGACGATAACTTTCTTTCCTGGTCTCAGTTGTAAGGCTCAGATAAGAGTTATTCATTATACCTTTTGTGCAAATGTTACAGCAGAAAGGGCCTCAACATCTAATGTTTCATGGAGAGTAATGATAGTGTACCCGGCACACTGTTTTCCATGGTCCATGAAACTTCAGCCATTTGTAAAAAGTTCTAGGTCTGCATCAAGGAGTGGCACATGCATGAGTACTTGTCAGTTGGAATAAACTTCAACAATTAGCCTCACACAATCATGTTTAGGAGGTAATCTTTCTATTCTCTTCTTGGGGTCTGGAATGAGAGTGGCTGGGCTTAATTTGTCAATTACTTTTAGTATAGTATTAGTCTAATAGTGCAGCTAAGTATTTGCTCAATTTTCCCATAGTAAGCCAGTGCCCCTCCCCTTTTGTTCTAACAATGTTAGAACATAGTGGGGGTGTAAATCACTGTAGGCTGTCCCAAAGTAAACTTTTCAAGTTTTTGTAATAAATCACAGGTAGCTGATACAACCCTTAGACAAACAGGCCACCTTTTGGCCACTGGGTGCAACTGCTTGGAAAAATAAGCCATCTGCTGGGTATTGCCTCCAAATACTCAGTTCGGGACTCCTAGTGCAATTCCTTAGTGGTCACACACAAACAAATAAAATTCTTTCTTAGAGTTAGGAAGTCACAATGCTAGAGCTGAGAGCAAGTTTTGCTTAAGGTTCTGAAAGACAAGTGCAAACTCTGGTGTCCAAACCAGTGGCTTCTTCTCATATCCCTTGCAGGGGTTCTGAACCATTTTTCTTCCAAGGACCCCTTTGCCACTCAGGTAAAAACCACAGACCCCTTACTAAGCCCACATTACACTGTGTATTATTTAATAAATATATCACACCTGCACCAAAATGTCCTCACAAGAATAATATTATTTTGAATTTCAATTCAAGCTCACAGACCCCTGGTTAAGAAATCCTGCCTTAAGGGCTTCATGTAGTGGTTTGGCTATAAGTAAAAAAATTGGTATCCACAGTCTACAGCAACCAGGCATGTCAAGAAACCTCTGAATTCCTTTTGATTTTTAAGCTCTGATAATCAGTATAATATTTCCTTTCTACTGAGTGAGAGAGCTAATTGCCCTTCTGATAGTTCAAAGCCAAAATATTTAACATGGATTTGTGTGATCTGGACTTTTTCTGACACTTTATTTCCTTTCTCAGCTAGTCTCTTTAGCATTGTTACTATATTTTCATTTGCGTCTTCTTGAGTCTTATTGGTGATCAGTATACATCTGCATACTGAAGGAAGAGTCCTTTTCTGAACTGTAACGCTTGTAGATCCTCAGACACGGCTTAACTGAAGAGGGTTGGGATATTCTTAAACACTTGTGGTAACACAGTCCAAATATATTGTTGTTATACTCCAGTATCAGGATCTTCTCATTCAAAAGCAAAGAACTTCTGAGATTCCTGCCCTAATGGGATGCAATGGAAGGTAGCCTATAAGTCTAGGATGGTGAACCATGTGTAAGTCTTAGTAATATTCATCAGGAGTATGTAGGGATTGGGCACCACTAGGTGGATGTCCTCAACTACTTGGTTGATAGCTCTCAAATCTTGTAAATTATTATATTCTTGGGTGCCAGGTTTAAGGACCAGCAGAATTGCAGTGTGAAAATCTGATTGGGAAGTCTGATTAGTTCTCACTTGAGAAATGTCTTAATTGTGGGTAAGATGCCAGCTTTATTCTCTTATCTGAACAGGTACTACAGGTACTGTTTTAAATGCGGTGGAGTGATGTGCATCTTTGACATTCTGTGCCTCATCTGCCTGTCCTAGGGGACTCCACTCATCCATACCTCAGCTGGCACTTGTTATTTTATTTCTTCAGGCATTCCAAACATTCCAGTGTTCTCATTTAGTGTTCTCATTTAGACATAGCAAGGCAACTTGGAGGGCACATACATGGACACTGGACACCTGTATGTTCACCTCAAAAGGTGAAAATGACAGTGAAACTTGTAATTTATTAAGTAATTCTTGGCCAAGGAGAGGAATTGAACACTCATGCATCAAAAGAATTTATGAACTAATTAAGTTTCTTCAACTTGGCATTGCAGTGGTTGTTAGAATGGTTTAAGGCTTTTAGTCCCTGCAATGCCAATGATGGGGATTGATTCATTAGTTTTTTTGGTTTAAGATTGAATAAGCATCTCTGGCCTCCATAAAGAAATCAATTAACTTCTTACTCACTTGAAAAGAGACCTGAGGTTCGTCGTGGGTGATCAGAATAGTTTTCAGACTGGTGGAAGGTGCCCCTGGACGTGGTCATTTCAAGTCATTGTCTTCATCCCCTGTAAGCTGTGGGAGTTGGGTTCCATATGGGATGACTTAAACCCTCCTTTCTCAATGAGATTCAGACAGTCCTGTTTCCACTGTCCCTCCTGCTGAGAGCAGGCACACTGTTTTATTGGGGCCCCTTGTGGTCTTATCCTTCATTAAGCATTTCTGTTGTTCTTTTCTCACCTCAAGGTCTGTAAGTGCCCAATGGTTCTGCTGAGAGCCTTTCTTATAAAGTGAGCTTAGGAAGCATGTTTTTTCCTGTTGCTTCTTCTGGACACATTCATGGTTATGAAAGATATTAAAATCAATCTCCACCAGTTCTGACATAGTCTTGCCCAATCCTCACTCCAAATTTTGGAGTTTTTACCTTATATCTGGAGCACTTTGATTAATGAAGGACATGATGGTATGCCCCTTTTATGTGTTCATTTGAATTGCAATTTGTGTTGGCTCTGGAAATTGCCTGATCTCCCAGCAAATGCACTAGATTGTTTTGATTACTCTTGCTCAATGACCACAGGTCTTTTCTAAACCACCTATCTCTCTTCTGAGGTCAACATTACATTCAAAAAAGATTGCATATCTAACCAGTTAAGATTATGGGTGGCAAACATGAAACTATACAATTTCTCCATTTTCTTAAGATCTTCCCAATAACTTGGGACTCAATCCTTCCAATTATACAAATCTTAAGTTGAGAATAGGGCATGTCATACAAGTAGCCTTATGGTTAACTTTGATCATCAATGCCAGATGGCACCGGTCTTAATGGAAATTTCCCAGATGAAGGAGCTGTTCCCTAATGAAATTGTGTACCACTTTGGGTATGTGGGAGTGTAGCAGTTTGATAATATTTATGAATTCAAAAAATAAGGATTATGTTTGTAAACTGTTCTGTTTCTCTGACTGTGATACCTTTTGATTGTATTAGATTCAGCTGAGATGTCTTTAAGTTGTGTTAAGATTAGGGCTTTGAGTCCCTGCCTCTTTTGTGGGCTATATAAATGGACCCTCACTCAAAAAGACACTCAGAAGAAGATACACAAGGAAAGAGAAAGAGCTCCATAGATGCTAGAGGAGAGAACTTTGATCCTGAAGTCCTGGGAAGAGAGACAAGCCCTATGCCAGCAGTAGCTAAGAGAGAATATGTTAGCCAAAGCAGTTCTGATGCAAAGTACCAGAAATCTGGGGGCTTTTCAAAGAGTATTTATATGGGGTAAAATCTTACAGTTACAGGGACCTAAATAGTCCAACTCAAGGTTACTTCCTTAACAAACTCTGTTGCCACGTGTTGACACAAAATGGTGAGCAACATCTGTTAGGGTTCAGCATTCCTCTTCCCTCTTAAGGTTCCATGGGAGCAAGTTCTTTTTTTTAAATACTTTAAAAGATGCTTAAATTACATAAATATTACACAAAAATTACAGGGATTTCCATGTTCCTCACCTCCCACACCTCCCACAACCTTCCACACAAACATCTTTCATTAGTGGGGCACATCACCTGCAATGGATATACACATCTTGGGGCTTCTTTTGATCTCATCTTAAGGCTGGAATAGGTCTTGTCTCTCTTCCCAGGGCTTGTTTCTTTCTGGGTTCAGTTACTCTGGTCTCTTTCAAAGGTCAGCTGTAAACTATCTGGCAAAAAGCTCATCTCTCCTCAGGGCCACAGGCTCAAAGTCCTCTCTGTGTCAATGGAGCTCTCTCTTTTTTCTCATGTATCTTCTTCTTCTGTCTTATTGATTAAGTATCCATTTATACATTCCTCCAAGGGGGCCATGGACTCAACCCTGCATGCCCTAATGACATGTTTGAATCAAGGTCTTAATTTTCATTTAATCAAGTAAATATACAACCTTTAAATTTAAATCAATCAAAGAGTATCATGCCCAGAGGAACAGACCAGTTAACAAACATAATATATATCTCTTTTTGGAAATCATAAATAATATCAAACTGCCACAGAGAAGAAGGATATACCCTTGCAGAGATCGGCAAACATTTTGCTTTAACATGTGGCAACTAACTGAGTAAGAAAGTACCTCTTATGGTACCTTGAGTTGGATTCTTTAGGGCCTTGTAACTGTAAGTTTTTATCTCAAATAAATACCCTTTATAAAAGCCAACTGATTTCTAATATTTTGTATCAGCACCCCTTTGGCTGACTAATACGGGGGGAGAGGTCATTTCAGGGGGACTTAAGCACAATTTGGGGTCAACTCCTCCCTCACCACCCTTGGATCCATGTTATAAGAAAGAGGGAGGCCATGAGAAATAGGAGGGGATCGCATAATTAATCTGAGGTTCTAGTCAGGGAAGGATCTCCTTCTGTCAACTTGAACCTGGCCCTAGATTAGTTAACATCATTCCATGCTCAAACATTCATGTTGCAATTTAGCTTATTGGGTAAAGCAATAAAGCACTGCAAATAAAGTATTTTATTCCACTTACCAAGCCTCTTGCAACACAACTTTAGCTGCAAAATATATACTCTAAAGATACTTTTGAAAGCCATTCCTAGCATTTCCCAATTTGTACTCTGGCCATGCAGTTTTACACAAAAATACATTTCTCTTTTTAGTCATTGGTTCAAGTGTTCTCAGTGTTTCAGAATGCAACCAAAAAGACATTTTTCTTTCCTTTCAGAGCTCTGTTCATTTTCCATGATAGTAAACTTACTTCCTGTATTTTCTGAGTGTTTGCAATTTACTATTATAAGCAATTTTAACTAGTAGCCTGGGCTAGGTAGATCTCTTCTACCAGGGTCTGCTCCCCTTTGCCCTGACAAAGTGTTCCAAAAGTCCAGAAACCAAGTAACCAAGAACAACAGAAAAGCTTAGAGCTTTGTCAGGAGACTTAAATCCACACTAACAAATTCAAAACAGTCCAACTTTGAGGTTACTCACTGGAGTTGAGGAGGAAGTTCTGCTCCAATGGCACTTAGGAATCAAGGGACTATGTCTTGGTTCTGTGAGGCAAGAAGATCTGGTACCACTCACCTCTAGGGGTTTATGGGGGCACCAGGCAGTGGTCTCCTCAGGGACCACGGGGTCCTGCCATGGTTTCCAAATTGTAGGGGACCCTTGTAAGATCCCTCAATTCTTTTGCCCAGTGCAGATAATTGAAATCCACACTGAGACTGATTGAACAAGGGAAAGAGCTTTATTGACCAGTGGGGTCTATAAGAGTAATCCCAAACCTGCCTCTCTAAACAATGGGAGTAACTGCATTGTATCAGCTTATGTCAAGGGAGGAGTTTGTAGCTGGGGAAAGGAGATTGACAGGTAAGGTGATTTGCAAGTGGGTTCTTAACAGTGCATGCTCTAGGCTTCTGCATGTTATACTTAGTCATACATTGCATGTTCAAAAAAATGACATCTAAATTTCACTCCATAGAGGTGGAGAATTTACTATTATAATGAGTTAAAATTTTTCTAAGTTCAATCTACTATTAGACTGAGACTGTGTCAACAATGGAAAAGTCCTCTTCTGTGGTTAACTAGATTTTGCAGCCAGCTACTGACAGCAGCTATAAACCATAGTCTAACTTGACTGACTTTTTCCTAAATGGGACAATGTGAAGCGGGGAAACAGAAACAAGAATAGAGTCTTTTACTACTTGCTATGCAATAATTCTCTACAAAAGACTGAAAAAAACTTTCTCTGTTGGAGCTCTTCTACTTTGATCTCTGATATAACAAACTTTTGTAAATCCTGCAATTTCATGTATCTTGCATTGACTAGAGCAGCATAAGTAACTTTTTTTCTAAAAACATGCACCAGTTGATAAATGGGTGCTTTCTGAAGTATGACCAAAAAAAAAAAATATGGTGGAGTTTCTCCAGTAAAGTCTAAGAATGTCAACTAATTCATCAACACAACATTTGTATTGTTGTATTCAGTCACAACATGTTTGTGCAACATATTTATTATTTCAGTATATTGACTTCTATTATATTAAAAGACATATGAGAGAAGAAAATAAAAATCATTACTGAGATGAGTAAAGGTTTTATACTTATATATTAGTGGCCAAAAGCTTACTTCTTCTACATACAAGTAAGTGAAATCCATTTTTGTGAATCTTTCATTAATTAATAATGAAATTAAATTTCATATAGATTTAGAAGAAACTGTTACAAGAAAAATTGTTTATACTGCAGAATTTAAGGAAAGAATATGATGATATGGGTCAAGGAATTACAAAATTATATATATTTCATGAACTTTTGAATGTACAATTCTTTAATTAATCAAAAACTCAGTGATACTGAGACAAGCTTAGTTGGAGGTTAAAAGTCCAGCATTAGTTTATTTCACAATAGATGTGTTTGGGTTTTAAGATATTCTATGTCAATCCAATGTAATAAGGTCTGCTTACTCCTTGAAAAATCACCATGAGGGAGTTTTCTTCCAGTATTCAAAATCAATCTTTTATGGACATTAAGTATACTTTCAAATAATATAATAGTCAAAGAAAGTATAATTTACAAAATTTTTCATGATCAATCATTTTTCTAAATATTTATTTGTGGGATTCCAATATATGATATCTAACACTTAAATAATTTTGGCAGAAGATCAGGAGCAAGAAACAGAAAGGAAATATGACTTCTTTGTCTTACATTTTAACAAAATTAAAACTTTAACCCTGGTAATTTTTCAATGTCATTATTTTAACTTCTATTCTTTCTTTACATTTTCTCAATTTTTAAATGTGTTTTGAAGCCAAGTTAAGGAATTTTATAATCTCCTGAAAATTTGGGTCTATAGATATTTTATACTGTCTTCCATATGTCTGAAATACAAAGGTCTACTTTTTCTAATGGTACTACATTGCACAGTTGTATTTATAGGATTTTATATATCAGTATACATTTTTACATCCTTTTACTATTCAACTTTCTTACACACATTGTATAGTTGGGTCTTACTTTTTAATATAGTCAATTAAAGAGCTTTTAATTGGAGTGTTTATTGCCTCACATTTAAAGTCATAATTTATGTGCTATTTTCATTTCATGTCATATACTTTTAAATATCTGATTTTTCTCTCTTTGTTTGTTATTGATTTATCTAATAGTTAATATTAAATTTTATTTCTTCTGCTGGATTTTTTAAGCCATATTTCATTATATTTTCTTGCTTGCCTTTTCTCTTGGGGTAAAAATTTCATTCTTAAATTATTTTAGAGTTTGTAATTTTATTATGGTACCTTCTAGATATCATAAGACACTTTGTGTCTATTCACCCACACAAACTTGCAAAATTACAAAAAAAAAGGCCAAACTATGTTTCCCAAAACTCTCAAAAAGTGTTTGTAGTAACAAGGTGAATGCTATATCAAGAAAAAGCAAATTAATATTGGTAGAACAGGGGTGGTTGTTGCTCAAATGGTTGGGCATCCATCTCCAATATGGAGGGAACTGGGTTTGATCCCCAGGACCTCCTGGTAAAATAAAAAAATATATAGAAAGCATGCAGGCCACCAGGCCCTATGCATAGGTGTGCCATCAGATCCCGTGAGCGGGCGAACCCCCAGTCCCCACGTGCAGGTGAGCCCCCAGGCCCTGCACACAGGTGCACCATCAGGCCCCAGGTGTGGGCATGCCAGGCCCCACCAAGCCATGCAGCAAGATGATGACACAACACAAAGGGAGAACCAAGACAAGACACACCGAAAAACCAGGATCTAAGGTAGCACAGGTTGCAGAATGCCTCTCCCCCACATCAGAGTGTTCCAGGATCAAATCCCGGTGAAGACAGGAGGAGAAGGATGAGAAGAAAGGGCAGGAAACAGACACAGAGAATTGCCCAACGAATTGACACAAAAACAGCAAAAAATGAGGGCTGGTAAAAATGGACAAAAGTAACATAAATAAACCTTAAAAAAAAAAAAGATTGGTAGAACAAACTGGCCTCTCCTTGTCACAGTTTGGAATAAATCTGATCTCTTATTATGGGTCCTGGACTCTGTTTTGGAGGCAGCAGAGTCACCGCTATGGGCATACTGCAGTTCATGTATATTGGTTCTAATGTATCCAGTGGCAACCTCATAGCCTGATCTAGGAGGTCCATCTTCCCCTTGTTTTCACAGAATTCCTGCAAACAGAACCAAGTTGAAGACAGTTAAAGCAATGTAGAAAACAATCAACTCAAAATGGCTTGGGGTAAAATATTCCTGTCTTTATGAGGTACAATAGAGCAACCTGAAGCAGGGGTAGTCTATTTCATAGGGATAAGGGAGACATTCCAATTCCAGTAAACAGGGAACTTTCTAAGGCCCAAAAATAAGCCCAATAAATGACACAGGCTTAGAAAAAAAGAGGACCCCTCACCTCAGTCACAGGCTGGTTTTCTTTTTTTTTATACATATATATTTTTTAACTTTTTATTAAATAAATTTCTAAACTATAAAAAATTGGAGAGAAAGTTGTAATAATTCCCAAAAACAAACCATACAGCTTCAACAATTGCCATGGTCAGTTTTTGTCTCAATACCACACCTTCTTCCCATTCTGCATTAATCATTTTGACTTGAAATCCATACACCATATCATTTCATCTGTAAAAAATTTTAAATATGTCAGTAAAAGATAGGAGCTATTTTTTTTAAAAAATGAACTACAGAATTATCACACTTAATATTTAAAATTAAATTCTTAATATCAAAAAATAACAGGTAGATTGAAGATAAAGCAAACATAATTTGCTGATGGTTGCATGAGAAGAGTGAGGGAAACAGAAATTATTGATGATTTTTTGGGTTTTGCTCTGGATGCTTCCCTGAAATGTATTAGAGAACATTGGTAAAAGAGCAGGATTAATCAGCATGTTGTGTGGGGCACAGAGAGGGAAGGTAGATCAAGAGATATGTTTAGGACCTGTTAAGCTTGTAGATGTATATTAAGTGTCCATGTGGGGAGATCAAATTAGGCACTTGTAATTGACTGGTTAGTGTGGAACTCAGGATCCAGGTCAGGCTGGATGCATAAGTTGTAGATTCATCAATATTGAGATGTTTTTAAAACATGACACTAGTTAAAGTCACATAGGGAGAGACTAGATTAACAGCAGAAGGGTGGTGGGGCTGAAATACCCCAGCATTTTGGGGGGGGAGCAAAGGAAGATATGACTAAGGACATTCAGGACTGGCCAGGACAGAAAAGGAGGGGTACCTTGAGGCAAATGAAGAATGATTTGAGGCAATTGGGAGTGGGCAAATGTGGCAGAAGTCTTTTCTTCATTTATTTTCCTGCTCAAGTCCTCAAGAATCTCCTTATCTGGGAAATATCATTTGACACAATTTGACTCGCAAATTTATTACTCAACACAAGCCAGCATTTACTAAGGACTTTCCTTGGTACTTCATATTTTTCTTTCAGCAGAATACTCGCAATATGTCTGTGAGATGGAAATTGAACAATTTGAACAAGTGAAAACAGATGTTTAGAATACTGAAGTCACATGTTCAGCTTACTATCAGTGTCTCTGTGTGCTCTAAACCAGGTCTATCTGGCCCAATGACAAAGCACATTCATTACTCCTGTTTAGACTTGTTTCTTGTTTTTCAATATGGTGAATTCTGCTGGCATGAAGATGTTCTTATAAATCACCATATTGTTCCTTTTTGATTATTTCTTATTTACCTGGCAAATAATCTCATACAGAAATACCCATGTGATTCAATGATATAATCACAATTCTTTCAGTGTTTTGATTGGGATATAGAGGCTTAGAGAAATAGCTTTAGGAAGACAGGTTTTGGATGTTATCAATTCTAGGGCTTGCTATCCATTTCTGAATCTAAACATAATAATCACTTCCCAGAGGAATATGATCTTATATCATGTTTAGTAAACACTTATCAGTATATCTCAGGAAAACAGAGTTTTGTGCATTGGGTTGTCAAGGAGGAAAATAACTTTTTATCAATTGCAATGAATGTGTCACACTAATGAAGGATGTTTATGTGGGAGGGTGTGAGAGGTGTGGGGAGTGGGGCACACGGGAATCCTTATTTATTTTGTGTGACATTTATGCAATCAATGCATCCTTTCTTTTTCTTCAAATTTTAAGAGATTTAATAATAGCCTTCCCAGTATTCTTGTGTTCCAATTTTAAAATAAAAGGCATGGGTTTCATATGTAATTTTCTCCAAGAAGTTTCTCTGTGACTTTTTTTTCTCCAATTTTTTCTATGCTTTGTTTTTTATTTTTTATATATATTAAAAGATACTTAGATTACATAAATGTTACACAAAAACTACAGGGATTCCCATGTTCCACACCTCCCACACCTCCCATAACATCCCACATAAACATCTTTTATTAGTGTGGCTCATCACCTGCAATGGAGACACACATATCCTGGGGCTTTGCCACTAATCATCGACCATAGTTCACATTGTAGACCATACTCTCTCCCACACAGATCTTCATGATATATGCTGATGTAAAATGGCTTATATCTGTCGTTGTAATGTCACTCAGGATAATTCCCAAGTCCTGAAAAAGCACCTGTATTACAACTGCTTTTCCCTGCCCTGCCCCAAAAGCATGCAGTGGCCACTGGCTCCACCTCACTGTTGTAATTTCTTCCATTGCTTGAATCACAATATGTCTACAACAGAATACCATTAAGTCCACTCTAGTCCCTAGCTCTTCCCCCAATCCTGAGGAGTTTGGGATGGTGATGTCCACTCCACCTCCAAGTGAGAGAGGGTTTATATCCCATGGATATGGTGGATGGGATTATCCTGCCTACAGCTGCAGGCCCTCTCCATTCCCTGCGATGGCCATTGTCCATCATTGTCTCCTCACCAGGTGACTTTTGGTGAGTCCATTAAGCTGTAGAGTAGGAGTTGCAGCTCCACTAAGATTCCAGGCACAGCTGGCACATGGGCAGGCCAGAGGCTCTAGTCTCTGGAAGTACACCTACAAACTCCAGCATCACATATAGGTTTGAATAGAAGGGACTGATGGACCATGTGCAGGGAGGACTTATTTGAGTTCAACCCTGTCACCCTCAGGAGCACAGATTCCAAAGTAGAGCCCACTGATAATGCATCAATATCTGGAGCTATTTCCCCTTATATAGGACATGGGTGTCTCCAGAGCCCGCAGAAGCCCTCTGTGTGGGGTGATATCCACTTTGGTGTTTTAGGAGATCCTACTAAGGTGTGCATCAGCGTTACCTCTGGGATGACCTCCCGACTCTCTTTGGAGTCTCTTAGACACATGAACTCATTTGTCTTTACCTTTTCCCCCTTTTATTCAAGGTCTTTTTCCAATCATATTGCCAGTTGTTACTTGGTATTTATCCCTTGTTGCCAGGGAGTCTCATCCCCAGGAGTCATGTCCCACGCTGGGGAGAAGGTAATACATTCATATGCTGAGTTTGGCTTAGAAAGAGGCCACATCTGAGCAACAAGGAGACTCTCAGTTAGCAACCCTTAGGCAACCCATAACAGTAGGCTAAGTTTCAATTACAAGAGCAAAGACTCATAAGGCTAGTTATCAATAACAAGAACCCATCAGTGGACCATCCTCTTTTGCCAGACACTGCCCCTGCACTCAGGGGACTGCTGCTACTCCCTTGGAGAATGAGGCTGATCTTCTTGATATGAGATCTAACTTCTGAAGGATAGCACTAGCCAACACAGAGAAAATGTCCAAAAAACAGTGAAAGTTGTTTTTTTGTATTGATTTTGTA
>JAKSZT010054259.1:221418-234690 GCA_026826555.1 Tolypeutes matacus | reverse complement strand
CAGCAACTACTCTACAGCTCATTGGACTCACCAAGAACAACTAACAAGGATATGATGATGGACAATTACCATCCCAAGGAACAGAAGGAGTCTGCAGGATAGTCTTATCCATCCTTCTCATGGGATGTAAGCCCCCTCTTGATTGGAGATGGAGTGGACATTGCCATCCCAGGGTCTTCAGGACTGGGGAGGGAACTGTGGACTGGCGGGGACTTGATGGTGTTCTACTATGGACATGCTGTGATTCTGGTGAGGGAAAGATTGCAACATTGTTGTGGGGCCAGTGGCCACTGGAGGCTCTGGGTGCAGGGTGAAGGAAGAACAGTTGTGGTGCAGGAGTTTTTTCAGGACTTGGGAATCATCCTGAGTGATGCTGAGGTGACAGATGTAGGCCATTTTGTATCATCACATGGCATGTAGAACTGTGTCAGAGGGAGTGTGGACTACAGTGTGAACTATGGTCCATGCTTAATGGCAAAGCCCTGGGATGCATTTATCAATTTCAATGAATGTGCCACACTAGTGCAGGATGAGCCTTAATCCTCTTTCTGTATTCCTTCATAAATAGAGGAATAAAAAAGACACAGATATGTAAAAAAGCTGCAGACAGAGAATGGAACTAAGAACCTGAGAGCGAAGGCCTTTGAGCCAAAAGCTGAAATCAATGGAACACAAAAGATGAGAAGATGCCACATTAGCCAGAAGCTGAAAGCAATGAGACCCAGAGGAAAAGGTACAGATGTGTGCTTGCCGCCATGTGCCTAACTGCCTGTGCAGCTCAGGGAGAAAGGAGTTCCTGATGATGCCTTCCTTTGGACAGTTTCAGGGCCTCAGAACTGTAAGATGTTAATCTAATAAACCCCCATTGTAAAAGCTAACCCATTTCTAGTTTATTACTCCAGAGGTCTAGATTTTGGCTGTGAACCAGATGCTTGATGTGGGTGGAGCCAAAACATGGCCACTGGGCAAGCCCTTTAAAGGTTAGACTTCTGCACGTTTGGAACCTAAGAAGAAGACACAATAGCTTTAAAGATGACTTTCAGACTTTGAAATCTAATGCTTTAAAGATGACTTTCAGACTTTGAAGTCTCTTGCAGGTATTTGGAACTGTTTGGGACTTATGATTATTGTTTTCCTTCCAAATTCTCCCTAATGTAAAGGGAATTTTTATTCTTTGAATGTCCTTCCTTTGTATATTGGAAATAAATAGATTGTTCTCAGTTTCATAGGTCCACAGCCCGAAGTGAAATGTGCTCCAAGTCAGAAATACTTGTAACCAGTTTTGGCGAGACTTGTACTTAAAATTTTATTTAATCAAAATTTATTAAAGTGCATGGTCCAAAATGTAAACCATAATGTAAACCATTGACATTGGTTAGTAGTTATGTTACAATATTTGTACATCAATTGTAACAAATGTACCATCCACATGTAATAAGTTATTAATAGGGGTAAAAGGATGTTGGGTATATGTGAATCCCCTATATTCTGTACATGTCTTTTCTGTAACCTAAAACTATTGTGAATACAAAATGAAAAAAGCAAGACCCTGGGGGAATAAAAGGAAGAAAATGTCACTGTACATACAAGACAACAGATACTACAGTGATGAAAGGCATACTGTTGGAAAAAAAAATTAAACATTTTTCATTATTTTTTATTATTCCATTTTTAAAATTTTGTTTACTTTTAAAATATTTTGTATTTTGTTTCTTATTTTTTAAGCTATTGTTATTTCATTTTTTTATTAATTGTATTTGTTTTTTTTTTGTTGGCTTCATTTTTTAAGAAATTTTGGATCACAGCATGGTTACAACTATGACAGGGGAGGATCATTGGTGTGGGGAGTCAGTGATGGGGGATATATGAGAGGAGGTTCACTTGGAGCATACATGTATGGCATATAAATGTGTTCAAGCATTCATGGCACTGTCATGGTGAAGATTCACACACTAACTGAAAGAATATCAAATTGCCATCCAAAGAGCTCTGCCATATTCTCTAGTAGGACAGTAAGAATCCCCCGAGTACATGGGCAATGACTAGCAAAGGAGGATGGTCCATTGACAGGCCTTGATATTGATGACTGAACTTAAGAACCTTTACTTTTGCTATTGAAACTTAGCCTAATTTTATAGAGTGCCTATGAGTTACCTCTTGAGAGCCTCCTTGAAGCTCAAATGTGGCCTTTCTCCAAACCAAACTCAGCATATAAATGCATTACCTTCCTGACAGCATGGGACATGACTCCCAGGGATGAGCCTCCCTGGCACCAAGGAATTACTACTAAGCACCAACTAGCAATGCAATTGGAAAAGGACCTTGACCAAAAGGGGGAAATGGTAAAGACAAATTAGTTTATATGGCTAAGAAACTTCAAAGTGAGTCAGGAGGTCATTCCAGAGGTTACACTTATGCACATCTCAGCAGGATCACATTGCCTGCCAAAGTAAATCCTAACTCAAATATCAGGGGTCCTGAGGGCTCTGGAGACATCCAGACACAATAGTCAGAGAAGATAGCTTAGGAGTTTGGTTCCTTAGCACTGGTCCCTAACTTTGGAATTTGTGCTCCCAAGTGTGACAGAGTTGGTCTCAGGTGTGGTTTCCTTACACATGGCTCTTCTGACCCTTCTATTTGAACCTATAATTAATAATACAGTTGATAGGTATATATTGAAGAGACTTAAATCTTTAGGTTGTTCTTTTACCAGCTGGGCCCTGAATCTCAACAGAATTGCAGCACTTACTCTTCAGTTCATTGGATTGACTCGGGACAATGACCATCTCAAGGAACCAAGAGAGTCTACAACTGCAAGCAAGAAGGTCCCATCCATGTGACCTATAGGATCAAGGCCACCTCTCAATTAGAGGTGGATTGTACATCACCATTTCAGAATCCTCTGGACTGGGGAATGAATTATGGACTAAAGTAGATTTATTGGTATTCTACTATAGACTTTTTGTGATCCTAGCAATGTAAGAACTTATATCATTGATGTGGAGGCAGTGGCCCCTGGAGGTTCTAAGTGCAGGGAGAGGGTAAAACAGGTGTAATATGGGGGCTTTTTTGGGACTTGGGAATTGTCTTGAATAACATTGCAATGACATATACAAGCTATTATATATCTTGCCATAACCTACAAAATTGTGCAGGACTGAATGTAAACTACAATGTAAACTATAATCCATGCTTAGTGGCAATGTTCCAAAATGTGGTAATCAGTTGTAATGAATATACCACACTAATGAAAGATGTTGTTAATGTTGGAAAATGTGGGTGGTATAGGGAGCAGGGCATATGGGAATCCCCTCTATTTTTTTATGTAATATTTATATAATCTAAGTATCTTTCAAAAAATTAAAAAATATTTTGAAATACTGTGATGGAATGAATGCATTTTTTATATGGAAAAAACATGTATTTTGGGGGTTCAGAGGGTGGAATTTGGTGTGTGAATCTTTTGTGGACCTCAGAAAGCCAAGTCCTTGAGCTAATCAATTCCAGTGCATGTAAACCTACTGTAGGTTGGACCTTTTAATTCCATTACTTCAATTAAGAGTGTTTTGATAGATTGTGTGATCAAGGGTTGGTCTTAATCCTTTTTTGTAAGTCCTATATTAATAGAGGAATAAAAAGAAAGTACAGAAAAAAGCTTCCGAGAAAGAGAGGAACCCAGAGCCTGAGTGAGAAGATCCTCAGAGGCACAAATCAAAATCAATGAAACATAGAATATGAAAGGAAGCCACTTTGATGTATGTAGGATGACTGAGTACCTGAAATTAAATTGTTTCTCTCCCTGTTGCTAGGATACAAAGGAAAGAATTATATGTAAATTAGAAGGTAATGAGATGCAACTCTCTTGGTGCCAAAATTCCATTTCTTGTGGCCCAGAATATCCTGTTGAAGCAATGAAGTGTGAAAACCAGCTTTGACAAGTTGGCCAGACCTGCCTAGAAGAAGCTCCTTGCTGTCCTCACTTCACTTTGTCTAATTAACATAGTAAAGTTCTCACCCAGAGGTGGAGTTATCCACCCCTTTTTTGAACATGCAATGTATGTGCAAGTGTGATTTCCTGAACATACTAATCATACATTTATATAATTAGCTATGTATGTTCATCCATATGCATAAAACCAAATGCATAATAAAAGCAAATGCTAAGTAGTAACTTAGATATTTAAGCAAGAGTAAAACCACAGCATGGGGAGAAGGGTTTCAGTCACTTTAGACTGACCTTGACTCCTGTCTGCAGACATAATAAATGTAAGTTCTGCCTAACTCTCGTATTAAAGTTTTATATATATATATTTATATATATATATCTGGTTATCTCCAAAAACCCAGCTTTGGGTACTAACAACTTTATCCAGGAGCTGAAAGTAACAGGGTTTGGAGGAGAAGGAAGAGAGGAACACATGCTGACATGTCCCTAATTGCTCACAGCTGCAGCTCAAGGAGAAAGGATCACCTGATGATGCCTTGATTTGGACACTTTCACAGTCTCAGAATAAATCCTTATTGTAAAAGCCTAATGCATTTCTGTTGTATTGTTCCCAGCAGTTTTAAGCAAAGATAGCTTGGCCTTTTATTGCAATTTTTCAAAGATCCTGTGCATGAACAGACCCTAGAATGTCTATGCTGCCATCTCGGTTTCCTAAAAGCAATCATCATAATATTAAGAGCACTAAAATAACTTAAGGTTGCAAATTTTATTTCTTAGAGGAACAAATGAGCAATATAATGAAATGAGGTATGGTTAACAAATCCAATGCAGGCTATAAAATTTAAAATTAAATATTATATTAGCCAAAAGAAAGCCAAGAGAGAAGAAATAGAATTTTAAAATATTTGGCATTAATGAAAATAGCCCATAAATAATTATTTTAAATGAAAGTGGACTAAACTCTACAATTAAAGGCCCTGTAATTGACTATTAAATAGTAAATCCCAACTATATGATGTCTATAGTTGGGAAAATGGTGAAATAGAGAGCTCCAGGACTCATTCCTTTCAACAAAACAATTAAGCAGTCATGGGCTGTCTAAACTAATTTGAAACTCCAGAGTCCAGAAAAAAACTATACAGCAACCAAGAAAGAGTAGGAGGAAGAGGATGATAAATTATGGTAAAGAAATAAAATTTGCTTTCTCCATATGGCAGCTACTAGTGCCTATCTTCCATCATGCAGCAGGCCACCACAGGCTTGCTTAGTGGTGACAGAAATGGATGGAAAAATCCAGTTCTCCAAGTCCAGGGGTGGGCATCACTGATAACTGATCATGGCTTTTGATTAGTAACATTGGATGGCTGGGTCTGCAGCTCTGAGGGTAGGAAATATATCAGCATAACCCCCAGAAAGCCAGGGGCAGCCATCATTTCCACCCACCTTGACAAGGACAGCAGCTACCATTGTTTCAAACTTCCCCAGGAAGGGGCAGTAGCAATGGAGATTTAAAGAAATAGAATTTCATCTGAGTTCTAGTGGACAGTTAGTCGAAGGGTTGAATTGGCTGGGCTGGCCAGGAAACCTCAGCTTTGTGAAGCTGTCAGAAAAGTACTTGGTAGCCTTTCTGATCCCATCTTTGGGGTACTTTTGAGTCCTTCTGTGCTTCCCTTGTGGGTTCCTGGCCTGGTAAGACTGATTTCAAAAAGTTCTCTCAGGTATGCCCCTCCTCTCAGAATGTCAATAAATTAAGTAAAGTATATGAATTACAAAAATTCTTAGAAACACATTAACTACCTATATTGTCTCAAGAACAAATATAAGATCTTTAATCAACAAATCAATTACTAGTAGAAAGAAATTGCATCAGTAATCTAAAACCTCCAAAGAAATATTCCTAGAAGACTTAACTTCAAAGTATTTAAAAAATTTAAGATGGCCCACTCATTTATTCAGTTTTCTGAGGTCAAATTCATCTTCATATGAAAGTCAGATAAAGATACCACAAGAAAAATACCTACAGACCAATATCTTTTATGAATATACTTACAAAAATTCTCAAAAAAGCTAGCAAACCAAATCCAATACTATATTATAAGAATTATACATAATGATTAGGTTTGATTTATCCCTTTTTTGCAAGGTTGTTTCAACATAAGAAAATCAATGTAATACACCACATTAACACAATAGAAGAAAATAAACACATGGTCTTCTCCACTGATGCAGCAAAGGCATTTGACAAAATCCAGCATTCTTTCTTGATTAAAAAAAAATTGAAATACAAGAATAGAACGAAACTCCCTCTATACGGCAAAGAGCTTATATGCAAAGCACAGAACTAACATCCTTCTCAATGATGAAATACTGAAAACTTTCCTTCTAAGATCAGAAACAGAAAAAGGATGCCTAATGTCATCACTGTTCTTTGACATTGTATTGAAGGTATGTGCCAGGCAATTTAGGCAATAAAAATAAATTTTTAAAAATCCCAATTGGAAAGGAAGAAATACAACTTTCCCTATTTGCAGATAATATGATCCTGTATACGGAAAATCCTGAAAAGTCCACAACAAAGTCCCTAGCATTAATAAATGAATTCCCCAAGGTGGCAGGGTTCAGCATCAGCTGAAACATATGTAGTGTTTCTTTAAGTAAACAATGATCAATTGGAAAAAGAAACCTAGATGAAAATTTTATTCACAATATTAACTAAAAGAATCAAATATCTAGGAATAGATCTAACCAATTATATAAAGGACTTGTATACTGAAACCTACAAGTCATTGTTAAAAGAAATCAAAAAAGACCTAAATAAATTGAAGGACTTTCTTTGTTCTTGGATTGGAAGACTATATGTCATTAAGATGTCGATCTTACCCAAAGCATTTTATAAACCCAATGCAGTTTCAATCAAAAGTACAACATTCTTTGCAGAAATGGAAACCTAAATAGCAAGCATATATGGAAAGGTAGGGGTCCCTAAATAGCTAAAGCCATATGGAAAAAGATGAATGATGTTGTAAGACTAACACTTTCCAATATTAAAATTTATTACAAAGCCACAAAAATCAAAACAGCATGGTACTAGCACAGGGACAGACATGTAGACCAATGGAAACAATCTAAGAACTCAGAAAACAATCCTCACATTTATTTTCCACTGGTAACTCACAAGGTGACAAAATCCACTCAATTGGGAAAGAATAGTCTCTTCAACCTATGGTGCTGGGAAAATTGTATTTCCATATGCTAATAAAAGAGAAGAACACCTACCTATGGCCATATTCTAAAATCAACTCAAAATGGATCAAGGAACTAAATATAAGATCTAGAACTATCAAAATCTTTGAAAAAAAAAACAAAAACAAAACTAGAGAATCTTCTTCAGGACCATGTGTTAGGCAATGGTTTCTTAGACTTTATACCCAAAACACAAGAATTTTAAAAAAATAGATAAATGGGACCTCATCAAAATTAAAAATTTTTGCACCTCAAAGGACTTTATCATGAAAGTAAATCTACAGTCTACTGAAAGGGAGAAAATATTTGGAAACCACATATTTGAAAAAGGCCTAATATGCAAAATATATAAAGGAATCCTTCCTGCAACTTAACAACAAAAAGAAAATAAAAACAATTAAAAATTGGGTAAATGTCTTGAATAGACATCTCTCTAAAGAAGATATACAAATGGCCAGAGAGCACAGGGAAAGGTGCTCAACATCATTATGTATTGGGTAAATCCACATGAAAGCAACAATGAAGCATTTTCAAATGGTGCAGCCATTGTGAAAGAGTTTTGCAGTTCCTAAAAAAGCTAAAAATAGATCTACCATATATCCCGTCAATCCCATTACTAGGTATATACCCAAAAGAATTGAAAATAAGGGCTTGAACAGATAATTGCACATTGATGCTCATAGTGACGTTATGCATAATAGCCAAAAGATGGTAACAACCCAAATGTCCTGGTTTGAGTTTTTTGTGGCCCCCAGAAAGTTACATACTTAAGCTAAACCATTCCTGTGTATATAAGCCTATTATATGTGGGATCATTTGTTTAGATTCAGTTAAGGGACCTTTTGATTAGATCACTTTGATTAGATTGCTTCAGTTAACCACTTTTAATTAGATTGTGTGACCAAAAGTAGGTCCTAATCTTTTTACTGGAGTCTTATATAAACTGAGGAATGAAAGCAGAGACACACATAGAAAGAACTGTAAGCTTTTACAAGGCCATGTCAGACACAAAGACAGGCACAGAAAGGCAGAAACTCTGAGAGTCTGAAGGAGAGGAAGGAGGCTGGAATAAGCAGAGCGGCTGAAGCTGAGAGAGGAGAGGAGAGAGAAGAGCCATATGCCTGAATGCCCACAGCTGAGAGTAGGGAGAACTGAGCCTAGCAGAAAAGGCAGAGTCTGGCAGCCATTTTGCCTTGCCATGTGGCCGAAGTCCAGAATTACCAGCAGCTGACTTTTGGTGAGACAATATTGCTAATGATGCCTTGATTTGGACATTTTCACAGCCTTGGAACTGTAATCTTCTACCCTAATAAATTCACATTATAAAGCCAACCAATTTCTGACATTTTGCATTTTCAGTCTTTGTCAAACTAAAACACCAAATATCCATCAAACAATGAGTTCTTGTATGATTTTCTTCTAAAATGACATGAAAATTGATTTCATTATTATTAATAAATGAAAGATTCACAGGGATGCATTTAACCTCTTTGTAAACAGAGGAAGTAAGCTTTTGGATATTAATATCATTATAGAATCTTTACTCATTTCAAAATTGGTTTTACTTTCTTCTTTCATTTTTCTTTTAATATAATGAGTCAATCAAGAAAAATAAAACAAAATGCATGGGCATGTAGTGGCTAAATACAACTTTAATCTCCTGTATTATTGAATTAGTAAGCACTCCAAAACCAGACTAGAGAAACATGACCACGTTTTCCTTATGGAACTTCCAAAAAGCCTGTTTATCAGCTGGTGGACACTTCTAGAAATAAGTTATTTATCCTGCAGCAGTTAATGCAAAATTCATGAAATTTTGGATTTTATAAAATCTATTATATCATAGGTTAAAGTTTATTATAAATGTTTAGTAATAAAATCAGGGTATTACTGCAAATTCATGTACAATACTAAATTAATAAATAAATATACATATAAATAAGCTTTATATTATGCACAAAGGAAAATTACTTCAAAGGATATACAACTAAAGAATAACAAAATTAATGAATAATTTTCATTTTCTTCTCTGAATTTTCTTTTATAATAATTTTTGTATAATGAATAATCTTTAATCCTATAATAATGTCATACTTTTAAATATAAAAATATCTTATTGGAAATACTATGCTATTCCATCCCTGGTAGTTAACTATAGGGTCTTTCTGTAACAGATTATTTCTCCAGATATACCTATTGTTTTACCAAGTCATAATTTAGACATCACAAAAGAATACCAAAAACTGCTGCTAAACCTTATGTGACCTTTAAGGGGAAGGCAATTCTCTGCTACAAATCTAACATGTTTGCATTAATCCTTGAACCTTTATCCTTGGCATCATGTCAAACAATCTCCTTGAAAATTAGTCCCAGAGATGACCAAATGTTGCATTATCAGAAATCCTCAATATAAGAAATGCCATGCAATTATCAGGGTGAAAGGTAAGGAATACTCTGCTATGCCTGTGTTCACAGTAGGTCCTTGGTATATTTGTAAGACATAATTTTTATTTGAATATTTTGTTTTCCCAAGTTCTGAAGAAAAATTTTAGGTTGATTTATTTTAACTCAAATGAATCTATCTATCTATCTATCTATCTATCTATCTATCTATCTATCTATCATCTATCTATCATCTCTCTATCTAAAAAAATTAAAGATTAGTTACCTGAAAGGGAAAAAAATATTATATTGTAGAAACTTCACTCTATAAATGGTTTATTTCCTTTATTTGTGAGAGAAACTTGAGGTTGACAAATTTCTAGACAAATAATACTGAAAGAAGTTTTGCAACAACTTTGACTCATGGTAGGTAATAATCTCAAATTTAGAACATTTGAGTTTATCTCAAAAAATTGGTAATATTATTGTAAGAATTTACATATACACATACATATTATGTAGCACTTACCTAAGTATGTCAGGATTTGTAGAAATGGAAATATAAGATCATGGAATCAGAGTTTTCAAGTAATGAACATATTTTGAAAAATAATTTTTGGAAGAATTTTGATTTTGTAATCTGTTACAAATAGCTTCTGAAAATAAATAATAAAGACTGCTTATTAGTATGAATACACCTCAGGTTTTAATTTCTGATCTTTCATTTGTTTTAAGTAATATTGAATACAAAAGAACAGTAAATGATGCATTGAAACTCTCTATCATTATTTATTACATAAATAGATTTCTTTTTGTTTATCTGAAAGTAAATGTAAGTA
Source organism: Tolypeutes matacus (assembly GCA_026826555.1). Lineage (NCBI taxonomy): Eukaryota > Metazoa > Chordata > Mammalia > Cingulata > Chlamyphoridae > Tolypeutes > Tolypeutes matacus. The sequence continues at coordinate 224,280 of JAKSZT010054259.1, read as the reverse complement.
GAAATATAGTTTTATGAGCATGATCTTTGCACTAAAAAAATCTTGGTAGATTGCATAGAACCAATAATATTTAAAGTTTGTGACTCTGCATAAATTACTTAAATTACCATGTGCTTTTTCTCTTCTAGATTGATGTGTTAAGGGATGAATTCATAACAATGTCATGTTTATTCTAATTATGCAATATATGAGTACCTATTGTATAATATCCAAATGTTCATTTATACCTAATTATATTTGATAGTCAAACTCAGATTTTTTTCAGTCATATTTTGCAAACAACTCTTTATTAAGAATATCTGGAATCACTGAACTAATTTTTTTTAAATGCCACATAATTCTTATAAGTAAAAACTGTTTTGAAGTCATTCCAACCAAGTATCCCATTTGATTTCTCAACAGTTTACAACAGTTGAACGCTATGGGAAATAGGAATAATACAAATGAGTCTAACTTCATCTTATTGGGATTGGCAGACTCTGAAGTGATTGGGTGGATCCTCTTTTTGCTGTTTCTCCTATACCTAATTACTATGCTTGGGAATTCAGGGATGATAATGATTATTCACCTGGATCTCCAGCTTCACACCCCCATGTACTTTTTCCTCAGTCACTTGTCATTCCTTGACCTCAGTTACTCAACAGTCATCACACCTAAAACCTTAGAGAATTTAGTGACTTCCAATAAGAATATTTCATTCATTGGATGCTTCACCCAGATGTCATTTTTTTTCTTATTGGTTGTCACTGAATGCTTCCTTCTCTCTTCAATGGCCTATGACGGCTATGTAGCTATCTGCAATCCTCTTTACTATAAAGTTGTTGTGTCCAGGAGACTCTGCTGCTCCCTCATCACTGGGTCCTATATGATTGGCTTTACTGAATCACTAGTCAATGTTGTTTACATGAACAATTTGCGTTTCTGCAACTCCAATGTAATCTATCACTTTTTCTGTGACACCAGTTTTAGCCCTGTCCTGCTCTGATACTCATGGCATTGAAATCATGATATTCATTCTTGGCAGTTTAAATGCAATGGTGTCTCTTACCATAATCTCTATGTCCTATGGGTACATTTTGACTACCATCCTGAAAATTAATTCCACTTCAGGAAAGCACAAAGCCTTTTCCACTTGTGCCTCCCACCTCCTGGGGGTCACCATATTTTATGGCCCCATGCTTTTTACTTATCTAAAACCGAAGAATTCTTACTCCTTGGGAAAGGATCAAGTGGCATCTGTGTTTTATACTATTGTGATCCCCATGCTGAATCCACTCATTTATAGTCTTAGGAACAAAGAGGTGAAAAATGCTCTGTTTAGAGTCTTACAGAAGAGAGAGGGCTCCAGGCAATTGGAATGACAGTGATGCTGAACATTGATGTGCATCTTTTCTTTACTTCCTTTTTGGATATTTTTTTTGTTCTCTCTGTAAATACAGTAGCATCCTTTAAATAGTTTGAATTTCTGTTGAGAAGACTTCTGTTTGACCACACATGTTCTGGAACAATCCCAAGATTATTATTTTAGATACCCATACAATAATTGGAAGACATGAAATATATGTTAAACCTAGGATTAAATATATGATTTTAAGGGCAACTAATGAGAAAAAAACAAAAATAAGGTGTCATCCTTCAAATTGTATCATAGAAATCCCAGTGCATATTTCAATATCAGAGAATTTTATTATGGAGAGTAATTTCAAAAATCATTTATTCTAAGGAGAGGAAATATAGCACAATCTTAAAGAGTGATGCATTGAACTGAAAAATCCAGAATTTATGTTGTAGATTTGGAAGCTTCTTAGCTGTGTATACCTTGGTAAGTTGTTAAAAATATAAAGCTAGTCCTTCAACTGTACAAGGAAAACAATTATAAACATATAGATTTACTTTAAAGATCAAATCAGGTGATGAATAGAAAGAATTTAATGACCAGATCATCAGAATGCTTACATTCTTGCAAAATATTAAATGCACAATAGATTTTGTTGTGAAGATGCTCACTGGTGTTTTATAAATATTTTTTGGATAATCATAATAAAAAAACAAACAGCTAAAAACAAAGTAAAATATTGTTATAAAATTAAGTATAGAAGAAAAGTATATGTTAAAATTGAAAGTTTCAAAAATATTTTAAATTATTAAAGAGAATAGAAATATTCTAACTATTTTTGAGAGGTTTCTTTGTGGTCTGGAATAATCATATATTTTTATGAATATATTCCATATTTTTTTTTCAGTTTCTGTTTCCATAAATAGCAGCTTCTATTTTTCACTAATCACTATAATCTTTATCATTTAAACTTGGGAGATGAATGCTTTCTTGGAACCTGAGTGAAATAAAAAATCTCATCTTGCAATGCTATAAGCCCTGAAGTTTGTTAAATTCATGAGGTTAAATATGTGCATGTGTTTAAACCTTTTTTTTTTTTTTATTTACCTGTTAACAATTTGAAAACCTTAATATTCTATGATCAACAAGCTTCAGTAGTTACTATGCCTTTGTTTAATTTTAGTATGATTAAAAATATTTCCTTTATCCTTGTTTCTGTGAGTTAATGTTCTAAAAAATATATAAATTTAAAAAATTCTCCACTCATATATTTTCAGAATTTTAATAGAGAAAGGCTGCAAAGCTAAGAATTGATAATGAACCCAAGTTTTGTGACATCCTATACATTTTAGTAAAGTAGATTTCTACTATTTCCTCTTAAAAATGCTGCTACACAATCTGTAATTGTGGTTTTGATTTTCTCTACTATTCATGCTGTATTTAAGAAAGTAATGTTTCTTCTTTTTGATTATTTCTACTTAAACTTAAGCAATGGTTATTAGAAATATGTTTCCTTTAAATGATTT
>JAKSZT010054259.1:175998-188204 GCA_026826555.1 Tolypeutes matacus | reverse complement strand
TCTTTGAATAATTTTGAAAAAATACATTGATACCTGGACCCACATGAAGAGATTATAAAAGTTGATAGGTACTGTTGTTCATGGAAGCTGAATAAGGAGAAAATATAAAAACATGATATTATTAGGGATCCATTCAGAAGAAAAAATTCTAGTAATTAAAGACAATTCCCAATTGATCTGTAAGATTCATGGTGATTAAAATTTAAGCAAAGCAGTTTTTTGCAGAAATTGACAAATTGATTTTACAATCTATATGAAAAGCAAAGGAATAAGGTAAGCAAATCAATTTTGGAAAAGAAGGATAAAGTTAAGAGGACTCCTTTTGCCTGATTTTAGATAAAGATTTCAAAAAACTAAGATAATCAAGAGAGTGTGGTATGTTGAAAAAATAGATACTTTGACCAATGGAACTAAATAGAGATATCAGAAAGAGATTCATATGTATATGGTAAATATTAGTGCCTCCATCATGGGCTTTAAGGATGCATGAGTGGTGATTACATCACATTCCTATTCAATATTCCTGTTTGGCTTGTGCAGAAAATGGATAGGTCTTGGATGATGACAGTGGATTATCACAAATTAGAGTATCATTATGTGATTAATAGCAGTTGCTGTTTCAGATATGGTATCATTGCTTGAAACAATTGATATATACCCCAGGTACTTGGTATGAAACTATTGATTTGGCAAATACTTTTCCCCCAATATTTGTTGAATTTCTTTCAGCTGGCAAGATCAGCAAACTATCTTCACGATCCTTTCTCAGGGGTATAGGAAATCTTCAAGCTTATGTTATAATCTAAACTGCAGTTACATTGATCAAATTGCCCTTCAAAAACCCATCACTCCTAATTATTAAATAGAAGATATTATGCTAATTGGACCTAGTGAGTCAAAAGAACAAGTACTTAGACTTATTGGCAAGACACTTACATGTCAGTGGGTGGGTAATACAGTCAACAAAATGTCAGGGGCCTTCCACATCCATGAAATTTATAGGCAAGAAGGGTAATGGGCAGTGTCAAGATATCTTTTTTCTGGTGATGGCTAATCTGTTGCATGTGCTCAGTCCTACAAACTAGAAAGAGGCAGAATGCCTAGTTGGCCCGTAAGCAGTTTGGAGCAATTTGGAGTCATTTAGGTGTTTTGATCTGATCATTTATTTAATAACACAAAATGTTATTGTCTTGAATGGGGACTGGAATAAGAAGAGGCTCTGCAACAGGTCCAGGCTGCCAAACACCTGTTTTGTCACTTCATCCATGATGTTCCAGCATATCCAACAGTTCTGGGAATGTCAGCTGCATTCCTAGTTGCTGTTATGAGGATAATTCAGGGCTCAAAATGAGAATCACCAGAGCAGACTCATGGGATATTGGAGTAACTCTTATTATCCATTGCAATTAATTACTGTCCTTTTGAGAAACAGCATTTAGTCTATTATGGGGTCTTAGTAGAGACTGAATACTAAACCATAGGCTACCTAATTACCATGAGAAATAAGTCATCCATCATGAAATGCCTGACTCACTAAGCCATTAATTTGGGCATGCACAGCAGCCCTCCCTTATCAAATGGAAGTGGCTTATAAAAGATCATGCTCTTGTAGGCCCTGAAGGCACAGTAAGTTACTGAAGCAGTGGCTCAATGCCTGTGACAGTTTGAATTCTTTTGTGAATCCCAGAAAATCATGTTTTTGGAAATAATTCTTTCCTGTGCATGTGTGTGGAGTGGCATTGATTGCATTCTATTTAGTTAAGGGATCATTGATTAAATCACTTTTAATTAGATAGATTCAGAGCTTTTAATTGGACTACATCAGTGAGGTATGACCAAGGTTAGGTCTTCACCTTCTTGCTGGGATCTTACATAAACTGAGAACTTAGAGCAGGAACAGGGAAAAAGACAGCTGCCATTTTTACCCTGCCATATGAAAGAAGATACAGGGTCAGTGACAACTGAGAAAGAAGTCAAGATAAACCCACAGAAGCTGAGAGAGAGGCTGGAGGCTGGACTTGGCAGAGCACAGGGGCATTGAATGAGGCCCCCAAGAGGCTAGGCCCCACAGTGAAGGTGCAGATGAACAGAGGAGCCCTGCCATGTGCTTGATGGCCCACGGCTGAGCTCAGGGATAAAGTGGAACAGCTGAAACTGAAAAGATGAGGCCCAGAAATTGATGAGCCATATGCCTGGTTGCCCACAGTTGAGCTCAAGGAGGTGAGCCTGGGGGTGGGGGAAGTCAGGGACCTTGGCAGCAATAGGCCACCATTTTACCTAGCCATGTGGCAAGAGTCCATGGGACAGCATCTTTGATGAAGCTTTTATTTGGACATTTTCACAGCCTTGGAACTGGAAGATATTACCCCAAGTAAATTCCCTTTATAACAGCCAACTCATTTCTATTATAGTACATTGGCAGTTTTAGCAAACTAAAACAATGCCCATGGTCTCCAATCCTTCCACATTATTTTCTGTTATCCAGCCTACATTTATCGCTTCTTAGGGAGTTCCTTACAAGAAGTGTAAATGTGGGCCTAGTCTAAAAGGAGTTGTGACAATTGGAATTTTGTGAATCCCAGAAATATGTTCTTAAACAAATCTATTCCTGTGGGTGTGTACCCTTGAGTGCATTAAATTCAGTTAAGGGGCCCTTGATTAGATTACTTGATAAAATCACTTTAATGCTTTTGATTGGACTATGTCAGTGAAGCATGTGCCAGCTTGAGTCTCTACTCTCTTGCTGGGTCTCATATAAACAGAGAAACAGAGAGAGATAGACACAGAGAGAAAGAGAACCACTATTTTTGACCCTGCAATGTGAAAGGAGGCATCAAGGATCACTAGCAGCCAAAGCTTAAGCATGAAGCTCCCAAGGGGCTGGGTCCATGGAGAAGCCCAGGCAGAGGAGATAATTAATCCCTGTTATGTGCCTGATAGCTATCAGCTGAACTCTGGGAGAAAGTGGAGCAGCTGAGACTGAGAGACAGAAAGAGACAAGCCCTATGCCTGGTTGCCCATAGCTGAGCTCCAGGAGATGGTAGATTCTGGAAGGGAAAGCAAGAACCTCAGCAGAGATTGATGGCCATCTTGCTATCCAGTTACCAGTAGTTGACTTTGTTGAGAAAGCTTCTCTGATGAGCCTTGATTTGGACAGTTCACAATTCATGTCCCTGTATGTGTAAGATTTTACCCTAAGTAGAATTTCCATTATAAAAGCCAATCCATTTCTGGTACTTTGCATTGACAGACCTGTGGCAAACTAAAACAAGCATTTTACACAATATTCAGTCACCACCCAAAATTGTAAAACCGCTATACTTCAGCCCCTTTCTGGGATATTTATAAAATACAGTTGTGGAGGGAAATCCTCAGATGTTAAGCAGTGTGCCTGGTAGTTTATTTTGCTTGGAAGAAGAAATTGAAGGGTTGCACTTGTATATAGATTCATGGGCTGTGGCCAGTAGTTTGACTGAGTTTTGGGATTTAGAAGGTTCTGGGTTGGGTCTTTTGTTGACCTTAGGAAATCCTATTTTTAAAACTAATCCAATTCTTGCCAGAAAACCTATTATAGATGAGACCTTTTGTTTAGATTCAGTTATGGGGTCTTCCTTTTATTAGATCACTTCAGTAGGTCATGACACAAATTTGGTCTTAATCCTTTTACTTCAATCTTTTATAAATGGAGAAATAAAAATCCAGAGACACAGAAAAGATATAGAGACATGGAGAGAGGCCTCCAGAAGTTGTGTAACCCAGTAGAGAGAAAAGCCACAGATGGAGCAGCCAGAAACTGAAGGCAAGTCCCAAAAATAGAGAAGAGATGAAAAGACCAGCATTGACCACTGCCATATACTTGATCGCCCACAGCTATAACTCAGTGAGAAAGCATGACTGATGATGCCTTCATTTGGACACTTTCATGGCCTCAGAACTGTAAGATTTAACATAATAAATACAATTGTAAAAGTCAACCCCTTTCTGCTATATTGCTCCCAGCAGCTTTTAACAAACTAATACAAGAAGAAACATGGAAAATTGGAGACTACCCATTCTTTAGGAATAGAACTTTCTGAATGGGTGAAAACACTGCACATATATTTGTCCCATGTAAATTCTCACCAGACTGTTTCTTTAGCAGAGGATTTTTTATAACCAAGTGGATAAGATGACCTGTTTTGTGAATACCAGTCAGACCTTTCCCCAGCCATTGTCCAAAAGGCTCAGGGAAAAATAGTGGCCATGGTGGTTCAAATGGAGGTTATGCATGGGCTCAACATCATAGACCCCACTCACCAAGGCCAACATGGATACTGCTAATTTTGGGTGCTCAATCTGCCAGCAGCAGAGACTAAGACTCAGTTCCCAGTATGTCACCATTCCCCAAGGGATTCACTCTGCTACGTGATGGCAGGTTGATTACATTGGATGACTTTCATCATGGAAGGGGCAGCATTTTGTTCTTTCTGGAAAATAACCTTACTCTGGATAATGAATTTCCTTCTCTATACACAATGCTTCTTCCAAAACTATCACCTGTGTGCCCTATAAAATGCCTCTTCTACCAACATGGTATTCTACAAGCATTACTTTTGCTCAAGAAAATCACTTTACAGCACATAAAATGTGGCCAGAGGGTCCAAGCTCATGGGATTCAATGACTATACAATTTAACCCATCATTCTGAATCAGTTAGAGTGATAGAACCATGGAATGAAGAGACTGTATAGCCTCTAAATCAGGGTTCATTCTATGGTGTTGTTTCTCCCATATCCAGGATTCATTGACCCAGGATCATGGGGTGAAAATGGGAGTGGCACCAACAATGATAAGTCATATAATCCATTAGCAATATTTTTTATTTCTTATCCCTGCAAGTTTTAGCACTTCTGGCCTAGAGGTTTTCAGAGAGAGGAGTGCTTCCTCCAGGAGATACACCAATAATTCCATTGAACTGGAACATAAGACTACTAGGTGGTCATTCTGGTCTCCTGATACCTCTAAATCAATATGCAAAAAGGGAGTTACTGTACTGGCTAGGGAGATTGATTCTCATTACTAAGAACTTACACTGCTAAGTGATATAAAAAAGTATGTTCAGAATATAGGAGATTCCTTTTTATGTCTTTTATTACTATCATGTCCTGTGGTTAAAATCAATGGAAAACTAAAACAACTCAATTCTGTCATGACTAGTAATGGTACAGATCGTTCAGGAATGAAGGTATGGGTCATCCTACTAACCAAAGGAGCATGGTCAGTTGAGGTGCTTACCAAGGTAAAGGGAATATCAAATAGGTAGCTGAAGAAGGTAGCTATAAATACTAGCTATGAGCCTGCTACCTGTGTCAAAAACAAAGAATGTAATTGTTGAGTATTTCCCCTTATGTTGCCATGAGAATGTTTATATATATAGATACACACAGCAACACACACATATATGAAGTAAATATCTTTGTTTTCTTCTATCTCTTATCATCTTATAGAATACAAGTTGTATTAATTTTATGTCATAGTATTAAATTTACGGGTTAAGAGTGACTATCATACAAGGGCTTGCATCCTTTCCTGGGGAAGGTGTTAGTGAATTTTCTGTTTTATGCAAAACAGTTGTAACATGTTAGGCAGAGGTATGACAATGTTTTTGTATTTATTTGGGGATTAAGTATGGTTTTATTAGGTGTGTATGAGTTTCAAATAGAAAAGCAGTAGAATGTGATGGGTAATTCATGTTTCAAGTTGGGCAGTTTTCAGTGTCTAGTTGATTGATCAAGTCAATACTGGCCTGATTGTTACTGTGAAAATATTTCATAGATGACTTCCACTGTGAAGGTATGGGTTTCAGAAAGTTTAGATCTATGTTGGAAGACATTTTTAAATACCAGGTTTATTATAGAAAGAGGGAACCTGTGTCCCTTTTTGGGTCAGTCCAATTAGTTTTACCATACAGGATTTAGCATCTGAGATTCCAATCAATATGTGTACAAGTTGCAATAGGTCAGTTAACCCTGAATCATATGCACACTAAAGAATTCTAAATACATCTATGAATATTTCCTGATTTTATTTGGGTTAGAGAAAACTTTCTATTATATGTCTTAATTCAGTTTAGGTCCATGGTTTAAATTTCAGAGTTGTCTGCATATCTGTCTCATGGGAGGCATCTGTCTTTATAGGCAACTGGCATTTTGGGATTTCTGGACAGTCTTTTGGAAAAGATAGATAGTCTATACAAGGAGAAAAATACCTGAAACATCTTCAATAAATATTGACTGGACAAAACAAAATTCAATCATACAAACAGAGAAAAAAAGAAATAAGAGATTTTTATGAAAAACTAGAAAACAACTTTTGACAACATTCAGGAATGAAGAAGGTGAAAATGTACCAGCAGCCCTTTCATTTTCATTTTATCAGTGAAATAAAAGATATGATAGAACACCTAATTTAAAACCAGAAATCAGAATGGGAAATAACCCCTTTGTTTGAACTAAACATTCAGACTGACAGAACATTTTGAAAGGGCTATGGAAAAAAAAAATCAAAGTAAAATTATAGTCCTGCATATCAGATACCTAGACAGAGGCATCTAGGATCACTCCCTGGAAGCCAGAGTTCAGGAATAAAGCATCACCTTGATGAGGCCTTTATTTGGGCAATCTCATGTCTTCAAAACTGACTTCTGGGGAAGATGTCAGAGTAGGGAGCTCCAGGACTCAGTCCTTTCACTCAAACAAGTAAGAAACAGGCAGTAACTATCAAAATATCTGTTCTGGGGCTCCAAAGGCTAGAAGAACACTTTACAGCATCCAGGCAAGAATCAGAGGTAGAGGCTGATAAACTATAGAAAAGAATAGTGATTTGCTCTTTCCATTCCCATCCCTCACTCGCATGGTGGATCACCTTGGGCTCCAGTCCCTGGATAGCTCTTGGGTGACAGAAAGGGATATAAAAGTCCACAATCACTGATTATGACTTTTGATTAGCAAATTTGCATCATTGCGTCCTGGCTTTGAGTTATTGCTTAAATCAACTCTGGACAGGTACATGGAGGTTTTAGAAATTATGCTATGGTTCTTCAGGGATTAATGGGACAGTTAGTAGGACTGCATTTAATTGGCAGAACAGGAAAGCACAGATTTTGGGAGCTATAAAAGAGGCTTTTGGTGTTCTTCCTGATCCCCTGCTCAGGGCACTTTGGAGATGGTCTGTGCCTCTTTCTTTGGTTCCTGGCCTTATTTTGGCTGAGAAATACTAACTAGGGAAATTCTTCTTCAGGGTGACATTCCTCCCAGAATTCACCCTCAAACTAGAGACAATGAAGGGTGCATAAAATTATAGAAGCTAAACACAAGCCAAAAGAACAGATAGAGATTCTCAGGGAAGGAAAAGTGGAGGGGAAGCTTTCCCTTGGAGGTGAAACAATTGCACAAAAAGTGCAATCCTAAAATTGTACTGCATATACAGTGAGAGTATTAGATGAAGTGCTGCAAAAGTCTGATCAGCTAAACACAGTTTATTACAAAGGTTTGAAATAAGTTTCAAAGAAGAGCCTTAACAGAAAGCCAATCAACAATGTAACCCTAGACAAGAGAAAGAAACTGACCTTCAGAATAAACTCATCAAGATAATCTGATGCTTAGACATGAGCACAAAATTACAAACCATAATAAGAAAGAAGAAGATATGGGTCAGTCGAGTGATCAAATTAAAACTTCAGAAGAGATGCAGACTTTGGAATAGCTAATCAAAGATATTCAAATAAATCACCTAAATTATGTCAAGGAAATGAAGGAAAAAATATGGCTAAAAAGATAAAGGATATTAAGAAGACAATGTTTTGGCATTCAGAAGAACTCTAAAGTATAAAAAGAAACCTGAAAGAAATTATGAGGTGAAAGGTACAATAAAAGGGATTAAAATACATTAGACAATGTTAGGGCAGATTTGAACTGACAAAGAAAGAATCCATGAGCTAGAATAGAAGAAAATCAAAATCTTACACAGAAGAACAGACAGAGAAAATGGAAAAAAAAAATGAACAGGGTCTCAGAGATTTGAAAGACAGCACAAGGCACAACAAAATACATGTCATATATATCCCAGAAGAAGAGAAGTGAAAATGGTCAGAAAGATAAAAGATATTTGAGGAAATAATTACTGAAAATGTCCCAACTCTTATGAAAACCCTAAATATACATGTCAAAGAAGTGCAATGTACTCTGAAAAGTATAAATCTTAAAAGACTTTCACTAAGACAAATACTAATCCAAATGTCAAATGCCAAGTATAAAAGGAGAATTCAGAAAGCAGCAAGAGAAAAGTGATTTGTCACATACAAGGGATCTACAATAATGCTGTGCCTATTTATCATCAGAAATGGTGGAACTGAAAAGGCAGTGGTCTGATATATTTAAGGTACTTAAAGAGAAAAACTGCAAACCAAAAATTCTCTATCTGAAAATACTATCCTTTAAAAATGAGGGAGGCTTTAAAATATTTGCAGATTAACAGGAACTGAGAGAGATCATCAACAAGAAACCTACCTTCGCTAAAAGAAATACTAAAGAAGTTCTGTAGGCTGAAAGGAAAAGACAAGAGAGGTAGGCTTTGAATGGTGTGAAGAAATGAAGATTATCAGTATGAGAAACTAAAAGGCTAAGAAAGATATGGCCTAAAAACCTAAGGATAAAATAGCAAAAGAAAATACCATCTTTACTGTAATAACATTGCTTATTAATGTATTTAAATTATCAGTCAAAAGGCACAGATTGGAAGAATGGATTAAATAAAAACATGATTAAACTGAACGCTCTTTAAAATAGACTCTCCTTAGACCCAAAGACACAAATAAGTTGAAAATGAAAGGATGGAAAAATATGTTCCCTGCAAATAGTAACCAAAAAAAAGAACTAGGGTAGCTATACTAATAGTAGACAAAATAGACTTTAAATGCAAACCTGTCATATGATACAAAATAGGCCATTATATATTAATAAAAGGAGCAATCCATAAAAAGAAATAACATTCATATTTATGCACCTAATCAGGGTACCCCAAAATACATGAGGCAAAAACTTGCAAAACTGAAGGAAGAATTAGACATTTCCACAATAATAATTGGAGACTTCAATACACCACTCTCATCAACATATAGAACATCTAAATAGATAATCAATAAAGAAACAGAGTAATTGTATAAAATGCTAAATGAACTGGACCTAACAGACATATACAGAATATTTTACCCCAAAACAACAGGATATACATTATTCTAAAGTGAATGTGTATCATTCTTCAGAATACAGCACATGTTGGCTCACAAATCAAGTCTCAAAAATTTATAAATTTAGAATTATACAAAGTTTCTTCTCTGCTTTACAATGAGATGAGACTGGAAATCAATAACAGGAGGAGAAATAAAAAATTCACAAATATATGGAAGTTAAACAACACTTTTAAACAATCAGTGGGACAAAGAAGAAATTGCAAGTGAAATCTGTAAATATCTTGGGATTATGAAGATAGGGAAGGCACATGAGGAGCAGCAGGGCTTCTAAAGATTGCAGGGTTCTGGGCAGTTGCTTCTAAAGAATGTTCTAGCAAATAGCCTTTACAAAACTTCTTAGTAAGAAAGTAGTTACATATTCGCAGTAAATATGTGGGAGATCTATTAATATGAATGTAATCAATGGAGCAGATACCCCTACAGATTTCTAGGAGAAGTCAAGCATTTTATGGTACAAGGCTTAGTGATCATTCAAGAGTTAGGAAACAATCATTTACCTAGACTTGGCTTTTAAGATATATATTTTTTAATTAAAAAAAAAAAGATATTTAGATTACATAAATGTTACATAAAAATATAAGGGATTCCCATAAGCCCCACTTCTTACACCTCACACTATCCAGGAACGGAATTTTGTTGCAACCAGCAGGTGAAGAACTGGAAGGGCTGGGTGAGATAATGCAAAATCATATATGCCATAATCGACCCTGTCCCACAACTCTTACAATCTTTCCACCACATTTTCTGCCTGAAGCCATAGGCAGGGAATGGGGCATTTACAAATGGTGGTACTGTGATATAAGGCCACAGCTACAATATGAACAAGACATACAAATGACTACTAGTAATTACAGGAGTCCTTGAGCTCTGGGAGTTGCCACTTAGAAGGTTGGCTCTTATTTGCAGTCTTTAGCCAATTACTTCAATTCACCAAAGATAATGGAATGATAATCCAGGGAAGAACAGAGCTGCCAGAGTTTGGTACATATCCACACACCCAATAGTATGATTGATTGTGGGTTATTGCCATGGTGGTGGCCTAGTCAAGGAAGATGTTAGAAGAAATCATATGAACCTGGAAGAGAAACCTAAGGACATAAGCAACGAATGCTTAGTAGGTACTTGGAGGGGGAGGTCTTCTCTGGTGAGTATAATAACAGTGGAATATTCTCCCATAGGCCCTAAGATGTTTGCTGACAGTGGGCGAGATCCGTGCTTACAATACCATACAAGTTGACCCTTCATAGGAGCAGGCCATTGCTGCAAATATTACAATATTACTGTTACTGTTAATTATCATCCATTAGTTACAATTATTGTAATTTTCCTGTGTATCACCATATTCTTAACACTTTGTAAAACATGAACATTCTTATATTGATACTATTAACTACAATCTTCATACGCCACCTAAATCACTATGTTACACAGTCCCTAGATTATCTATAGCTTCTTTTCAATTGACATTTACATCCTTAGACTACCCCTTTTAGCCACAATCACATTTATAAATCAGCAATGTTAGCTATTATACTCACTATAATGTGTTACCATCAACTCTATTCATCTCCACACTTTTACAATAAACTTTATTTAAAAATTCTACATATCATTAAGCTTGGGCTCATATTCTTAATGCACATTATATTTCCTAGTAAACTATACTCTAGAGCTTACTTCCATAAGTTTACTCATCATATTTAGTTCTTATTACTGACAAAGTACAATATTTGTCTTTGTGTGTCTGGCTAATTTCACTCAAAATAATGTCCTCAGAGTTCATCCATATTTTCATATGCATCCCAATTTCATGTCTTCTTACAACTGAATAGACTTCCATTGTTTGTATATACCACATTTTGTTTATCCATTCATCAGCTGATGGACACTTGGGTTGGCTGTATATTTTATCAGTTGTGAATAATGTTGTTATGAACATTGCTGTGCAAATGCCAGTTCACATCCTTGCTTTCTGTTCTTCTGAATATATTCATAGTAACAGGATTGCTGGATTATATGGCAGTTCTATAGTCAGTTTCTTAAGGTACCGACAAATTGTTTTTCATAGAGGCTGCACCATTCTTCATTCCCACCAACAGTGAAAGAGTGTTCTGACTTCTACACATCCCCTACAGGACATGTAGCTTTCTGATTTTTTAAAAAGATAATCACTAATCTATAAGGTGTGAAATAATATTTCATTGTAGTTTTGATCTACATTTCCCTAATAGCTAGAGATGTTTTTTGCTCATTGTTCATTGTTTTTCTTGTTGTCTGTTCATTGTTTTTCTTGTTGTCTGCTTCTTGTTTTTGTTTATTATCTGCTTGTTGTTTGTTTGTCTTCTTTAGGAGTCAACAGAAAATGAATCTGGAACCTCCCATGTGGGAGGCAGGCACCACCTGCTTGAGCCACATCTATTCCCCTTTTTACTTTATTGACAAAGTCTCTCGAAGAACAAAAGTGTTTAATTTTCAGGAGGTACCATTTATCTATTATTTTTCTTTCATTGCTCATGCTGTGGCGTAAGGATTAAGAAACTACAACAAACCACAAGTTCTTGAAGATATTCCCCAACAGTTTCTTCTAGGAATTTCATGGGTGTAACTTTTATATTTAGATACTTGATCCATTTTGAGTTAATTTTTGTACAATGTGTGTGATAGGGGTCCTCTTTCTTTCTTTTGGGTATAGACATTCAGTTTTTCCAGCACCATTTGTTGTATAGATTGCTCTGGCTCAGCTGGGTGGCCTTGAGAGCCTTGTCAAAAATCACTTGACTGTAGATGTTAGCATCTGTTTCTGAATTCTCCATTCACTTTTACTGTGAATATGTCTATCTTTATGCCAGTATCATACTGTTGTTTACTACCTGTATTAGTCAGCCAAAGGGGTGCTAATGTGAAATACCAAAAATGG
>JAKSZT010054259.1:151798-162179 GCA_026826555.1 Tolypeutes matacus | reverse complement strand
AGTCAGAGAAGGAGAGAGGAGAGTGATATTGCATAGACAGCAGGGAAGGAAGATCCAGGGAAGAGGATACTAAAAGGCATATAGGAGGAGTTGAAAAAAGATGTTAAGAAGGGTCCTTAGATCAAAATTTCATCACAGATATCTGCTTCTTTGCCCCTGAACCCCGGCACTATTACTTGCCCCAGAATCAGAGAGGGAGGGAGGTTGTGTGTCATGGGCAAGTGTTGTCAGTTGTTTTAAATAACCAAGACCAGTGTGAAATGCAGCCCTCTCTGATACCATCATTCAGAAACAGCAACACTAAAATTCTTCAGATGAGGAGACCCCAAGGCCAGAAATTTCTCTAGACTGGCCTCAACAACATGGTGTGGTTACTCTCCTCTTACAGGTAAAAAGAGTCTTCTGAGAAGTACCTTAGTGTTGCAATGGAGCCAGGGAAGGCTTATTAACCCTGGACCAGTTAAGTTCATTTTTAAGTACTCTCTGGTGCTCCCTTATTTTTAATGGGACAAGCTGAATATGGAGTCCATCTGAGCAGTCTTGAGGAGGCAATGGGAAGAAAATATTTCACAGAGACTGAAAAACTTACCTCATAAAAACAAATAGATGACTTCTATTAAAGTACATTATTCATAGCTTCATCTTTAATTTACGTAGAGGTGAAT
The DNA here is from genome assembly GCA_026826555.1 of Tolypeutes matacus. Lineage (NCBI taxonomy): Eukaryota > Metazoa > Chordata > Mammalia > Cingulata > Chlamyphoridae > Tolypeutes > Tolypeutes matacus. Next base: position 161,514 of record JAKSZT010054259.1, on the reverse strand, counting down.
CATATGAAGTCTTGATAAAACATGAAAACTGTACTTCATTGTTATTTAGCGAAGCTTTCTATCACAGGAAGTTATCGGAGTAGGGAGTTCATTGAGAGAGGAGACTGTCTGTATCCACACTTCACATGGTTCCTCCTAGAAGCATTAGGTTAAACAAAACAACAAGGTCTACAGCACAGCATGGGGTATATGAAAAATAGAATAAGTTAATCAATATGGTTCCTGAAAGCATATTTATGGGAGAAAGTATTCCTTTGCTCTTAGAGGGAAATATCTCTGTGGTTAACTCTCTTCCCAAATTCTCCTTTATAGAAGCATGAGTCAAATGTACCCAATCTACAGTGGATATTTATAGTAACTCCCACCAAAGTTTTCAATGCCTAATGCAAACTTTCAGCATCAGCAGCTCTAAGGAAATCCTTTCTCCCTACCCAGTCCCAAAGGATTGTCCAATGAGCTACCCAGCTCAGACAGTCCAAGGGAAAAAGCAAACCAAGGGGCCCGTTAATTAAACTGCAGCCCTTTTTGTGTTGCAGGTGAGGAAACACCATTCCCTTCTCCATATGATTTGTTTAAACACATCTCTTCTGGAGACAGGAAGTCTATGAAGTCAGTTAAAGGTGCACATAGGTGAAACATATGGGAGTACTGGACTCACAACTTAACTGCTGCAAGAACTTAAGTCTCTTCACCATTTGAATTTTCAATTTGTTGATTGTATAAATGAACTCATAATAACAATAATTTATTTTAAAATACTTAATATTAACATCTCACTATTCTGTTCCCATTTGTATTTTTAATTCAGTATAATATTCAAGAGAAGTGAGAGAAGTAAAAGGTAAAAGAATTATTTCATACTTGTCTTTTGGTATTTTCCTTTAATTTTTAAAGATATGCCCGAGAGTATACAAACTTACACAGAAGAATGTTTAATTTTTGCTTTTCAATGTAATTGCAAGCTATTCAAGATGGGACAGATCACCTTACAAAATGTGTCTCTTACTTGAGACACATATTACTACCCACTACTCTGATCTAATAATTAAGTGCTTTGCACATCATACCTGCTATGTACCTTCAATGAGAATAAACTGAAAAATCTGAATGGGGCTGGGAGACAAAATAGGGATGGAAGAATTGCATGGATAGATTGCCCATATTTTGCACTTTTAATAAATGGCCTAGTGGCAACCAGTAGTCTCATGTGTCTTAGCAAACTTTTCTTTGAAAATTATGCCCAAGACCTGAACTTTTTTCTAAAAATGCATTGGAAGAACTGTGAGGAAGGATTTTTGTAAGTCACTTACAATCTCTGAGTTTGAGCTTCCCCAACAATTAAGTGGAAATAAGAAGGCTTAGCTTTAAAAAAAAGTTTCTCTTTTCAGAGAAATACTAAATAACATATGAAAAGAAAGAGTCCCTGGTTCAGAGAAAGTACAGTGGGAATATTTAAATATTTATATTAATCCTCCTTAAACATGTGGAATTGAGCCCAAGAGAAGGAAAATACCTCACTCAAGTTCACACAGCTAATTAGTAATACAACTGAGCTTAATATCCAAACTATTAATTACAATTCTAAATCTCTTTTCTTTTAATAAGATAATACATTAATGTCATAAGCTTCCTTGACACAAGAAATAAGAAAGGCAAATAATAGATCTCCACATGAAATCTTCCAGTCAAAGAACCCTAAACTTATTCCCAGCTCTAGTGGAATGAACAAGCTTATCACTTATGTTTGGGATATTTTGGAGAGGGTAGTTTTGAAGATCACTGAATTTTCCAAAGGGAAGAAGCTGAGTCAATCATTCCTAAAGCTTTCTTCAAGCTCAGAAATGAATTGTCCAGATTCTCATGAAATATAAAAATTCATTGTAAACAGAATGACTGGATTAACAAATTGGATTCCAGGTTCTGTCAATGCAATGTCAGGGTTTTATTCAATGCAGTTAATTATGGACATTTAATCATTAGGACCATAGAAATAGGAATAAATTGCAACTGATGTTTGTCCTATTTCAGGTGTTGATACACTGTTTTCTCACATTTATTCTCAGATAAAGTAGAGCCCAATTTAAAACTCTTCCATTTAAGCTTGTTTCTTATTTAAATGGGGTGTTCAGTGAAAAATTCAGGATCTCTATCAGATTCAAGTTAGAAACCTGGGTAGTGGGTGTTTGTATATGAATATACATGGAACTAAACAGATGACAAACACAACAAAGTGGGAGGTACTGGTGGAGAGAATTTTTGTCTCCCTAATGTGCTGCAGTTTTTCCAAGAATATAAAATAACTACATAGGAGATAATCCAGGAAAAAGAAATATACCATGCATTTGGCCCCACTACTGGACACAACTAGTAAATTTTTTACATAGGTGTCCAGATAGGCAAGTTTTAATAAAGGCTACAAGTCAATGAAATAGTGGGGCCATCCCAAAGCTAGGATAAGTTGTACTAATGAATGGATACAAGTTCCTATCCAAGCTAGGACATGAACACAATCAGACACACTGGTTCAGATGGTCATTACCACAGTGTCTTCCTAATGCCTAGATAATGATCAAAGGATATGAGATGAGCACAGAGATCTCCATCCTGCAAAAGTAATGGGCTGCAAAGACCTGAGTCAAATTCTCATGATAGGGAATGGTGTTCTTCTAGCAAGGGCCTCCATAATCAGTCTGGGGACACGTGGTTGTACAGAAGAGACATCATCAAAGACAAGTAGAATAGAAAGAAGCACATGAAATTCCCCATGTTCCTGCTTGTCTTAGCTATCACCAAAATAAGAAATTTCCCTAATAGTATCACGAGGAAAAAAATCAAGAAACTGCAAACATTGCTTTCTGTTTCCCAGAATTCTATGTCATCCCAAGCAGAATGAATTCACCCACACTCTTTTTCTTTGCTGTATCACTAGCTATAGGTAGAATTCAGTTGAAAAAATGTTTAATCTTCAGAGAGAAGAAAAGAAGTGAGAACTTAGGAAGATCAGTGGCCTAAATTCTGAATGCCTTTGTTCTGCTCCATGTTCTGTTACCTTTAACTGACTTTGGTGCATATCAGAATCCCATATGAATCCTTATGAATTACAAATGCCCATGCCTCTCCAAGATTGATCTATTGAACCAGGAACTCACTGTATTGAACCAACAGATTTGCATTTTAGAAGAAAAGATAATCTCTTTCAGAAATTTTTTCTACCAAAATTGATAAAGGCAGAGCTTGTTTTTTCCTTAGGCAACTGATTAAATTGCTTTGAAAAAGTAATTGAATATACACTCCCAAATTTATTGGGAGTTTTTGGAAGAATTAAAAAAAGAGATGATTTTAAACCCATACCTACAAACACACATACAAATATACATTTCATGCATTACTTATTTATCTACGTGCTTTGAAATTTCAAAACCACTATTCCAATACAGCAAAGCACTAATATTGATAAAGAATCCCTCCTGAAGAAAATATGCTCAGTTTAGTTAGCTGATTTTGTGTCTTTTTATACCTGACAACTTGAATATCTTGGGTGGACTATGCTTTGCAAAAGATCTATTTTGTCTACCTTTCCCTTTGCCAGAATATCTCAGATATAGTTATGGCCCTGACAAAATGAATGAATGGATAATATTTTGAAGTTTTCATAATAGAGTGAAATTATTCTTTAAGGTACTCTTTGATTTATCCCATTAATCACATTAAACATAGAATATTGAGTTTTTCTGCTTTTGAATTTACAGTGATATACAATTTCCAATATTCCAATAACTTAAGTGGTGCTGTACTTACATATGTCCCTTTATATTCTGAGTAGATCAAAACTTTTTTTTTAAAAACATAATTTGAAAAAAATGTCATAATTCCAACACACCGATTTATGATTTTTCTGTCAGATCTGTGTTCATGTATAGTTTAGTATATTATATGTTATATAAAGGAAATTTTAATAAAATACTATTTAATATTCTGATTTTCAATTAAAAATTTTAATAGCTCTCTTCCTATATTGTTATAATTTCCATATTTAATTGTAAATTTAACAGTATGATATTGCATATATTTTATAAAAACATTTATTTGACCATTTGTTCATTTTATATTGTCTCCAATTTTCACTCTCATAATTAACAGTTCTATAAACAACTTTGCTATAACATTCAAAGTGCAATATTGTTCCCCAAGTGCTAGGATTTTCATTGTAATAGATATGTTGTCAAGTTATTTTCAATATTGTCATATGCTTTTACTAAATATGTTTTATCATATAATAATATATTATCATGATAAAATAGTCAAGATAAACATAAAGATGTGAGAAGAAACATAAAAATCTCTCTCCCAGTTCATTGAAACAATTATCTTAATCACCAGACTAAACTACTTTGTTTCTTAAATATCCTTCCAGAAATTTTCAGTAAGTATAATTGCAAAATTGCATATGAATCCATATATGTTCTTTAACGCCCAAGCACAAGCATGGCCAATATTTCAGTGTTGATGATTTTGCAAAAAATCTATTATGCATATAAATAATAAGCCTTCTTCTGAAGTTTTCTCATCTCACTAGATTAATTATAACAAAATTATATTCTTATTATTTTTATTAAGAAATATATTATTCACAAAATTGTGTAATTTTATGCACTGGCTTTCTGATAATTTGTCCATCTTAGATTCATTTATCTTTTGTGAGCACATCTTTTTGGATCTTTTCATTTTACCTAGAATGCATATTAATCTAGCATAAAAATTATTATATCTCTTAGTTAAGAGTTCAGCTGCTAAAGTCAGATGACCTGAGCCAGATCTAAGCTCCTTTATGTACTAACTGTGATCTTGGGCAACCTCTTTAGACATAACAAGGTTATTATTTTGATTTTTTTTAAAAAGTTTTGTTTTTAAAATAAACACTTGAAAAGCCTCAAACTCTGCTTTCACTGCTACTATGATTTTGCTTTTTCTCCATGTGTGTTGATTTCTTTTCTTCTGTGAATGTTTTTCTTTTTTATTCAGTCCAGTTAATCAAATTTCCCATTGTAATTTATTCCATTTTTTTTCCAAAATAAAGAAATTATCATATTTACTGTGTTTTCATACATACTTCCATAATTGCCTTTTGATTGAAATAGTAAATAAAAATTATCTGGAGTTATTATGAGGAATATGCAAAATTCTCACCTCTTCTAAACATCCTAATACAAGTTTTATAATAAATGTAGATAGGATCATTACTTATGTAAAGCACCAAGTGGGAAGTATAAGAAGATCAGCAATGTTCTTCAGGGAAAGGAGTACAAATTCTTAAAATATGGCCTGGTCAGTGTGGAATTCAAAATTATGTAAGCGATGAGCTTTAACTTTACTGGAGAAAGTCAGTTTCCAAACCTGTTCTTTGATATGCAAACTTTCAAAACTTTTCCTTTGAGAAGTGTATGAACACAGTGATCAATATCTAGAGTCAGAAGTCACAGTGCCAAGATTCAAACCCATCAGTGATGTGACATTTCACATGTCCCTTCGTATCTCTGTGCTTTTTTAAAATCACCTTTAAAACAAATTATAAAACTATCTATATTTTAGGGTTTCTATAAGGGTTAAATTTTTTAATAGGTGCAAAACATATAGAAGATTCCCATACCTAGTTCCCTGCAACAGAATGGTTGCTACAGAGTTTCCAAGAGGTACTTTGAATTTTTGAAAGATATTCATTCAAATTGTCCATTTACTCATAATAAAGCTGCAGAGCTCTATTAAAATAATGTTATTTTGCTGAGTGCCTGAAGGCATATCTGCATTGGGTTAATGCTAGCTTTCTCATGTGATCAGAGGCTAGGATTGACAGCTCCAAACATCTTTAATAATGAAGAAGAAAAAATTGAATTTAAAGGGCATAGCAACAGCAATGCAAGAGAGAAAAGTAGGAATAAAATAGGTTCTTGCTTGTGAAAATGTAAAATGTAAATAGTAGTAATGAAAACTGCTAATAAAACTTTGTATAATTTCTTTAATATTTTAATGCACTTTTATTGAGATATATTCACATACCATGCAATCTATCCAAAGTGTACAATCAGTGAGTGGCCTTAATATAATCAGAGAGTTGTGAATTAATCACCACAATCAATTTTCGAACATTTTCATTATTTCAAAAATAATACCCTTTACTGCTTAACAGTCAACTCTGTCTCTCTATCCGTTCCAAGCCCTACATAACAACTAATCTATTTCTATATTTCTCTATAGATTCACTTATATTTTCATTTCATGTAAATTGAATCTTACAATATGTAGTACTTTGTGTCTAGTTTCAGTTACATAGCATAATGTTTTAAAATTATTTTATTATAATTATCATTTATGTTCCATTAGAAAATTTGTGAGCTTGAAGATCAATCATGTAAAATATACAGGACCCCCATACATCATCCCACCACAATCACCTTGCATTGTTGTGGCACATTTGTTAAAAATGAAAAAAAAAGACATCAATATATAAATGCTACCTATAATCTATAGCTTACATTTATTGTACTTTTCCCATAAACCATCCTATTATTAACACCATGTAGTAGTAGTGTACATTTGTAACAGTTTGTGACAAAATGTTCTTATATTTGTATGGTTAACCATAGTCATCATCCACCACAGGAATCTCTCGGTTATCCAGTACCATGCCTTGCACAATCCATCCAAATTGTACACTCCCTACTCTGTCACCATCTTGGATCCTCCCCAATTTCTTTAACATTTTGCAGTTAATTGGTCAATAAAAAATGGAAAAAAGACGGAAAGAGAAAAAAAAATTACCTTATATTTATTTTTAAAATGACATCCTAATATTTAATTTGTATAGAACAAAATGCACCATTTTCAAACAGAAAGCTAGATGAGTTTTGAAAGCTGTATGCACCCATGTAATCTACACTCAAAATACTGAATATTTCTATCATGCCATAAATGATGTTATGTCCCTTGGAAGCCAATTAAATTTTATAATTTCTGCAATACATTCGTCCATTCACAGGAAAGAACAATTTGTATTTCCTTATAAACAGTGAAGGAAAGACACAACTCTGAAAAACTATTTTCCTAAGATAGGGACCATTATATATTTAAACCTAACTCTATAAATTTCATATATGCCTATTAGTGTGACAGAAGAAAACAAGGAAGAAGTGTCTGGGGGTAAGAACTTCCAATAAAGAACCTGTGACATTTTGAATTTAGTGAATTACAGGAAAAGTCTCTGTTCTTAAACTAATCCATTCCTGTGGGTCTGGAGCCCTTTAATTGCATTAAATTTAGTTAAGGGCCCTTTGATTAGATTACTTGATAAGATCACTTTAGGGCTTTTGTTTGGGCTACTTTAGTGAAGCATGAGCCAGCTTCCTTCTTGCCCTCTTGCTGGGTCTGACATAAAAGGAGACAGAGAGAGACTCACAGGCAAAAGGAAGCTGCCATTTTCTATGCTGCCATATGATGTAGCACCCAAGGATTGCTAGCAGCTAAAGCTTAAGCATGAAGCTTCCAAGAGACTGGGACAATGGAGCAGTTTAAGGCTGAAGAGACAAGCCATATGTCTGATAGCTTAGAGCTGAACTTGGGAAGAAAGCAGAGCAGTAGAGACTAAGAGAGGAGCCCCAGAAAGAATCAAGGCCTAGGCCTGGTTGCCCACAATGGATCCCTGGGAGACAGTAGATACTGAAGGGGAAGGCAGGGAACTCGACAGAGATCAGCTGCCATCTTTGCCACGTGGCAGGAAATTAGGATCACCAGTACTGGACTTTGGTGAGGGAGCATCTCTGATGATGCTATGATTTGGACATTTCATGTCTTCCTGACTGTAATCTTTTATCCTAAATAAAATCCCTTTATAAAAGTAAACCCCTTTCCATTGGCAGCACTTTGGCAAACTAAGACAAGCACTTTAATAATTGTGTCTGGCTCCAAACAAAAAAAATGCATCTTTCTGGGTGGACATCATGATCAAAAACCTTCTTTAGCCTTAACTCTGCAAAAAGACCAGGATAGACTGGCCTAGCATCTGGATATGGAGTACAATGACCAATATCACTTCCTTGGGCAAGTATACCCTTTACAAGACCTTCTTGCTGACCCTTAAGTAAGAAACCACTGAACTAGGGAGAATTTTAAATACAATAATTTGCTCCACTCCAAAGCCCAACCACACCAGGGCCTGGGCAGCCCAACTGTTGTGTAGAGACATAGGATCAGAACCTTGTACTCTGCTCTTTCTCTGTTTTTACTGTTTTTTTTTTCCACCAGTGCTCTGCTATGAAGGGACTGAGTTTCAGGTTTCCATCTCTTCTCTATTTTATTGCACTTGTACTAATTCACTTCCTTCTCTCATTTCTTTGACCAAAAAAGTCTCTTCTTTCCTTCCCATTACCCACAGTACTGGAAGAGATCAAACCTTAGAATAAAGGCTTACATTTAATTTTACAATATTTTGTTTTCACCCATGAAATAACAGTACAAACTGCTTAAGGACACCTTTTCTTAATATATAGACTAAGGATCCACAAAAATGTCCTCAGGAATCCTGGTGTTACCATAAATTACATACATTTTAATACTGCTAAATATGTACAAATACTAAAATAGATATAAATACCTAATGTTTGAAAATCTTACATGATAAGGTGAATAGAAAAAATTTACAACCAGAAATACATTACTAATTAAAATTTTTATAATTAAGAGTTTTATTTAGGGTTTATCTGTCTGAAAAACTTTCCAGTTTTGAATATGGTACTGAAGGTTACAACTAAAAGCCCTTTAGAGTTTGGTACTCCTGTACTACCTTTAATCTGATCTTTCAAAAATATTGTGAAATCATAGTTCAGCAAAGAAAGGTACTATCCACAATTCATTGACTATCAATGACTTTTGAACTTCTCAGGATTGTATCTGATCTTTTCTTCTTCTGCCATAGGTAAAAGCAGTGTTTGTGCCATTATAATAACAATCAGGAGTAAATGAATATGGCTTTAAATGTTTGTCTGGATGTTCCAGAATATGCTTTATATATTCATTTGTATTTATTTCATGTAAAATTCTTATTGACTTGTAACATATGTGTAGAAAAGTGCACAAAGAACAAAAATACAGATTAATGAAATATCTGAAAGTGAACACACCATATAACCAGCACCAAGACCCAAAAACATTACAACCAGAATCCTAAAACCCTGAAAAGCCCTATTGCTTATATCTAGCAACTGACTCCTCTAGGGTAACTGCTAAATTGATTTTTAAACACATGGCTTAGTTTCGTTATGCCATTTATATCATTGAAGTCAGGTAGAATACTCATTCTGTATATGACTTATTTCACTCACAAAATATTTGTGCAATTTATGGGTGCTGCACATATTGGATTATTCAGTTTCATTACTTTATAATATTCATTATATGAATATTCCACAATTTATTTATTCAATCTTCCATAAATGGGTATTTGGATTGTTTTCAGTTTTTTTTTTTCTCTTTACTGCTTTTGGATGAACATTTAAGCTTTTTATTGGATACAACTAACAATGAAATTGCTGGGTCATTGTATATGTATATGTTTGCCTCTACCACCTACTATTTAAATCTCCAACAACAATGTGTGTGACATCCAGTTGCTGTACATCCTAATGAATAATTTACATTCTCTTTTTTAATTTAAGTTATCTGGTGAG
>JAKSZT010054259.1:100080-147726 GCA_026826555.1 Tolypeutes matacus | reverse complement strand
TAAGAGACGGCTACTATCTTGTCCATAGTAAGTGTAGTTGGAGGGCGAGCATATGTGAATATACATGGAACAAAGAATATGGTGACCACGATTATGTGGGAAGTGCTGGTGGAGAGGGCTTTCTTTCTTCCTTCTGCACTCTGGTTTCTCAGAGAATGTAAGATTAAAATATAGGAGATTATCAGGATTATGAAACTCACCATAAAATATGGCCCCACTAAAAAAGACTATGAGTAGATTTATGACACAATGTCCATGCAGGCAAGTTTCAACAGACGTTACATATCACAGTACTAGTGATCATTAACATTAGGACCACAGAAAGGCAATTTCAAAGCCAAGAAAATCTGTGCTAAAAAATTCATACAAGATCCCACCCAGGCCAAATTCACCAAACTACCACAGACATGTCTGTTCATGATGCTTGTGTATCTCAGGGGCTTACAAATGGCCCCATAACAAGCAAGGAAATGAGGATGAACACAAAAATCCCCATGCATGCAGAGAAGTGAACTGCAAAGATTTGGGTCATGCACCCATTGTAGGAGATGACTTTCTTCTCAGATAGAGCATCTATAATCAATCTTGGTGCTATGGTTGTGGAGAAACAGGCATCAGCAAAGGATAAATAAAAAAGAAAGGAGTACATGGGGCATCCAAACATCCGACTGTATCTGATGGTCATCACAATAAGTAAATTTGCAAAAAGAGTTGCAAGGTAAAGAAACAAGAAGACTGCAATCACTATTTCTTCCTTTAGAAGATCCTGTGTTAATCTAGACAGAATGAAATTTTTTACACTGCTGTTCAGATCCATGGTTTCAGCAGTTGTGGATATCACTTAGCTGAGAAATGGACAATCTGCAAAGAAAACTGAGAGGGTTGATGTGGTGAGAACAATGGACTTGGACTCCAAATCATTACCTTAAATAGTTCTAATTGATGGACAAAAAAATTCAGCAGTTCCAAAAGGTTGTTATACATTAAAATAACATGGGAGTTTTTTCAAAAGTGATTCCAAGTCTTTAACTATGGGGACTTTTGGGGTAGAACAAGATTTTTTTTTGGAAAAATTTATTAGGTGATTGTGCTTTCTGTCAGTGCCTTAAATTGCTGACTTTTTTGGTATAATCTTAAGCAAGTCACTTTAATTTCTTAAAACTTTTACTTTATAAGAAAATGAGATTTTAATAGATATTTTTAAAGTGTATGCATGTGTATATAATATATGTACATGGATATTGCTCTCATTAACTAAAAAACAATATTTTTATTTAATTCAAAAATATTAAATTTGGAGATTCCCTCTTAAGAAAAATATTTCTTTATTTGCACACCTATTTGCATCCGTTAATATTGAACTTTCCAGTATCGTTGTTGGGCTGTACTTTAAGAAGAAATTATTTATCCAAATTTTGGGTCACAAAGACCATGTTACCTTCATTGTCATTCAGGACATATGAGATGTTTGAATAAGTCATTGAGCCTGGAATTATTGAAGGAAATAACCATGTACATGAAATCACACCTGGTTCATACTAGATGCATGATATTGCATTTCACATCCTAAAGATACAACATGATGTACCACTTTATATATTTATATAATCTGAATAATATCTTTACTCACATATAATTCTCTTACCACTATTTTTCAGTGGCTTTGTTTTCTTCCTATTTTGTTTCTCTTGAAATATCATTTTAAAAAAGCATTTCAGAATTACCCCATACATATATTTCTCCATTGTTCTTCTCTAATCTTTCTTCATATATATATATATAGAGAGAGAGAATCTATATGAAAGCAATTATACTACAAAATTATTATATATACTGACTTTTATTTTTGATTTTTAAAAGATTTTTCCATGTAAATAAAGGGCATGCTTATGTAGTTATGCACTTTGTAGTTGTAAATTCACACATAAAGATCTATTATTATCAAATATCGTCATTTATTTTTTTAAATTAATTTAGGGATTTTCAAATTTTTAATGAAAAAACTTTTGTATGAATCTCTTTTCTTTTGTAGACTTATCAGTATTTTAATAAGTCATTAAAATATATTTAAATGGAACTACTGAAGTAAGATAGATAAATATTTACATAATTATTGTTAAATACTATCAAGTATCCTTCTAATTTGTTTTTTCTGTACTTATTAGAATTATTTTAATTACAGAATGAATATATTTCCATATTAAACTTCTAAAGTTTATAGTAGGTTAGAGGATGAAACATAAAAGTGTCCTTTCAAAACTTAATTCTGAATCCCACTCCCCAGAAGTTACTATTAATTCCTTACATAATATTACAGATTTTGCAGTCTTGTACATTTATATAATATTTATTTAAATATCTATATGTACAAATGATATTATTCTCCATGTTTCTACAAATATGAGAATATGGTAGAATTTTCTAAGGAAAAACAAATTTGGTATATTCTCTGCTTCATTAATAAAGCAAAATCAAGAAACACATTTCTTTTATTCCTGGTGATAGCATATCTTTCCTTTATATTTTTCTTCTTATATTTTATTTATCTGAATTACATATAGCATTTATAAATCATTTTTTGATATCTTTAAGTTTTGAACTTTTTTTTCATATTTATAGAGTTTACAGTGTTACTTTTATTAGTTAAGTCACTGTCTTTATTTTTTAGTATAAATAAATATTTTTTAGCTTAAGTATTCCTTATGCTTTTTAGTATTGATCTCAAATGATCTGGATATTATTTTCACATGAGTTTTTCTGTCTAATCAGGAATCCATCAGTGAGTCAATAATACATCAAATGAATTATCATATAACAGTAAGACCTTATTCCTATCTGCTGTGGATGAGAGGAAAGATGTCTTCAACTACTTTACAATTGAATTCGAGGGATAACATATTTCAAGATAAGTTCATTAATTCCACAAGAAATTTACACAGTTCTATGACCTAGTACCAAATGAATTGTGATATAAAAAGTTGAAAGATTCTTACAGAATGAATTGTTTGGTTAGTGAAGTTTCAATATGAGAAAGAAGTGGAGTTATTCTTCTAAATGTGGAAAACTGAAGTTTCCAGCTCTGTTTGATGGAACTTTGGCTTGGGTATTCAATAAGCTTATACTGGGTTTCTCTATTGAGAATATTTTAAAAATAGTAACAAATTATTCATTTATTCTAATAAAACTACATAATCACAATAAAACTGCAAAACTTTTGATGTCCAGCTGCTATAACATTGCTCAATGTGGCATCACTAGTTATAGTATGATAAATAGAAGCAAGGAGTGGCAGTTCCAATTATCTCTGAAAAATATGAAAGAGAAAATGATTAAATTATAACAATTTGAATACATTCAGGTCCTCTGGAATTAAAGACCAAAAGTTGGTGTCCTTGGCTATGAGGAGAAAAGCAGTTAGATGAGAAAAGTGAGTAAAAGATTGTAAGAGAAAAGCACAGATTGCTTCAGATAAACATAGAGATGAAGAGAAGGTTAACTTCTGTTTTAGAACTACACTATTATTAAATTAAAAAGTGATGGAGATAAATTTGTGGGCAGAAAATGGACAGCCAAGAAAGCCAGGTCATACAATTTTATTTTTTTAATGAGCAAAAAGAAAATTTGAGGACATAAAGATAGGAAATCAGCATTTGAGCAATGTGTATAATTTGTCTCAGAACAATACCACCTCAGAATTTTATCATGTGATTCTGCCACCATTTCCTAATACTCTTGTCCTATCCAACAGTTCGGATTTTGGGGCGGGGGGAGGGCTTCAAATATGGAGGATACTGCTTTCTCTTATTTAAAATCCTTAATTTTCCCTACTACTTGCTTGAATTTTAATCAGTCCAAATTAAACTGGTACCAAAAATCAATCAATCAATCTATCTATCTATCTATCTATCTATGCCCAAATTTTCTTTTTTCCCCAGAAAATAAAGATCCATCTCTAACCCCCATGCAGCTATATAACTATAAGCTTTATTAAATCTGTCTTATATTGAACAAGATAATCCTAAATTATATTTTATTCTTGACTTTTCCCTTCTGTAACGGTTGGCCAATTTGATGTAATTATGAATTCCAAAAATATAATTGGATCATGCTTGTAAACTGATCTGTTAATCTGGGCATGATTAGCTTATGATTGGGGCATTGAACCCCACCCATTGGTGGGTGGGGAATTGAATATAAAAGGCAAGGCAAAGAACAGAGTTGAAGCAGTTTTTGAGAAGCAGTTCTGATGATGGAGTTTTGATGTTGGAAAGAAGGCCCCAGGAGAAGAGAAGTGAGCCGTTTGCCTGACAGTCTACAGCTGACCTTGTGGAGGAACCAGAAGAGCTAAGCCCGGAGAGAAACACAGCCCTGAGAAGAGAGGAACACAAGAAGCCTGAACCCTGGCAAACGTTGGCAGCTGTCTTGCTCCAACACGTGGCAATGAACTTTGGTGAGAAGAAATTACGCTTTATGGCCTGGTATGTGTGGACTTCTACCCCAGATAAATACCCTTTGTAAAGACCAACCCATTTTTGGTATTTCACATTAGCATCCCTTTGGCTGACTAATACACCTTCTAATCAACAAAGTTTTTTTTTCTGTTATTTTATGTGACCTTATTTTCTGGTAAAGTAAGTGTGATAGTTTGTCCTGTTTACTTACATACAAGTTTGACCTTTAATACAGTGAGATTTACTGAATAAAATTGCGTTCCAACTAGGACAAATTATTACTAAATAGCTGTTCCTTCTGACATCCACACTACTTGTCATATAAAACATAAAATCCCAGCCATCCATGAAAATTGTATCCTAGAAAAGAGAATTTATGAGACAGCAGAGGATGCCACCAGTAACTTAAGTTCCTATCCTGGTCCCAAAATCAAGTTTTGTACATTTCATTGTTTAACAATTAACAAAGCAGAAAACTAGGTACATAATAAATGATAATAAATGAAGGAAGGAGAAGAGACCAAGTCAGAGAAGGAAAGAGGGGAATGATAGTGAGTAGAAGAGAGATGAGAAAAGAGTGTTTACAAGGGTAATTTGACCAAGATTTCATTACAGATGTCAGCTTATTTCCCCCCAACCTCCAGCATTATCACTTTCTCCCAAATCAGAGACCAGGTGCAGTTGTGGGACATGAGCAAGGGTCACCATGGGTCTTTGAAACCAGAATGAGGGTGTAGAAGTACAGCTCTATCTTATACCTTGTCCCTGAAACTTCATCACCAAACTTAAACTCTTCAAATGAGGGGACCCCAAAGAATATAAACTGCCAAGCTAGCCTATTTACCCCAAGTTAGTTTCCTTTTTCCTGTGAACATAGAAAATTTGTAAGAAAAAGAATGTGAAACTCTGAGTCCAGGGAAGGCTTGGGCACCCTGGGCAACTGCCAGCATCCATTTTGTAAAAACACTCCAGTAACATCATCTTTTTTGAGGAGACAGACTGATTATAGAGTCCAACAAATCAGTCTTGAGGAGGCACCATGAAAACTATATTTCAGACAGATTGAAAAACTTACCTCAAGGGCAAATAGATTTCTTCTAATAAGTGTATTTTTCATATCTTCAACTTTAATTTACTTAGAGGGTGAATCATGAAGTCTGGATAAAACATGCAAACTACACTTTTTTGAATTTAGCAATGTTTTCTATCAGAGGAGTTTGTGGGGATTGGGGAGTTTATGGAGAGAGGGGATTCTGCTAGCAGCCGAAATTCTCATGGTTCTTTCCCAGGAGCAATGGGTTAGACAAAACAACAGGTGTATGGTACAAGGGGGGGTGTGAAAACAGAGGAAGTTTCTCAATATTGAAATAGCCTTACAAAAGAAACTATTCCTGTGCTCTGAGAGAGAAACACCTTTGAAGCAACTTCTGTTCCTTCCAGTTCTCTTTTGGGAAAGCATGAGTTAAATATTTCTTTTTATAGTATTTGATATTTATACTAATTACCACAAAAGCTGAAGGCAAGCTTTTAGCCTCGGTAGCTGCATACGCTTTATGCAGTCCCAAAGGATTGTTCAATGAGTTTCAAAGACAATCTGAGTGCTAAAGAAAACCATGGGGCCAATAAGTTAAACTGAAATTCACTCTCAATTGCTGGTGAGGAAACCTCACTCCTTTCTCCATATGATTTGCTTAAGCATGTTTCTTCTACAGTCATGAAAATCTTTGCAGCCAGATAAAGGTGCTTATAAGTGTAATATGCATGGTAGAGCTGTGTACTGGCTCACCACATACCTGGTGTGTAAGTTTCTCAAACTTTTTAACTTGCAATTTCCTTTTTTGCTATCTGTATAAAAGTTATAACAATGCTAACATCCAAAAAAGGGGGGGGGGTTAATATGGGGTGGGGAAGGGGGGTGGTTTGGTATCTGGGAGTCTCTGGTATTCTGTGTGTGACTTTGCTGTGACCTAAAACTTATTTGAAAATTAAATGAAAATTAGGGAGACACTGGGGATTGAGAGGGGGTGGGTGTCACGGAACACCGGACATCCGATAACACATTGATAAAAGGAAAAAAAGAATATATATATATATATTTTTTAAAGGCATTTTTTTTGCTTTTTTCCCCATTTTTTTGAATGTCCCAATCCGCTAATTATATTTTGTTTTGTTTTGTTTTTTGTTTGATTGTTTGTTTTTTTTTTTTTTTCCTGAGTTTCCTTATGTTTGTCTCTTGCATGTAAGCTTATCATTGTTGTTTCTTTTTCCCATTAAGTGTGTTTGATTATTTTATGGGCTACATGTTCATGGAAGATTTAGATCACAGAAGGGTTACAATGGGTACTGCAGGGGATTATTGGTGGGGGGTGTCTGGGAGACGGGATTCATGGGAGTAAGTTAATCTGAATATATATGAAAGATATACAAAATTATTCAAAAGATCAAAGAATGGGGCATGGTCACGGTGGGTGGACAATCACTCAATAAATGAGGGAATCTGAATTCCTAGCCTGGAGAGCCCTGCCACATCCTCCAAGGGAGCAGCAACAGTCCGCTGATTGCAGGGACAGTGTCTGTCAAAGGAGGATGGCCCACTGATGAGTTCTTTTTATTGATGACTACCCTTATGAGTCTTTGCTCTTGTAACTGAAACTTAGCTTACTGTTTTGAGGTGCTTAAGGGTTGCCACCTGAGAACCTCCTTGTTGCTCAAATGTGGCCTCTCTCTAAGCCAAACTCAGCAAATGAAAGTAACACCTTCCACCCAGTGTGGGACATGACTCCTGGGGATGAGCCTCCCTGGCAACAAAGGATTAATACCAAATGCCAACTGGCAACACAACTGGAAAAAGACCTTGACTAAAAGGGGGAAAAGGTAAAGACAAATGAGTTCAAGTGGCTAAGAGACTTCAAAGAGAGTCGGGAGATCATCCCAGAGGTAACTCTTACTCACACCTCAGTAGGAGCTCATAGAACATCAAAGTGCATATCACCCCACACAGAGGGGCTCCTGAGAGCTCTGGAGACACCCAGGTCCTATATAAGGGGGGATAGCCCCGGAGACTGATGCCTTATCAGTGGGCTCTATTTTGGAATCTGTGCTCCTGAGAGTGACAGAATTGGACTCAAATAAGTCCTCCCTGCACATGGTTCATCAGTCCCTTCTATTCAAACCTATATGTGATGCTGGAGTTTTTAGGTATACTTCCAGAGACTGGAGCCTCTGGCCTACCTATGTGCCAGGTTTGCGTGGAATCTCAGTGGAGCTGCAACTTCTACCCTACAGCTCAATGGACTCATTCAACTCACCTGGTGAGGAGACAATGATGGGCAACGGCCATCCCAGGGAATGGAGAGGGCTTGCATCTCCAGGCAGGATCATCTCACCCACCATATCCATGGGATATCAGCACTCTCTCACTTGGAGGTAGAGTGGACATAACCATCCCTGTCCCCTCAGGATTGGGGGAAGAAATATGGACTAGAGTAGACTTGATGGTATTCTGTTGTACATATATGGTGATTCTAGCAATGGAAGAAATTATAGCAGTGAGGTGAAGCCAGTGGTCACGGGCCTCTTCGGGGCAGGGAGGGATGTGCAGTTGAAATACAGGGGCTTTTTCAGAATTTGGAGGTTGTCCTGAGTGCCGTTGTGGCAATGGATGTAGGCAATTTTAAATCAGCACACACACCATTCAGAACTGTGTGGGAGAGAATGTGGTCTATGATATGAACTGTGGTCTATGGTTGATGGCAAGGCCCCAGGATGTGTAAGTCCATTGAGGGTGATGGGCCACACTTGTGGGAGATGTTTTTGTGGGATGTGGTGGGAGGTGTGGGAGGTGGGAACATGGGAATCCCTGTAGGTTCCATGTAATATTTAGGTAATCTAAGCACCTCTTAAAAAAAAAAAATATATATATATATATATATATACACACACACACACACACACATATATATATAACATTTTTGTAAGCAAATGCACATATATTCATATATATTTATATATCATTTTACAAATATTGGTATGTATTGTGAAAAATTTGATTTTTACCCACAATAAAAAATAAATAAATTTTTAAAAAAGATAGCAAAAACCAAGCATTTCAAGAATTAATACCCATTCTGTTTAAACTCTTCTGAAAATTGAAGAGAATGGAAAATTACCCAACACATTTTATGATGCCAATGTCACCCTACCACCAGTGCTACATAAAGTTGTTATACAAAAGAAAATTAGGGACCAATCTTTCTACTTACCATAGATGCAAAAATCCTCAACAAAATACTTGCAAAATCAAATCTAACATCATATTAAAATAATTGTATGTCATGAATAAGTGGTATTTATTTTTATTTTTTAAGGGTGGTTCAAGACAAGAAAATAATCAATATAATACATCACATTAACAAATTGAGGGAGAAAAAAAAACATGATTATGTCAATTGATGCAGAAAAGTCATTTGACAAGATCCAGCATCCTTTCTTGATAAAAACATTTAAAAAAATAGGAATAGAAGGAAAGTTCATCACTATGATGAAGGACATATATGAAAAACCCACAGCCAACATCTTACTCATTGGAGAAAGACTGAAAGTGTTCCCTCTAAAATTAGGAAGAAGGCAAGGATGCCCAGTGTAACCATTGTTATTCAACATTGTACTAGAAGTTCTAGCTAGAGCAGTTAAACAAGAAAAATAAATGAATAATGGTATCCAAATAGGAAAAGAGGAATTAAAACTCTTGCTATTCACAGATGACATGATCCTATTTTTAGAAAATTCTGAAATGTCTTGGACAAAAGCTACTTGATCTAGTAAACCAGTTCAGCAAGTGGCAGGATATAAGATCAATATGCAAAAAATAGTAATGTTTTTGTACACTAGTATTAAACAATCTGAAGAGAAATAAGGACAAAAATTCCTTTTACTATAGCAACAAAATACTCAAATATCTAGAAATCAATTTAACCAAAGATATAAAACACTGGGATTCATAAAACTACAAAAAAAAAAAAAAATCTGTGAAAAGAAATCAAAGAAGACCTAATCAAATGTAAAAACATTCCATGTTCATGGATTGGAAGGCTAAATATGATGAAGATGCCAATCCTACACAAACTGATTTATAGATTCAATGCAATACCTATCAAAATTCCAACAGTCTATGTTAAGGAAATAGAAAAGGTAATTACCAAATTTATATGGAAGGAAAAGGCCCCCAAATACCCCAAAACATCCTAAAACAAAAGATGAACAATGTGAAATGGAGCATACTACAAAGCTGAACTTGGAACATATTACAAAGCTACAGTGGTCAAAACAACATCCCATGAGCATAGTTAGACATATTGATCAATGGAATAGAATTGAGAGTCCAGAAATAGACCCTCACCTCTGTGGTTAAATGTTTTTTGAAAAATATACCCAGTCCACATTACTGGGGCAAACAGTCTGTTCAACAAAAGGTGCTGGGAGAACTGCATATCCATAACCAAAAGAACAAAAGAGGACCCCTATCTCACTCCCTATAGAAGAATCAATTCAAAATGGATCAAAGACATAAATATAAAATCCAGGACCATAAAACTACTAGAAGAAAATGTAGGGAAACATCGTAAAGACCTGGTGGTAGGTGGTAGGTGGTAGGTGGGGGACTTACACCCAAAGCTCAAGCAAAAAAAATAAATAGATATATAGGACCTCTTTAAAATTAAACACTTTTGCACCTCAAAGGATGTTTTCAAAATTGTAAAAAGAGAGGTGACACAATGGGAAAAATATTTGGAAATCACATATCTGATAAAGATTTAATATCCATAATATATAATGCTATATAAAAACTCAACAATTAAAAGACAAATGACCCAATTTTTAAAATGTGCAAAAGAAATGAATAGACATTCAAAAGAAGAAATACAAATTGTGAAAAAATCACATGAAAAAAAAATGTTCAGCATCACTATTGATTAGGGAAATGCAAATCAAATCCACAATGAGGTATCATTTCATACCTATTTTAATGCCACCTATTAAAATGACAAAAAACTCAAAGTGCTGGAGAGGAGGTAGAATTATCATTGCAGTTGGGCAGTTTGATGAAATTATGAATTCCAAAAATATAATTGGATCATGCTTGTAAACTGATATGCTAATCTGGGCATGATTAAGTTATGATTAGGGCATTGAGCCCCACCCCTTGGTGGGTGGGGGAAGAAAATATAAAAGGCATCACAAAGAACAGAGTTGCAGCCGTTTTTGAGAAGCAGGTTTGATGTTGGAGAGAAGGCCCCAGGAGAAGAAAAGTGAGCTGTTCGCCTGATAGTCCACAGCTGACCTTGTGAAAGAACCAGAAGAGCTAAGCCTGGAGAGAAATGCAGCCCTGGGAAGAGAGGATCCCAAGAAGCCTGAACCCTGGCAAACGTTGACAGCTGTCTTGCTCCAATATGTGGCAATGGACTTTGGTGAGAGAAGAAACTTACACTTTATGGCCTGGTAACTGTGGACTTCTACCCCAAATAAATACCCTTTATAAAGACCAACCAATCTCTGGTATATTGCATTAGTGCCCCTTTGGATGACTAATACAATAGGAATGCTTATTCAGTTTTCTTGGGAAATCAGAATGAAACAGCCACTGTGGAGGACTATTTGGTAGTTCCTAAGGAAGTTGAATATATATTTGTCATGTTACCTGGTAATACCACTAGTAGGTATATACCCAGAAGAACCGAGAGCACTGAAACAAACAGACATCTGCACACCAATGTTCATAGTGGCATTATTCACAATTGCCAAAAGATGGAAGCAACCCAAGTGCCAATCAACCAATGAATGGACAAATTAAAAGTGGTATATATTCATACAATGGGATATTATTGAGCTGTGAAAATGAATGAAGTTCTGATGCATGCGATCAGATGGATGAAACTTGAAGACAGCATTTTGAGTTGAAATAAGCCAGGAACAAAAAGACAAATATTTTATGATCTGAAATAATTAGAATAATCAAACTCATAGAATCAGAATATGGAATATAATTTACCACAATATGGGGTGGGGATAAGGAAGGGGAAGCAAATACTTAAAATATACAGGGTTCCTGTTTGGAGTGATGGAAATGATTTGGTAATGGATGATGTTGATGGTAGCACAACATTGAGAATGTAATTAAAAGCACTCTAATATGTATCTGAATGTGATTAAAAGGGGAAGTGTTTGATTATATATATGATAACAGAATGAAAAGTTTTGAATCCATATAAACAGTGAATCCTACATTAAATCATAGGCAATGATTGCTAGTACAGCTTTAAAAATAGGCTATCAGCAAATATAACACATGTTCCACACCAATGCAAGTTGTTGTTGTTGGGGTAGTTTAAGGGAATCTTTATTTTATACATGATTTTTCTGTTACCCCTCAACTTCTCTAATAAAGATGAACAAATTTAAAAATTAAAAACAAAAAGTAAAAGAAAGAGAAGAGGTAGGAAAAGAACACCTACTCGCCAAACAAGAAGCTTCACAAATATTCAAAACTGTGGCGTCAAATCCATAATAAAAGACCTTTTATAATCTGCATTTCAGGGTCTAATCAGAAGCAGACCAACCTAAATGTACACATGAATTTAAATAAAAATTAAAATGAAGTTTCTTGAAAAGAAAAAATAATAATAAAAAACAACCCCTCTTGGTATATACAAAAAATATTTCAAAGCAGGGACTCAAACTTATATATACATAAACATTCATAGCAGCATTATTCAGAATAGCCAAAAGGTACAAGCAACCCAAGTATGCATCAACATATGAATAGATAAATAAAATGCACTATATACACACACAATAGATTAATATTCAGCTGTAAAAATGAATGAAGTTCTGATACATGCTACAACATCAGTAAACCTTGATGACATCATGTTGAGTGTAATAATCAAGACACAAAAAGAAAAATATTAGATACAGAGGACCATGAAGGAGGTGTAAAACACTCCAAAGATCTGGTTTACCAGAGAATCTTTGAACAACTAATAAAAACTGGCAGATATCTTCCTCAAAACTCCAGAAAAAAATGAAATGTGTGCAGTAACTGGGTGAATGCCAAATCAAGAAAATGCAGCTTAAAAAATGGTAGGAGAAAAAAAAAATTGGTAGGAAAAACTCATGGTACTCTTGCTGGCCCCTCCCCTAAGACAGCCAATAAATTCCTGTAGTTAAACCAATCCATTGTATGGTATTTATTTAAGTAGCTAAGAAATTAATATACTAGGGAAAGCTTGGATTGTTTAAAAGACAAGTTAAAAAAAGAGAGAGAGACAACTACGGACAGAGCCCTGTGAGAAACAGGATAGAGTACAAAATGTATTGGAGATGTTAGCAGAAACATGATTAGGGAGAACATTGCATCATATCCTGATGTGAATGCATATGAGATGCCAGTGAATACTGAGTACACAATTGGTTGGAGTGGATGGTAAGGGTAAGTCCTCAATGTATTTGAAGAAAAGATTTGTTTTTAGCATATAAGCTAGTGACAACCCAGGGTTCTTCGTTTCCTTCAAAGTTTTCTCATGGCATTTTTCACCTCTGCATTCCTCAGGGTATAGATCAAGGGACTTAACATGGGTTCATCAATTGTAAAGGACACAGTCATTGCCTTGCCCATAGGATAATTGGTCATAGGCCTCACATACAAGAAGATACATGGCACAAAGAACAAGATAACCACTGTGAGGTGGGAGCGACAGGTGGAGAGGACTTTGCATTGCCTTTCAGAGCTGCAAGACCTCAGAGAGCAGAGGATGACCACATAGGAGGCAATAATCATAGAAGATGGTCACACACCTCACCTCACTGTTGAGGATGACAAGGAGTCCCAGGATGTGGGTGTCCATGCAAGCCAGTTTCAACAATGGAAACAAATCACACATAAAGTGATCAATGACATTGGTACCACAGAAAGGTATTTGGTACATAAAGAGAAGGTGTATCATTGCATGCATAGATCCCCCAATGCAGGCCACTCACAGCAGCAGGCAGCACAGCCTAGGAATCATGGTGGTCTGGTAGTGCAGGGGTTTACATGTGGCTATGTAGGAGTCATAGGCCATAACAAGGAGAAGGATGATCCCCACACCACCAAAGAAATGTTCTGCAAAGAACTGGGACATGCAGCCTTCCAGGGAGATGGTAGTGCTCTCAGAGAGGGAGTCCACAATCAACTTGGGGCTTGGGGTCAATGATGAAAGAGTAGGTGTCATCCATGTGGGACAAGGAAGTAAGGAAAAAGTACATAGGTGATCTCAGACTCTGACTTGTGGTCATGGTTACCACAATGAGTAAGTTTCCCATCACTGTGGCCACATACATGATTAGAAACACAGCAGAGAACATTTTCCGCAGCTCTAGATTCTTTGTAATACCCAAAAGAATGAATTTTTTCACATTGTTTTGACTCTCCATTTACCATGTGGTTATGTAAGCACATTGTTATGAGCTGGAAAATCTGCAATGGCAATATTATTTTTAATTAGTAATCATTCAGTATCTTGGACACTTCTTGTGCTGTTTCCCCCCTTTTGACCTACTACTTTTCTTCATTTCTACAGCAAAGAGCTGCTTGTAATTATAGCCTGGCAGCAGCTTGATTCCACTGGATCCTCCTAACAACAACTCTTCTCATGAACTTAAGTCTTGTTTTCTGTCCTGGCACTTGATGCTTGAGACACTTTGGGGACGCTGCTTTATCATCCTAGTGCATATGCATACCTGGAAATATGACAGAGTTAACACTTCTGAGGGAAACACTTGCCCATTAGTTTATAAGAGCCAGTGGAAAAATGCTCATCAACTTAACAAAATATTGGGTTAACTTTCATTCCTTCTGATTTTTCACTCTTACCAGTGCCTCTATTCAATTTTGCAAAAGAAAATACCTCCATACAAGCCCTAATCTTAGCCTCTGTTTTTTTGGGAAATCCAAGCTGGAGTGCTGACTTCATTTATCACCAGATATATTTAAGAACTTGCAAAATTCCATATGACTTATCATTAATTAATTTCAAATATTTATTGAGCACCTAGAATATGCTAGTTAAAAGCCTACAAGATAGATATGTCATATAACAAAGGCTATCCACTTATTAAGAACTTTATGCTTCCCATCTATATATATTCCTTCTCAAATTAGCTTATTATTATTACTATTGCTATTATTACATATAGCTAATATTTAATGGGACCCTGCTGTATCTCAGGTAGTGGAATCACCCATGAGACATTTTCCTAATTTTATAGATAAAATACTGAGGCCAAGAGGAGTGAAAAATGACTGAATTTAAATTCATCTTTTAAGGGTGTTTAATATGTGTGAAACACTGTGCTTTATGATATAATTTTCCTAGCAATTCAGTGAGATCGATTTATAATTCCTGTGCTCATTCCATTCAACAAAGATAATTGTGCAATTCCGACATACAATTCTAACATGTTCTAATTGCACATAAGAATAATCTAATCCTAAAACTAGAAATCACAATCATTGACTTTGTTTTCAAATGGTACTAATCATTTTCAGGTGTGCCACTTGTTACAGAAACTAAACCTTGAGTTTTTTCTTCTGCTTCAGGAAGGTCCAGATCCACAACTTAAATGATACCATCTCTGCACATGAACCTGTATCAGAGAAAATTGTCTCTTCCATTCTTCCTTATGAAGTAGTGTTTCCAGATGGAAGAAAGGATTCTCAAGGATAATAAAAATATCAATAAAACAACTCATGTGTTTACTGCTCAATATGTGCTAGCAATGTGGCTGCTCAGTCTTGTGCATTATCCATTTTCCACATCACCCCAGGTGGTTACTATTACGAAATCCATCTTGGATCAGGGAACTGAGGCTTGGAGACATTCAGCCTCTCATCTAAGGTGAGTGGGGATAATGAATCCAGGTAGTTTCATTTTGAAGCACACATCCATAACTATTACACTGTACACTGAAGAAATGAACAACAGCCTCTATCAGCTAAATGCAATAGCTGTTGCAGCCAAGAACAAATTGTATGGTTAAAAAAAATAATAAAACAGCTTTAGTAAGAAGAAAACTTCTCTTTACCAACGTATGTAATTAGAGGCTTTCTGTCATTCTTTTAGAATATATTAGAAGACTTTTTTTTAATGGGGATATAATTTACATGTTCTCTTAGACTTATCTAAATACTTAGAGGCTCATCCTTAATATACTTCTCCATGCTAAACAAAGTATACCACTCTTAGAAGACTCTGCAAATCTTCATTGTGGACTAACCATAGCATTTTCCATCTTGAGTCTCAGAATTTCATTTGTTCTTGAAGAGTTCTCATAAAGTAGAAGGAATGCATTTTTGGAAATCAGGATAACTGAATTTATTGAAGATTGTCACTCTTACCTCCTTAGGATACCTTGTTTCATTGCTTGTCACTCTGGACTTGTGTTTCCTCATCTGGAATTCCAGGTAGTTGGGGTTGATCAGTGGAACATCAGAGGCTCAAAGAAGACATATCAGGGAAGCTGCCTCTTTCAAACATAGCAGCTCAGCTCTTATCCATATTGACTCTTTGCACTTCCAAGTACTATTTCCTTTGAGTCATCTCATGATGAAATATGTTTAAATAACTTGCAGTAGAATAGATAATAATGTTCCTTCTGTCTTAAAATCAATGAATAAATCACACTTCCCTTTTGACTACTAGTATACATCTAAACTTCTCAGTCTGACATTAAAAACCCTCCCCAATGCAATTTTCTCTTTTGTACTTCCTCCCACCACAGACAGGCACATCTCTTACAGCCAAAGCACACACCTCAGCCTATTTTATACAGTGACAAATGCCGTGGATTCAGAGTGAGCAGACTTAGGTTTTTGTTCCAGTAAGGCCACTTTTTGGATACATATCAACTTTCCTAACCTTCGAATCCTGCAAAAATAAAATAAAGCAATAATAAAGTCCTGATTTTCTCTTTTATTTACCATAAAACAATATGAGGTAGGAACAATTATTATGTTTTTTTTTTTTTTTTTTTTTTTTGATGCAGTGGATGAGGGTTAGAGAAATTATGAAACTTGCTTAAAGACTTTTGACAGGTTCATAATTCACGCTGCTGATCACCATCTTCTGCATCCCCTCCAAGAATTTTACATTCTGCATCACAACATTGTTGTGAAGATCAACGGTAGTAACAAGCATGAGATTCTATGTAAGCACTATTGAAATATTATTCATCATGGTTATTTTTCATCCCTATAAGCTGCTGACTTCCTGCTACTTCTGACCATGCCCTATGCCATCAACTAAATCCATCACCATTCACCTCATGTCCTCCCAATGTTCCCTCTTGCCATCATAACCTTGAGGGTTTGTTACATGCACCTGTATAGTTTTGTACTGTGTTGGCAATAATTAAATTATCTTCTCAGCTAAATTTTTATATCAATTTCATGTTGGTCTTATCTCTTTATGTGGGTGCTTAAGCATAGTTAATTTAGTCTCATTTCACTAAATTCTTAATACTGTGCTGTGTACACACTAGTCATTTAAGTAAACCCATGAAATTGAATCCATACAAAGAAAACTGCATTTGCATTGAACTATGGGTGCCCAACCACAGTGGTGTAAATCCCTGCCTCCCTAAATGAGCTGGTTGTTGTGAGAGCTTAGCTGTTGTTCCATTGGCATCTAGGCTCAAAGTCCAATTTTCATCCTTACCATTTACAATAATAGACATGCATTAACCAAACCCATCTGCTAAACCATACTTTGGACTTTCAGTTCAGGTTTGAATCATTGCTATCAGATCCTCTCTATAACATTTATTTTTCTTTCTGTAATGAGTCCCAGTGAAAGACCATTCTTCACAGTACTGTTCAAATGAAGAAGTGGGGAATTACATTTCCTTCAATTGTCGATTACCTAGACAGTAAATATTTCTAAAGTTCAATAGTGTGGCAGACAGTTTGGGAGATACAAGTAAATGTCATGTCCTTAAAGATGGAAACAGAATAAGCATAAATGAAACAATGTGCAATCAATATAAGTTACAGAATTGAAAGATATCAGTGTGACCTATCCATTTTAAAGAAGATGAATGTGTTAGGCCTTGATATGAGAATTTAGAAAATTGAAAGAATGTGAACAATAAGGGCATCATCATGACTATGCATGAAAAGAGAAAGGGCAAATGTGGTGTATGTAGCCAAAGATATGGACTTTGACATCACATAAACTTGACTTTGCTATGGATCTTCCAGGGATGAAATAGACTAGAAGTTAGACATTTGCTCTGATTTTCAGTTCTTGTTTTGTTTTCAGTATTATTATATTACACATATAAAGTGTCTGGTATTATGGTTTAAAATTTAATGTTTTAACTTATAAACATTAAAGTATACTAAAAATGTAGTATAGACATTCAGACATTAAAATTACTGTCATATTGTGGGCATATCATAAAACTTAGTTGCATACACTCCTAGGTGCAGGTCGCCTTGGGTAGATGTGTCTAGCTAGACCACAGTTCATTTTGGGAAAATGTAGTGAGAACTTTAGTCTTAACTCAATCTGTAAAATTCCTGATTCTTCTTCTAAGTACCTACTCTATGTCTGACAACCTCTCTGTGCCTCAGTGCCTCTGGGAAATTAATGTTTTGTATCTAAAATGGTGGTTCTAAGTATTAAATGATTTTTTAATCATTTGGATGCTTGAAGCAGCATCCCATTTCTTTACCAGGATAAGGAGATTGATGCCAATCACCATTTTAAAACAGATCCTCTATGATGCCAATCACCATTTTAAAACAGATCCTCTATCTTTAGGTTTCCAACAAATGTGTCTACTTCTATTAAACATATAGTTGACAAGTAGGATATCATGACTCATCAACCCTTATCAGTATGCAAGATTTGAATTGACTTTAAAAGTCAAATCTTCAAAAAACATTTTCTAAAATAGCCTGCAGTTCTAACCAAAAAGGAGTTGTTTGAATAAAACTGAAGGGTTTTTAAGTGCTATTTTTATAAATTATAAAAGTAAAGCATGGCCCTTGGAATGGTAGACTAATTGAAAGTTTAAAGTCAAATGGCCACTCCCAACCATGAGCACTCAGTCAACGCTGTTTTACCAGTTCAGTTCATGATCTACAGATATGCATTTTCATTTAGATTTATTGTATATGTACATTCATTTATATATCTTACACTATAAAAATATGTAAACTTTTCCATTTTATAAAAAATATATAAAATATGTAAAATTTTCCATTTTAATTGCTATTTTTCCATTTTATGGTTGCACCATAATTTATTTAACCAGCTCATTTCTGCCTGATATTTATATTATTTATAATACTCTGCCTTATACACTGCTGTAATGAAAATAACTTTACAGACATTTTTACTTAGTAGGTTTGAAATTTCTGCAGAAATTCCTGGAAACATAATCACCAAGTTAGATTATGTGTATTTTAACTTTAACATGTTTTGTAACATTACTCTCACAAAATTCTATACCAGACTTTTTCCCCAACAATAGTATACTAAAAGGTCATTTTCCCCTACAACCTTACTAACTAAATATTATCAATCTTGGTTATGTTCACCAAACAATACGGTGAAAAATAACTCATTTTAAATTGCTTTCATTCAGTCATTCATTCATACCTTCATATAATTTCACTGATGCCATAAACAAGATGACATAACAAGAAATTTTATGGTTATCCAGATAAAAACAAGTAAAGTGCAAAGCAATATTTATAGGGACATACTGTCTATATGCAGATATCCATATCAAACTAAAACAATAACAATAATAATAATAACAACTATAAATTGCTAAGCATCTGCCATGGACCAAGCATTTTGCTAGTTACTTTACACATGTTATATCATTTAATCCTCACATCTGCATATGATGAGGCACATTGTACAGCTGAGAAAGAATAAAATAATTAATTTCCTCAAGGCCATACAGTTAATAATTAACAGACCCTGGACTTGAATCTAGGAATTTGACTTTGCAGTAGGCATGTTTTTCCTGCATCTGAATATTTTATGGAGATAAATAATTTCTCCAATAAAAACATGGATAATAAGTGGTGCTAGCAATTGTTTAGTGGGTGCCTTTGATTATCATCAATGAACCATCAATGGTCCTCTGTCCTTTGGAAAATGTATTCCCCAAGTACATGCAACATCAGTAGTACATGTCTCTTATCAAGGCCTTTAGACAGGCTATTTTTGTTGGTAAGTCTCCATAATTTACTTTGCTTTTCTTGAAAGATGAGAACTGGTTAGTGGAGATGGATTATCTACAATAGCATCTTTATAGAACAGAAATTATTATACCATTTTAGATACAAAAGTTAATGTTTTCTTGGAATTCTTTGGAATGGGAGAGGGGCTTAATCCATAAACAGCCTTTCATGATTTCACCATGCTATCTCCAAGCAAATTATATGCATCTCCCCCAATATCACCCCTGCAGTGATAGTTCATTCCCAGGGGCAAAGCTTCACTGGAGCCAGGCCAAGCTAATGCTTCACAAACACAAAACAAAATCATGGCATTAACCATACAATTAGTTGTCCCAGAACTCTGTCCTTTAAGAAGAGAATAGCCACACAATGATCCATCCACCTGATCATATGGATGAAGAAAAGGCAATATGATTATTTCTTGGCCACCAGCAAGTAGCAGGACTGAATTTTTCAATCACCTAATTTAGTATTCATTTCACATAAGACTATTACTAAAATTATGTCAATCTGTCTACAGGATAGTTACCTTTATTAAAGATTAAAAACATGTATCACAGCCAAAAAAAAAAAAACTAAATTCTATCTTATTCATAACAAATAATATTCTCAAATAATGTGTTTACAATTTAGAAATATTTTGGGTTATAGCCTTCATTCTTTTTCTACCTTCAACAATAAAATACTATGCTATATTTACAATTGACTTCACAGGCTATATTATAATTGGTTAATTGACACATTTGAGCTAACATCTTGAGAACTCTCTTGAGAGAGAAGATTCTCAAGTTTACAGAGCATAATCCTCATAGGTGATGAGCTGACCTCTACAACTGGATCATCTTACTAAAACTCTGAGATTACTCCACATTCTTGTGTAAACATTCAGACATGTGTCAGGGAATTCTTTCTCAAGCATTTTTTTTCTTTATCACACCCTAAGGAGTCTTTTTAGTCATTTTTCCTAATCAACCCTCTCAGAATATTTAATACCATAGATATACTCTATACCTATTTATGTTGTGTATATATATGTGTGTTTGTGTGTGCGGTTTATATGTAAAAACAGAAAAAAAAAACTGGTCATTCTTCAACAGCCAATTTTTACCCTCTTGGGAGAGATATCATCCTCATTTCAAATGCATGCATTTAGGAAACCTAACTGTAGAATAAAGAAAAGGTAACGTCATCCTTTAAAGTTGGACATAATTAAAGTTCTAGCTGTGTTTCAAACAACTACCAAAATCTAGTAATTCTCTTCTGCTTCAACCTTTTTTTAATCATACTTATCACTAACAAAATCATATTATTTATTTATTTTTTACTTGTTTATTATTCCCACCAGACTTTAAGTTCCACACAAACTTGACTCTTGTCTGTATTTTTAAACACTGTATACCCAGTCCCTAAAACTGTCTGGCACACTGAAGGCACTGAGAAACATTTATTTTATATATGAAATCATTCAAAATTTCCTAAACTTAATTGACCACAGAGCCGTATCTCATTACATTTTTTAAGTAATATATGTGAACACACTATGGAATAATAATGTGAAAATCCCTAAATAAATAATATTTAGCTCTTCAGTGCATTATTCTCATGGTCAAATAGAGTATTGAGTCCCTCTATAGTTAAGTTGCTTATTTTTCCTCCAAACATCACTCTTATTCTCGTGTTGCCTTCTTTGAAATTCAACCATAAATGATTTATTCTTTGAACTCACCGTATCCCATTTTTTAAATATGCATATATTTATTAAGGGTTATACATCTGTGGGAATGAAAGTATCAGATGGCTTTCCCTGATACAAGGGGAATAAGAGAATATAAATAATCTGGGAAGCTTATGTCAAAGGAAAGTTGAAGGGAAGAAAACAGAAACTCCCAAAATAAGGGAAAGAGGCACAAGAATAATCTTTACAATGTAGCCAAGGACCTGTTCAGTGTTTGGATATTTCTCATCATGATAAGAAACAGTAGGTGAAGTGGAAGAATAATGAGGCAGAGTCTAAGGGACTGGAGATTTTTGTGTAACATCAATAACCTCATTTTAAAGAGCTATCTAATGATATGTGCTATTAGATTTAACAGTGCTAAGCTATGGAAAGAACCTGACAAAATGTATGCTTGATAATTGACCTTCAACAATGATTAGACTTCTCTCAAATAATCCACACTAATTTGACTGAATTGAATTTTCAGATTAAACCAAACTATCCTCACACATCAGATTCAAATATTAATTATCATATTCATTTTTATGAGAAAATATACATATTTCCATTTGTGTTGTTTTATTTTCAAAGTACCAGGAATAATCAGGTGGACGTTGGTCTCTATGACAGATTGTTGTTAGTGCACAAAGAAATATCTAATTCCTTAACATGATTCCTAAACAGCAAGATTCCAGCTATTGAGAATATCAGATGGCTTTACATTTCCTACTTCAGTTCCTACATATTCCAAATTTGCTGTTGAACATTTAAAATTTGTGTCTCATT
Source organism: Tolypeutes matacus (assembly GCA_026826555.1). Lineage (NCBI taxonomy): Eukaryota > Metazoa > Chordata > Mammalia > Cingulata > Chlamyphoridae > Tolypeutes > Tolypeutes matacus. The sequence continues at coordinate 125,474 of JAKSZT010054259.1, read as the reverse complement.
AATCATATCACTCCTTCTTTCACTTGGTTTCTCCCCTGAAACACAGTCATTGGTCTTGGTTTCTCTCTTCAAATTCTTCCTCTTGTGTTAAAGTCAGAATGGCATTTCCTCAAAACATCTGTACTTAATGTTGGCTCTCTATCATCTCTTCTCTAACATTCTTAAGGCAAAATGAACCATGAATCATTTAGTCTAGATTCTCTTGAAATGTCTCACCAGCAATTACAAGCTTGGCCATTTGAGTCAATTAACTGCTGATTATATTGTGCCCCAGGCCTAGACCTTTAACAGGTTCTGTTTTTTATGAACTCAAGATAACTATGCATAAGCTAGAACACATAGTCACCCCAAAGAACAGGTCGTTCTTGCTTTGGCATTACTGTATGTTCAAATAATGGAGGAAATAGCTTGAGATAATTAACTCATTTGAGGAAGGGAATATTTGTGAGAAGTAACACAAATTGGAGTATTGTAGTCACAGAAGGTTTGATTCATAAATTATGTAGTAATTTAGAATAACCCTATATTTTCATGTGTATAGAAGAAAATTATCATTGAAAGATACTGTTACATATGAGAAAAAACAGCAACAAATTCGGCATCATCTTTCTAGAATGATAAAATACATTATTAAGAATGAATATAAATTTCTTATCTATAGACATAAACTTACTGCTGTCAACTGTGTTAAGAGAATAAGATTGAGATTAGGAAGACCTTAATTTGAATTCTGTAGCTGAAACTCTTTCTGTGTGACCCAGGCAAGTAAATTACTAAATCCCTCTTGGATTCAGTTTGCTGTAAATGGGGACAGTAACTTTGCAACTATACATTTAATACATGGATTAAATCAGTTAATTGAAGCGATTATGCCTCATAGATAATAAAAAATTCATTTAATGCAAATATATGTATTATACTTATGGAAGGATGACTTTGGAAACTTACCATTTTTGTTGAGATTAAGTAATGGAATGTTTACCCTTATTGCTTTGAATGGTTTCTTAAGTATTGAATATAAACTTCCTTTATATTCAAGAAAAACTGTGCACCATGAGGACATTTGAGTAAATAAGACCAAATTAAAGGTAAATTCAAATTGCCTGACTTACATTTTGTCGCAAGAAAAAATTGACAGATAATCTTTGAATTTTTCCTTTTTTCCTTTAGTTGGTGCCTCTCTTTTTTCTTTTGGGAGATTCATGATAATAAACAACAACGTTAGTGGTTCTTTCACTTCTCAACTGACCACTGACTCCCATATATTGATCCTAGGCTTTCTTCTTTTTTTGCTTCACCAAAGGCAAAGCCAAAATAATGGAAGTTTTGAGGCTAAGGTTCTGTCGAAGAGTGATTTTACTCAAGTAACAAATGTTTGAAGAATTTAGTAAAACAGCATTGAGATCCTGGAGCGAAGACACCCTAGAATCATCAAACTGAAGATTTACAGTTCTTTCCATTGCATATCCTAGAATATGAATATGATACATGAATATTGAATCCTTGGTTAAGTACATAAAAAGCAATTAAATGTAGCTAGTGAAGTTTCTCATCACTATTAAAAGCCCGTAATTTTTATTTTCTTTCTCTTTTTTTTTTTTTTTTTTTTTGGTCAATTACCTGCAAAATTTGATAATCCTCCTTCATATTTACCATTATATTTTTATATATCATCACTTTCTTGGCAGTATAACCAGTCTAAGTTACTCTTGTCTTCAACAAATTCCTCATGGCATTTTTCATCTCTGTTTCTGACTGTGTAAATGATAGGGTTTAACATTGGGATAAGGATTGGAAAAAACAGTCACCAACTTGTCTACCGAGTAGGAGACCATGGGATGCATATAGGTGAATATGCAGGACACAAAAAAGATTACAACTACTGAAAATTGGGAGCCACATATGAAGAGAGCTATGCACTGTCCTTCGGAGCTGTGGGATTTCAGAGAGTGCAGAATGACAACATGGGAAATAAGTAACATGGGCAAAATGAGCAAGCACATAGCCCCACTGTTGGAAGCCACCACATCCCAAGCATGTAGGTGTTATTGCAGGCAAGCTTCAGCAGTGGGAAGAGGTCACACATGAAGTGGTCAATGACATTGAGAACACAGAAAGGCAAATTGATCATGAAGAGAATCTGCACAGTGGCATGGAGGAACCCCCAACCCAGGCCACGACCACTAGGAGGTGGCAGAGCCCCTGTCACATGTTGGTCATATAATGCAGAGGCTTGCAGATTGCCACAGAGTGGTCATAAGCCCTGACAATGAAGAGGATGATCTCTGATTCTCCCAAGAAGTGCTCCATGAAGAGCTGAGTCAGGCAACCACCCAAGGAGATGCTTCTCCTTGGTAAAGCAGGTCAATGATCATTTCGGGGGTGGTGAAGGAGGTGTAGGAGGCATCTATGAAAGACAAGTAGGTGAGAAAGAAGTACATAGGAGCAAAAAGTGTGGGGCTGAGAAAGATGGTGAGGACAATGAGCAGATTGGCCAGCACAGTAAACAGAAAAATGAACAAAAAAACAGTGAAGAGTATCTTCTGCAAGTGTGGATTCTTGTGAGTCCCAAGAGAATAAATTCATTCACACTGTTGGGAGGCATGAGGTGATCCATTCAAGGAGTAACACCTTCCTGACACCTGAATCACTTACAAAGAGAAAAAGAGAGATACTTAACTGTGGAAGGGTTCTAGTCTGAATTCCATAGTATAGAAATAAGGTAGTCACCATAATTGTGGAGTGCATCTTTGGCCCTTTTCACACAAGTAATTGCTTCAATTATTCATTCCCATGTCCTACATGATGCTGTTTCCTTGTCTTAAGACACCTTGCATTTATCATCTATAAAACGTCTTTTATAGGGAAACATTTTATCTAAAATCTACTGAGTAAATATGGGGTTATAAGTGTGCGGAGACCTGGAGTGTTTCTTTGCTCTAATTCTGTTTGACTTTGCTAAGTCATTTCAGTCACCGTGAGCCTCCAAGTCCTCTTCTGCACCTGTGAGCCTAATAATAGGGACTGCAAATATATTTTGTAAGCTCCAAATGCTGCAAACAGTGAAGAGTTATTCCATCTTACAGGAGAATTGACATTGGAACCAACAGCTCTAACTGTGAAAAGAAAGATATTGTCCACAGGACAAAAAATGTCATAAACCAAAGATTAAGGAAATTTGTAAGTAGTTGGAAACACACCTCGGCTCCCTACCACAGCACATGCTATTCACGTCTGTTTCCTCACTGAGCAGAGTAGAATGCCAGAAGTAATGTCTGTGATGCCTGCCACTTATTAAAGGATGAATAAATGCTTGGAGAATTGCCACACTTCTTATATCCACATGTGAAAGAATACACATGCTTTTCAGTCCATAATCCTAGGAGCTCAAGTGATCTTTTCAACCTGCTCTGTTTATCTTTATCCACACTATGAGAAACATTTAAAAAAAAAAAACAACAAGTTTTGAAAGGAGGCAACATCCCAGTTTAATAGTTTGTAACATATTCTATAGGGTAAGTATAGAAATATTAATAATCCCTCTAGGAAAGAGTGTGTTGCCAAGTTATTTGACTTCCAAGTTAATTATAATGCTGGTTAATTAATATGGTTTATTTTACAAAATTATGTTTCCCATACACTTTGGTATATTCCCACTCAGTAAACTTACAATTTCAATAGAAAGGGGTTTAAAAAATGCTTGATAAATTCCACGTTCTATGAAAGATTTTTAAATAAAGGGAACCCTTACATTCAAAGTTTTAAAAAGCATAAGTTTAACCTGGATAACAGAAAGAAGTTTTTTAAGTAAGACAGATAGATAAATAGATGATAGATAGATAGATAGATGATAGATAGATAGATAGATAGCTTATAGATAGATAAAATAGTATATATGTATATATACATACACACATATATACACAAACACATTTATAAAGTCTACCTGTTGCTTACATGTTCACTAATCCAACAATTATTTATTAGACACTTACTATGTATATAAATTTATATTTATGCCTGCAGAGTCATAAAAAGTCCCTGTTAAATGTCTTTAGTACTCCGACTACACCCCCTGTATTTTATTACCAAACAGCAATGGTTCAAACATACATAAGATGAATGATCTTATTAAGTGTTTTATGTTTCTGCTATATGCATTTTCATCCTTTCTCTTCCCATTATCTCTTTACATACATCAGCCATCATTGGTTAAAGGGTATCACATTATTTCTCAAATGGGAGAATCATCCCAATTTGGGGACATATATCCCCCAAAGGAAAAAAAGAGAAATTAAAAAAAAAAAATTACTCTGAAAATCATATTTATTTCTCTTCCAAAAAGAGAGAGATAAAAGCATTTTGTTTTTAATTAGCTAAGATGCAAATCTTAGGCATATGTGAAAAGTGCCATTGCTTCTTTGCAAGTCTCTTGTACTAGGTTGATCTGCAAAAGGGTATGGTGCTCCAAAAGTAGAAATAAGATATTATTTACAAAAATCATTTAGAAATATCAATGAAGAAATAGAAATAACTGTCTTTTTTTCCCTTTGAAACAATAATATTCATTCTAAGAATAGACCATAAAGGAAAATATTTTTAAAAGGGAAAATCATTATTGACAAATATGTTCAATAAAATTATTAGTTGCTAAAAGTTAGAAAATGCCTGGATGGTCCAACATTAGAAAAATAGTTAAGTAAAAAGAGTGCACTGCTTCCAACAGTGTGTAGATTTTAAAAGAAATGTTTTTAAATATTATGTAATATTGTAGGAAAATTCTTATCTTGTAATATGAAGTAGGAAAATCTGGAAGTAAATTTGAGTTCATAATATGATTGTAAGTTAAATACATATCAATAGGAAAAAAAAAAGTAAAAAGATCCCAAGATGCTACTTGTAATTTGGTGAGAATAGGTTGATTCTCTTTTCCTTGATGCTTGCATGCTGGCAGTATTTAAACTTAAAATTGTTGGTGCCCCAGTGAGTTAGGGTATAATTATACTGTTTTTAAGGTCCATTTAAATCTAGGATTTATGTATAATCATATGATTTCTGGAAATAAAATTCTCACCTATGAACTTCTTTGAAACAGTTCCATGCCAGGGCTCTGGGCAGCTGTTAGTTAACACAGAAAGAAGTAAAGTAAGATTTAAATGCCAACTAGCTCAGCTACAATAAGTCTCCTTGTTGATTTATAAATGGTACCTGTGGATAATACCTTTCCCTTGGGTCTTAAAAGTGCTCCCACAGGGAAGCCGCTGTGGCTCAATCAGTAGGGCTCCCGTTTTCCATATGGTCAAAGTTCATATTTATCACTTCCTTCTTCCACTACCCATTCCATGTTCCCATTACTCTCAGCAAACACTTCAGCTGGCCATGGTTCTTTGCCTGGTGGGGTGACCCAAACTTTCATCCCTGAAGATTCTGGGCCATTGTTAGTCCTGCTTGGATTGGGTTGTTGCAATTTTCCATTAACTTTAATCATGGGGCATGTCAGTACTAAGAGACACCCTAGAGGAGCTTCTGTATTCTAGGCAAACCTTCTTTACACTTATTATGTACAAGCAGTCCTACTTCCCCTTGATAATCAGGATCAATCACCTCAGCCAGTATAGTAATCCCCTTCTTTGCCTGTTGATAAAGAGGTAAGAGGAGTCCAAAGTGGCCAGGTAGCAGTCTTAACTTCCATTTCAAAGGAATCATTGTTATGTTCCCTGGTGGTAGCACTCCTTCTTTTGGAACTAAGACTTGTAGACCAGTAGAGCTTAGGGTTGCAGGGACAGGAAGCAAAAATTTTCCTAGTGGGTCACTAGTGGTAACAGTGAGTAGTACCACTCCCCTTTTCACCCCCTTGATTCCTGGCTCCATGAATACTGGCTATGGGAGAAACGGTACCATAGAATGGATGCTGATTTAGAGCATATACAGCATCCTGGAAAACACTGCCTCAGGCCTGCATGGCATTGCCACCTAGTTAGTGCTGTAATTGAGTCTTCAAAAGGCCATTCCACCACTCTATCAATCCAGCTGCTTCAGGATTATGGGGAACATGGTAAGACTAGTGAATTCCATGGGCAGATACCCATTCCCACACTTCATTTGTAGTGAAATGGGTTCCTTCATCAGAAGCAATGCTGTTTGGAATGCCATGGCAGTAGATAAGACATTCAGTAAGTCCATAGATGGTAGTTTTAGAAGAAGCATTGTGTGCAGGAAATACAAACCCATATCTGGAGTACATTAAAGCAAATCACTGCCCCTACCATGGTGGAAGAGGTCCAAAGTAATCAACCTGCCACCAGGTAGCAGGCTGATCACCTTGGAGAATGGTGCCATATCAGAGACTGAGTATGGGTCTCTGCTGCTGACAGATTGGGCACTCAGCAGTGGCTGTAGCCAAGTCAGCCCTGGTGAGGGGAATTCCATGTTGCTGAGCTCATGCACAACCTCCATCCCTATCTCCATGATCACTTTGTTCATGAGCACATTGGGCAATGACAGGAGTTCCTGGGGAAAGAGGCTCAGCGTTAGCCACAGAGTAGGTCATCTTAACCACATGATTATTAAAATCTTCCTCTGCCAAAGTCACCTCTGGTGAGCATTCACATGGGACACAAATATTTTCATTTTTTGCCCACACATATAGGTCTATCCACACATCTCTTACACAGACCTCTTTGTCAACAATTTTCCAATCATGTTCTTTCCAAGTCCCTGACCATCCAGTCAAACCATTGGCAATAGCCCATGAATTAGTGTACAAATTCACCTCTGGCCATTGCTTCTTCCAAGCAAAATGAACAACCAGATACACTGCTCAAAGCTCTGCCCACTGGGAGGATTTACCCTCACCACTGTCTTTCAGGGATGTCTCAGAGAAGGGTTTCAGTGCTGCAGCTGTCCACATTCAGGTGGTAACTGCATATCATGCAGAAGCATCTGTAAACCAGGCCCAAGATTTCTCTTCTTCAGTCAAGGGATTGTAAGGGACTCCCCAAGTGGCCAAAGCCATGTGCTGGGAAAGAGAAGGTAACATGGCTAGGGTGGTGACCATGGGCATTTGGGCTACTTCCTCATGTAACTTCTTTGTGCCTTCAGGATCCTCTCAAGCCCTGTCTCATATATACCAGCCCACTTTATTATGGAGTGTTGCTGTGCACACAAAACTTTATGGTTTGGTGGGTCAGACAATACCCAGCTCATGATAGGTAACTCAGGTCTCATTGTAAATTGATGGCCCATGGTTAAGCAATTAGTCTCTACTAAGGCCCAGCAGCAGACCAATAGCTGTTTCTCAAAAAGAGAGTAGTTATCTGAAGAAGATGGCAAAGCTTTGCTCTAAAATCCTAATGGTCTGCATTGTGATTCTCCTATAGAGGCCTGCCAAAGTCTCCAGACAGCATCTCTATTTGCTACTGAATCTTCCAGCCCCATTGGATCTGCTGGATCATATGGCTGAAATGGTAGTGCAGCTTGCACAGCAGCCTCGACTTGTTGCAGTGCCTCCTCTTGTTCTGGTTCTCAATAAAAACTAGCAGCTTTTTCTGGTCACTGGGTAAATAGGATGGAATAGTACATCCAAATGAGGAATGTCTTGTCTCCAAAATCTGTGGAGACCAACTAAGTGCTATTCCCTTTTTTTTCAGTCTTTGGAGGGGCTGGATGCAAGAACTTATCCTTCACTTTAGAAGGAATATCTCGACATGCCCCATAACACTGGACACCTAGAAATTTCACTGAAATAGAAGGCCCCTATATTTTTGTTGGATTTATTTCCTATCCTCTCTATGCAAATACCTTACCAATAAGTCTAGAGTCTTTGCTAGTTCTCGATCACTAGGTCTTAATAATGTGATATCATCAATATAATGGAGAAGTGTGATGTCTTGTGGGAGAGATTGATGATCAAGTGTTCCTGTGGACAATATTATGACATAGGGTTGGAGAGTTGATATACCCTTGAGGAAGAACAGTGAAGGTATACTGCTGGCCTTGCCAGCTGAATGCAAACTATTTCTAGTGGTCCTTACTAATGGCAATTGAGAAAAAAGCATTTGCCAGATCAACAGCTGCATACCAGGTACCAGGGGATGTATTGATTTGTTCAAGCAATGATACCACGTCTGGGACAGCAACTGAGATTGGTGTCACCACTTGGTTAAGTTTATGATAATCTACTGTCATTCTCCAAGATCTATCTGTTTGTTGCACAGGCCAAATAGGAGAGTTGAATGGAGATGTGGTGGGAATCACCACCCCTGCATCCTTCAGATCATTGATGGTGGCCCGAATCTCTGCAATCCCCCCAGAAATCTGGTATCGCTTCTGATTTATTATTTTCCTAGGCAGATGCAGTTCTAGTGGCTTCCACTTAGCCTTTCCTACCATAATAGCCTTCACTTCACAAGACAGGGATCAATGTGGGAATTCTGACAGGTATTGAGTATGTCTATTCCAATTATGCATTCTGGAACTGGGGAGATATCCACAGAATGGGTCCAGGGACCAACTGGACCTACTGTGAGATGGACCTGAGCTAAAAATCTATCACTCATCTGACCTGAATAAGCCCTTACTCTGACTGGTGGACCATAGTGACGTTTTGGGTCTCCTAGAATTAATGTCACTTCTGAGCCAATGTCTAATAATCCCCCAAATGTCTGATCTTTTCCTATTCTCCAATGCACAGCTACTCTGGTAAAAGGCTGTAGGTCTCCTTGGGGAAGTGTGGGAGGAAGATTAACAGTATAAATTGTTGGCAGTTTAACAGGATCCTTCCCCAAGGGGACCTGGCCTTCTCCTCATTCATGGGGCTCTGTGACTGTAAACTCTCATGTCTGGGAATTGATTAATGGGCCATGATTCTCTGCATCTGTAATTTGAGTTAGTTTTTCTTTCACTAGACCTAGAACTCTTCTGCTTATACAGAACCAGAAGAAATGTAGTAGACTGACCATCTATTTCAATTCTAGGTACTCCATGATCTATTAGCCAATGCCATAACTCTGTGCAACTCAGACTATTTTGAATGCTGCTTTGAATCTGCCTTTCTTTGTGGTAGCCATGCCCACCTTGAATTTGGCTATTAACTGCAGATACTTGACTTTTAGCAGACCAAGATCTAATCATCCCCATAATGTTTAAGGATTATAATTCCATTACAACCCTCCCTACAGTAATATCTGGACTACAGAAAAAAGCAACCCTAGTGCACTTCAGGGAAGAGAGTTATTCTTACAAACTTATTCATAACAGTCCTGGTTAAAAGTGTGTCCTCTGGACATTCCTGGAGTGGGTGGGCATGTCTTAAATGGAAAATCCATTCTAGCATTCCAATCTCTCTAAGCCTTTGAATTCCCTCTTCTGCTGTGTTCCAGGGAAAATCAGGTATCTCCTCCTTAGACATGCTACATCATCTTTTGGCCCATGTTTCAGTCAGGCACTCCAACAAATTGTTAGAGCTCTTTTTTTTTTTTTTTTTTTTTTTTATTGTGGGTAAAAATCTAAATTTTCACAATACATACCAACACTTGCAAAATGATATATAAATATAGAGAGAAATCAGGATAATACATATGGGAATTGATACTAATGTATGGGATAATGGTGGAAGGAATATAAAGCTGGATAGGTTAGAGCTCTTTTTAACACCTTGATCTACAGCATTGAATCAAGAATTTCTGCTTAGTTCACCATTATCAATAAATTCAGCCTTATCCAGCTTTATATTCCTTCCACCATTATCCCATATCTTAGTACCCATTCCCATATGTATTATCCTGATTTCTCTCTATATAAGTTGGAAAACTCATGCAGTTATTTCAGAGTATACTTCCTCATGGGTCACACCTTGTATTTCACCTTTGGGGGCTTGTGATTTTTAGTCTAGTAATAAGTCTCAAAGAGAACAGGGGTGGTGGGTGTAGATAAGGAGAAGGATTAGAAATGTCTTGCAAGCTACTGACCTCAGGGCATTCCTTTGCATTATTTTCTGGTGAGATGGGATTAATCTCTTCAAGTGGGGGTTAGAAGGCAGATTCCTCAGGGCAAGTTAGAGGTTGGGCATTGCATGAAAGAGTTGGGCTGGTACCTCCTCAGGGCTAGGAGAAGGTCCAGATTCCCTAGGGCAGGTTGGAGGCTGGGTGATAGAAAGCTGACAAAGTGTGGTCTTCACAGGGCAGGACATCCCAGGTTTATCTGGTAAAGTCTCATCAGAATTTATGGTTTCAGTGTCCCTGCCAATATTATCATCCCATGTGTCTCCATCCCAATCCTCTGGGTTCCACTCCTTTCCAATCAATGCCTTCACTTTAACTGCAGATACCCTGTGGGGTTGAGATTTTAGTTTCCTTTGTAACTGTGCTACTCATGCAATGTGATGTGAGTTTGGTTCTCTGATTCTCAAGCTTGTGGATACAGGAAAGAAGGTTTTCTTTCAGAGCACACATAGAATCTTTCACATTATTTATGGAGCCATGGTGTGTTTAAGTTGCAAATTTGAAGCCTTTAGCTCATCTCTTTCTTTTGTAGTTGTATCCAGAGTATCTATGAGGAGTCAGCCAACACCATTATACATTTTGACTTCATAAAACTCTGTTAAGGTGTTGAAAACACTCTCACCCAGATCCTAGCCCCTTATAAGCAAGGATGTAGGGGAATCCAGTGATGATATTTTGCTTATCTCCATTGCCAACTCATGCCATGGACTGTTAGTGGCCTCTTCATTATTGGAAAGGTAAAAATTAGTACCCTTGAATCCAATTAGAGTAGAGAGCCAATTGAAAAACTTCTAGAACCACTTGAGACAACCCATGTTTAAGATTCTATTCCTCAAGAACCACTCCTGGTACCAAGCTGTATTAGTCAGGGTTCTATAGGGAATAGAATCAATAGGAGATATCTGTAAATAGTATGAGATTTTATAAGATTCTCTCACATGACCTTGAGGATGCACAAGTCCATGTTCCGCAGGCACACTGCAAACCAAGGGCTCTGATAAAATCCTGTGAAAGTCCTTGGTGAGTTTCTGGGAGATGTTGGCTGTCTAAAGAGAGCTAGAATATTCTCTTTGAATGCTGAAATCACTTTCCCCTTTAAGGCATTCACCTGGTTGGATAAAAACCATGGCTGAGGGCAATCTCCCTGGTTGATGGTATATGTAAACAGCCATCTGTGCAGTAAACTCACTGATGACTAAAACCCATCAGCCCATAAATGTCCTTGTATTACAATTAGCCCAGTGCTTGCTTGACCAAACAACTGAGCACAATTGCCTGGCTGAGCTGACACATTATCCTAACCATCACATATGGTATCTGAATATATCTCAATAAAACTGCTTAATAAATACATAGTAATTGTACAAGAATAACCAGAAATAGCAGCTATGTACAGCAGGTGAAACAGCGAGATTAAGAGGGGAGGAATTTCCCTGTTTGTTGTTTATTATTATTGTTAAAATAATGAAAATGCTTTATTAATGATGGAAGTGATAAACACACAACTTTATGATTATTTAACTATATGATTATACCAAATACCATTGATTGTACACTTTGGATAAATTGTATGCTTTATTAATACTTATCAATAAAATTGATTTATTTTTAAAAAATAGGGTGAGTTGGGGGAAAAATACACCAAATGTAAGATATGGATTATAGTCCATATTTTGACTGTGCTCTTGCATAGTTTGTAACAAATGTATCACAACAATGCAAGGTGTTGTTGTAGGGGTGATGTATGGGATCCTTGTATGATGCATCTTTATTTTGTAAGTTCACAACTTTTACTATGCAATTATTGTTTATGTGTGTTCATGAATGAATGATATACTTTAATAAAAAATTTTTAAAAACATGAATATGGGTGATATTGCATATATAAGACTACATTTACAAAATATAAATACAAATATACTAGATAGAAGGAAAAAGAATAGCAGCTGAGTACGGCAGGCAAGGCATAGATAGATTGTGAGGTGATAAGTTTTGCTCATTTGTTTGTTTTTGTTTATTATAACTATTGGAATAATGAAAGTGCTCTGGGAATGAGTGAGGTGATGAATGCACAAATATGTGATTACATCAAATACCATAGGTTGTACTCTTTGGATAGATTTATGCTTTATTAATATGTATCAACAAAATTAATTTGTTTAAAAGAAAAAAAATACATGCTCATAAGTCTATAGTTGGACTGTAGCTTGAATAAGCCAGGCAGAACTCAAATGAAAGTGAAGAAAATGTTTTTTGGAAGTGAGTAGAAATTTTAGAAATAATACTGTCTTTAGCACATAGAAATAGAATACATGCTTTTTAAACTGGATGATCTAAGAAGATTTCTAGGTAAAGTTTGAAGGTGTTTCTCAGCTTATTCTATTTGCTACTAGTAAAATGCTAGGAGAGAGTACCATGCTAAAGAAAGAGCTACTAAACATTAATGAATCAGGATTGAAGAATTTGAAAATAAAACTATTTCTTATTCACAGCTTCTTTCTGTGGATGTGGCTTTTACCTATTGTAGCAAATTCCAATAATATTCATGGGCAACATACAAAAAATTTACAGAAAATATATTAGTTTGGGCAAAAAGGAACAGTCATTCAAAGTCAACTTTGGACCTCTATACTTCTATACATAAAGAGTAGCCTGACAAAAATACTAATCTACAAACACAAGTTATATATTATGGAGAAGAATAGATAATTAAAATGCAGATCAAGAGTTCAATGGGAAGAAATGAAAGTCATGGCAAATCACTCCCAAAACTATGATTCGGCAATAACCAAGGCACTGGCAACAATATGTGTCTGGCTGACTTTCAGAATTTCTATAGAACATTCACTTCTGTGTGGCTCTGTGCCTTATGTTTTTCCCTGTTTTTAACATGTATCTGTAAAAGTTTTACCATGCCACTGTATGTTGGTGTTCGGGTAGGACAGGTACTTTTCTCTTTAGTTCACATGTCTTACAATTGAAATGAATGAGACTCAAAAAGCTGCATCCAAGAAACCATACTCAGGAGTATCATCCACACCTAGACTTCATTTAGATGATGAGATATGGACCATAAGCCTGATTCTGATGCTAAACCTAATGTGGCTGGAGAGGGGTCTCTGGAGAAGGGTAAAGTGTGTATTTTATTTGTGGGACAGATGTGTGTTATTGTGGCCAGAGGGCATTTGGCAGATTGTATATCAATGACAATATACCTGTTTTTTTGTTTTTTTTTTTCATTGTGGGTAAAAATCAAAATTTTCACAATGTATACCAACATTTGCAAAATGATATATAAATATATATGCATGTAATGTGCATTTGCTTACAAAAATGTTATTTATATATATATATATATATATATTTTAAGAGGTGCTTAGATTACCCAAAATATTACACAGAACCCACTGGGATTCCCATGTTGCCCACTTCCCACACCTCCCACCACATCCCACACAAACATCTCCCACAAATGTGGCCCATCACCCTCAATGGACTTACACATCCTGGGGCCTTGCCACCAACCATAGACCACAGTTCACACCGTAGATCACACTCTCTCCCATACAGTTCTGAGTGGTGTGTGATGATTTAAAATGGCCTACATCCATTGCCACAATGGTACTCAGGACAAACTCCAAATCCCAAAGAAGCCCCTGTATTTCAACTGCTCGTCCCCTCCCTGTCCCAAAAGTGTCAAGTGGCCACTGGCTCCACTTCATTGTTATAATTTCTTCCATTGCTATGCTCTTCCAGAGCATTTCCACTTCCCCATCAAGAGGTGGAGTTTATGCCTTCTCTCTTTGAACCTAGGAGGAACATTATTACTGTCTTGACTAAGAGTTTGCCAGAAGTGAATCTGTGTGACTTCCAAGGTTATGTTAATACAGCTTCTGTATGGCTCACTGTCTTGGGGCACAAGGATTCTAGAACTCTGAGTAATCATGTAAAAAAGACCCACCACCCTGAAGCCACCATGCCTGAGAGGCCATGCAGAGAGAATGCGTAGAGCTAGAAGGGAGATGCCCAAGGAACACCACCTATTCCAACCCCCACCGTGCAAGGCTTCTAAGCCCAGGCACCCGGCATGCAAGTAAAGAAACCTTTTAGATGACCTCACCCCGGTCACTTTCTGACTGCAGCCCCCATGAAAGACCCTGAGCCAGAAGCCTCTAGCTGATCTGCTCAGGAACTCCTGACCCACATAACTTATCTGAGATAATAAATAATTGTGTTTTTTTTAAAGCCACTTAGTTTTGGAGTGATTTTTTAATAGAGCAATAGTATCTGAAACACTATAGTAATTTAGACAGTGTGGTTTTAACACATGGATAGACAAACTAAACAGAATTGAAATTCAAGAAACAGAGAAATGCAAATATACAATAAATTAATATATGGAAGTGGTGGCATCACAGGGTAGTGGAAAATTGAATGGTTATTCAATAAATAGGGCTGGGACAGTTTAGTTATTCTTATGAGATAAAAAGAAAGTACATCTTCACCTCACACCAATATCTACAAGTTAAAATGCTGTATGGATTAAAGCCATAATTGTAAAAAGTGAAATTTTAAAATTTCTAGAAAAAAAATTTCTTTTTCAAACTCAGTGCAATGAAGGACTTTGAGAAGTAGTTGCAGTGACCTTTCTTCCTGAGCCTTGCTTCCTTGTCTCTGGATCACAGCTTAGGTAGTGAATGCTTGATCTCAAAAGTGCCTACTCCTCTTTCCAAATGCCAACTCATCCAACCTATCTATTAATTACATTAGCTCCTAATTCCCTATATTGGGTTATTTTCTCATTAAAACATCTACAATACTTTCGATTTCCTTCACTGATAGATAAATTACATTACTGGCATTTAAGTACATTTAAGTGAATTTAAGTTATAAGTAGAACAAAAGGATGAGGGAAAATTCCAATTTTACACTTTACTACATATATTATGGATACATTTCTCAACAAGAAAAAGTAAAAAAAAAAAAAAATGATCCTTGTAATACGAATTTATATCTGCAAAAATGCTACGGTGCAATTATATATGGGAAGATGCCTTTGATTTTATCACTTAAGTAAATGAGAACATATGTTTAATTTACAAGGTGTCCGAATGCCATTTGTTGTTTAAAACAAAAGAAGACAATCTGTTCCCATATATTTAACAGCCATTGTGTTTTTAACATTTGTACCTAGAGAGTTTAAAGTAACGCAAGCGTATTCTAGTGCTCTTTTATGATAAGAATGGCTTATATATGTATTTCAATTATTGGAGGAAGACAATTGATCTATATGTGTATAAAGGGTTTAAATAACTTGCTGTCTAAAGGACAGTCATAATAAATTCACAAAATTAGCATATGCTATCTGGTTATCTTCACTCCATCATAGACTTTTAGAAAGTTAGCATCTAGCATAAGGCTAACAAAGATCATTTCTCATGTGTATATCCTCAACCATTAGCACATGCTGTGAGATTTTAATTTGACCAAGACAATAAGTTTTATTATTAGAATAATTTTTTAACAATCAGAATTTTAAGTAAAATTTTTCTGTACTTGTGTATTAGTCAGCCAAAGGGGATGCTAATGTAAAATACCAGAAAATGATTGGTCTTTATAAAGGGAATTTATTTGGAGCAGAAGTCCACAGTTATCAGGCCATAAAGCTTAAGTTTCTTCCCTTACCAAAGTCCATTGCCTCGTGTTGGAGGAAGACAGCTGCTGATGTTTGCCAGGGTTCAGGCTTCTTGGGTTCCTCTCTTCCTGGGGCTGTGTTCCTCTCTGGGCTCAATGCCTCTGTTTCCTCCACAAGGTCAGCTGTAGACTATGAGGCTCTCTAGGCTTTGCTTCTCTCCACAAGGCCAGCTGTAAACTCTCAGGCGAATAGCTCGTCTCTATCCCTGGGCCTTCTCTCCTTCCTAACGACCAAGCTCCTCCTTCTGCTCGCCTCCCCAGCTCCAGCATCAAAACTCCAACATTCAGAACTGCTCTCTCTGTCTTTTGCCTTGTCTTTTATATTTGATTCCCCCACCCACCAAGGGATGGGGCTCAACACCCTACTGACGTGGCCAGTTAACACCCTAATCATAACTTAATCATGCCCAGGTTAGCAGACTAGTTTACAAGCATAATCTAATACATATATTTTTGGAATTCATAATTACATCAAACTGTCCAACTACTACAACTTGAAATCAAGTAAAAAATTTTTATGCATCAGATAGCATAACATAGTATAATTATATAAATATATAGACATATATATAGACTAAAATATAGGATTAAGTTTGTAGAATTTTCTTGACCCTTAAGGGCTATAACATATTCTACTTTGATAAAGAATACTTTCTATAACTTTCTCAGAATAAGCTAAATAACCCAAATAGAATAATAAAAATACAGTAATGTGCTCACTGATAGTAAAATTATCCCTTACTTCAGTGAAAGAATGAATATGTTCTGAGTGAGGGATGCATCTCTCTTTCAACTAGGGTCACTTTTCTGCACCAAAGTTTCCTTATTGCATTTTTCTTTTCCTCATTTCTTGGGTATATATTAAGAGATTCAACATGCGGGTTATGAAAGTTAAAACCACAGTCAAATATTTATCAATGGGAAAGTTGAAATTGGGCATTGCATACAGATAGATACAGGGAACAAAGAATAAAATAACCACAGCAATATGGGTCACACAAGTGTAGAAGACTTTGTGCTTTCCTTCCAAACCATGTGTCCTCAAGGAGTGTAAGATGACTCCATAGGAGATCAGGAGGATTAAGAAGATGACAGTGCAAATTGCACCCCAATTGGCTGTCATGGAAAGTCCAAAGAGGTAGGTATTGGTACAAGCAAGGTCTAACAAGGGGTACATATCACACAAAAAGTTATCAATGGCATTAGGGGCACAGAAAGGGAGCCGATAGATAAAGAGAAATTGAACCAATGAGTGCAGAAAGCCTCCAACCCAGGCCACCAATAGCATAAGAACAGACACTTGCCTTTTCATGACGACCAAATAATGTAAAGGTTTACAGATGGCCACGTATCGGTCATAGGCCATCACCACCAGAAGAATGGCTTCAGCACCAGCAAATAAATGATCTATAAAGACTTGAGTCATACAAGCCTGGAAAGAAATGGTCTTCCTCTCTTGCAGCAAGTCTATGATCATTTTGGAAGCAATAGCAGTAGAATAGACAGCATCTATTAATGATAAATAGGCCAGAAAAAAGTACATGGGAGAGCCCAGAGACCAGCCGGCCATGACTGTCGTTATGATGAGCAGGTTGCCCACTATCGTCACAATGCAGATGAGTAAGAATGTGACAATGAGAAGTTTTTGGCCCAAAACAAAACATTATTCCTGTTGTATATGAATATACTTAAGCATTAAGACAAGAGAAAGAAAGTATGAATCAAAGAGACTATCATTAAAAGGCTATGAAACAGAGTAATCTGCAATGGCTTTTAGGTTAGAAAACTAGAAAAACAAACTGAAAATATTATTAACACCAGATTTCTGAAAGATTCCTGTCCTATATTAATAAATTTTCATGATCACATAAATTTGGAGCTTAATTCCACTGATCTTATTTTACCTGGATTGTCTTCTTCCTTAGGAAAATGAAAGCATCCACTTACATTTGAGCACTCTTATTTGCCACTACAAACATAAATTATATAGTGTCCTTTATCTTTGCTGTTTTCCAATGAGTGTGGGTATAATTCTTATTAAGATCTCTACATAAATCATGTTTTGATGGATAATCTCCAGTTACCTAAGCAATAGGCAAACAAACTTGAGTTTTTAGAACCAGGCATTTCATAACATATTTAAACTTGATATTTTACATTCTACCTCCTAAAATATTCTGCAAATTATTTGAAGTTCCCTCTTACCTATGGAACAGCAAAAGCAGATATAGGTTGTACTATGAATATGGTTTATTTAGATTGTTTATATACACTTAGCCATTGTAACCCACTGAAGATGCCTCAAGTGGCATATATTCCAATCATCTTCAGGTTCAGAAAAACAAAATGAGAATTTAGTTAATAACAAAAGCAAATGTTTCTGAAATAATATAATTCATGCTGACATTTGTTGAACAAACAGAGTTCTTTGGTCTCTTACTTAAAATAATACCTTAGAAAATACATACACACACTCACACACACACACACACACATATATATGTTTTAATGCTATATTAAAAAATCTTAAGTTATGAGACATAAACTTATATAAGAAGTTCTAACATGAGTTACCCCTTAACTTTGCTGAGGCCCAGTTTCCTCATCTTTTCTATGTAACCCATAATATATTGCAATAAATTAATAAGTATGATAAACTATAATATGGTAATGACAATATATCTTTTGCAGTCTCTTGCACATAGGTTTATAGTGATACTAACTCATTATACTTCTGCATGGTTTAAATTTTAATGTTTTGTGTTTAGAGTGAATAAGGTATACATGGTGAGCTTTTTCAAAGATTATTGTTTGAAATAATGAATTTACCAAATGATGTAGGCATGTGGAAAAGGTACAAAACATATAAAGGACTATAGAATTATAATTTTATGAATTCAGAATACTATTTTATTGCTACCCAGATGAATTAGTGCACACAGGCACACAAATGCACAGGTGCACACACATTCAAACATATATACACTGGGGACATAAATGGAGAAATTTACATTGAAAGAGAAGAAAAAGCAAGCATAATTTTTACTTTTTTTCAATTCTCTGGATGCTCTTGATAGGTTATTTATCCAATAAGATATTTGAGAACTTATCTGTAAACAAGAAACACAACAAATAATCATGTCATGGACTAGAAACACCATAAGGAGAAGCAAAACTGAGAAAAAGTATACCAAAAAAGGGTTTAGGGGGATGGGAAGTCTGACACATTTCAGAGAATATGTGAAGTGGGCCTCCATGGTAAGGTAACATTGGAACCAAAATCTGAATGAAAGGATGAAACATGACCTTAAAAATGCCATTCAGTGACACACTTTAAAAATGAGCAGACTAAAAAGATTACCAGACATTTGAGGAAACAATCTATTTGAAAGAGAGAGAAAAAATAAATGAATGCTAAGAAGAAATTTTAATGAAACTGAGACAAAGCAGGCAAAAGAAAATTGATAAGGGTGGAAAGAAACCTTCAAATAAGATAGGAAGTTTCAGATGGCATAGGTCTCAGAAAGTACTGTTACAGCAACATATGAGGTCTAAGTGGTCTTCCTACCACTTAGGAAGGCAATACTTGTATAGCTATGGGATTCAAAGAAATATATGTAGAAAGTGTTCATTAATCAAGCATGACTGAGCATTAAAATAGTTCTTGAGTTAATATTTTTAAAGCCATGATGGAAATGTGAGTGATTTCTGTGCATGAAACTGGAAAAAACTACTTTGATCCATCCCTAACTTACATCTGTACCTCTTTCTGATAGTCAAAATGCCTATCAT
Source organism: Tolypeutes matacus (assembly GCA_026826555.1). Taxonomy (NCBI): domain Eukaryota; kingdom Metazoa; phylum Chordata; class Mammalia; order Cingulata; family Chlamyphoridae; genus Tolypeutes; species Tolypeutes matacus. The sequence goes on along the minus strand of JAKSZT010054259.1, from coordinate 105,987 downwards.
ATTTAAACATGGGAGAATAGAAGAATTACAAATACACTCTATAAGATGGTACTTAATGTGTGAAATGATTAAAAAAAAGAAACAAATAATATTCCAAACACTATTATCATAAGAGCATAAAATAAGGACTACATTAGCAAATGAATATATTGACTTAATACTTTAAAGTAATATAAAGGAATGTAAAAAAGAATCTGAAAGCATGGTAAAAATTATATTTTTCTGGTCTGAGATTAATACATCTGGAAGATGTGGAAACAAACTCAGATATTAACAAAAATAAGAAAAAGCAGAAAATGACAAATTCAGTAAAATACAAAAATGATTCTTATACAAAATATATGTAAGGAATTAAAAAATTGAAAGGACAGATATGAAGAAAGTTCTATTTGAAATAAGAAAGAGAATAATTTGAGAAAAAAATGACACTCTTAAAAAATGCTAACCTATGTTTTTCAAAATGTGAAAAACCTGATTCACAGAAATATAAAATGTACACATGCCAAAAATGTATTTATTATTTCATTAAGGGAAAAATCTGTAAGATGTTAAGACTGATTCAAAGAGCATTTGAGTAACAAACATTTATAGAGTTTATTAGAGAATGAAGAACAAAATAAGATTTTCCATACTTTAAAATTTTTATTGTGGATAATATGCATATAGATATCGTTAGTGTAAAGCTCAATGATTTTTATGACCTGAAATCAACCCTGTATACAAGACCAAGAATAGGAAGTTGAAGGCTTCTGGGAAGATGGCATCAGAATAAGTAGGTATGGCTCAACACACTTACAAAAACAACAGAGAAAGGGCAAAAAAAAAAAAAAAATTCCAAAAAGGTGTTATGGAATATTTTTTTCATTCTTAGTCCCTGGCATCACCTTGATCTGTTCTGAAGTCGGCATTCCAGAGGGGGAGGAATGATGGAGCTGGATTTCCCTCTGTTTCTTTTTTTTTTTTTTTTTGGAAGCCTTATATTTTAACATAAACCAATAAACCTTTTGAAGTGGTGAATTTTTTTCCTTCTAATCTTTAATGGTACTAAGAGACAGTTACTTCTTCTTATTAGTGTATGAACTTTGCCCAGTAGAGATTTCTGCAATGATGGAAATGCTATGTATCTGTGCTACAGAGAGCTATTTATTTGTGTCACTAGCCATATGTGACTGTTGAGCACTTGAAATGTGGCTGGTGTGACAGAGAAATTGAATTTTAAATTTTGTTTAATTTAAGTAGCTGCTAATGGCTAGTGGCTTATGTGTTGGGCAGCACACCTCTATGTGAACCACTAGTTTTAAGAATATTCTGATCATCACTTTTCCTGAATTTTTTAAAAATCATGGATTATGTACTGAGAGGTGAGAAGGGATGCTGTTATCTGCTTCTTTGGGATCGGGCATCTCTAAACCTATCACCTTTAATTTTTCCACAGGAGTGTTGAAAATTTGTCACTGAGAAATTGGGATTTAGTTTACAAAATTGGACTTTATTGTTTAAGATTTACAGTTTAATGTGAACTTTATGAATAACAGGTAAACATGGAAGCTTTAAATATTTCTGAGCTGTTGGATATAGTTTTTCTACTTAGAAAAATCATGCATTGTATACTCAATGTGAATTAAGTATTGGTGTACTGACTAAGGTGTGAAACAGTATGATGGCTTCAGAATAAAAAGTGGTTCCATTTTATCTGGTATATGCTTCTAGAAATATTATTTTTGTTCAGGTAATTAATCTTTAAAATGAAAATAAAATTTTAGACAAATAGTTCTAGTTTGCCTATTACTTGATGATGTAAGCCTTTATGTAATGTTTTGTTAAGATACAAATAAGAAAATTGTGAAGGGTATAGGAAATTATTTGTTTTCAATAGTAGTTTCTAATTACTGACACTCAAAATAATTATCTATTTTAATACCGGAAATTTAAATTTTTTTCTGTACATGATTTTTAATTAATTTAAGTATTTAATACATTACATAAGCAGAAAATCATAAGTGATGCATTTTGACAGCTGGTTTGGGACAATTTAAAACGTTTGAAATTATTTTTCTTTGAGTAGTTAGTACAATGTGTATGATACCAAAATTGAAAGACACAGATTAAATTGACCTTATTGTGCATTTTGTAAAGCTACATAGTTCTCCCTAGAAGCAAACCAATATTATAAATTTCTTGTGTTACTATTAACATTTAAAAAATGATTTTTTTCCTACCTAAAAGTAAACCAGAAGGCTGGCTAAAATTGAAAAAGCAGAGCTTGATGGCACCATTTTGAAGATTCCTGTCCTCTATTAATAAATTTTCATGATCACATAAATTTGGAGCTTAATTCCACTGATCTTATTTTACCTGGATTGTCTTCTTCCTTAGGAAAATGAAAGCATCCACTTACATTTGAGCACTCTTATTTGCCACTACAAGATTTTGCTTTACTACACATGGAGCAGTTTTAACTGTCAAGAACTTTTCTCCCATTGTTTCCAATTGGCTTGTGAAGCAAGCATTTTCCCAGTTTGGTCCAGTAGAGAAAGCCATTGTGAATGATTGTGGTAGAGCTACAGGTCCCTCAACAATATAGTTGCAGACCAAGTCCAAAAGCACATTAAAATAATTAAATGGCACGATCCAAGTAGGTTTTATCCCAGGTATGCAAAGGTTCAGCACAAGAAAATCAATTAGTGTAATACAACACATTAATAAAATGAATAAAGGGGAGCTCCAAGATGGCAGAGTAGGGAACAGCAGGTTGCAATCCTTCTCCAGAAACTGTGGGAAGTGAAAGAAAATTACACTGAAGGAACACACAGAAGAAATTGTCAATATACATAAAAGATAACAGATCTTATGGTGATGAAAGGCATAACGCAAAAACAAAAAATTTTAATATTTTTGTTAATTTTTTATTTTATTATTATTATTTTTGTTGGCTTTGCTTTTAGGGAGGTTTTGGATTGTAGAAGGGTTGCAACTCTGGCAAGGGAGAATCACTGGTATGGTATATTGGCAGTGGGAGGATGTGTGTGTGTGGGTGAACCTGGGACATGTCTCTATGGAATATGAATGTGTTTATGTGGTCATGGGGTGTTGTGTCTGTGGGATGAGACTCACTGAATAACTGAAAGAATATTGAATTGTCATCCTGGGTAGTCCTGCTAGAGTGACAAGAATCTTGGGAGTATATGGGCAGTGCCTAGCAAAGGAATACAGACCAATATACCAGGCCTTTTATATTGATGATTAGATTTATGAGCCTTATACATGTAATATTGAAATTTAGCCTAGTAATATATATTCCCTAAGGGTTACCTCCTTAAGCCTCCTTGTTGCACAAATGTGGCTTCTCTGTAAGCCAATTTTAGCATATAAATTCACTATTTCCCCTGGCACAGGACATGACTCCCAGGGATGAGATTCCCTGGCACTGAAGGATTAATATCAAGCACCAAGTAGCAAAGTATTTGGAAAAACACCCAGAACAAAAGGGGGAAATACTAAATACAAATGAATTTTATGGCTAAGAGATTTCAAAGTGAGCCAGGAGGTCATTACAGAGATTGTGCTTATGCACTTCTAAGGAGGATCTCACCTCATGTCACAGTAAACTATGACTCAAGAATGGGTGTGCCTGAGGGATCTAGAGACATCTAGACACTATAGGCAGGGCAGACAACCCCAGGATATTGTCATCCCATCCCAGGATCTTACCTTGGAATATATGATAACCCATCTCCCCAATGTATTAAAGTTAGATTCATTTATAATTTTCCTACACATGGGTCTTCTGCCCCATTTTTTGAACCTAAAATTAACACTATACCCATTAAATATATGTCCAAGATATTTAAATCTTCTGGTTGTTCATATGCTAGTTGAGACTTAAATCTCAGCAGAGTTGCAGTAAATGCCTACTCTCCAGTTCATTGGACTCACCCAAGACAGCTAACAAAAGGGTGATAATGGACAATACCCATCCCAAAAAACAGATTATCTACAATTGCAAGCAAGACAGGTTCATCTGCCCCATGGGATATAAGGCACCTCTCAATCAGAAGCAGAGTGGGCATAACTATCCCAAAATCCTCAAGATTGGAAAATTAACAAACATAAAGGGGGAATGCAATTATGGAGTAAATTAGACTTATTATCATTCTAGTAATGGAAGAACTTGTAACATTGATATAAAGACAATGGTCAGCAGAGGTTCTGAGGGTAGGCAGAAGGAAAAATAGGTTTAACATGGGGTATTTTAGGGACATTAGAATTGTTCTGCATTATATTGCAATGATGAATACAATACAAGCTGTTATTGTATAATTTTGTTATTGTGTTATTTTGTCAAAACCTATAAAATTGTGCAGTGCAAAGTGTAAACCATAATGTAAAGTATAGGTTATGCTTAGTAACAATGATTTAATATGTGTTTATCAATTGTAACAAATATACTACACTAATGAAAGATGTTGTTAATGGGGGAATGTGTAGGAAGAGGGAGACGGGTATATGTAACTTTTATGTAATCTAAAGCACCTTTAAAAATAAAGAAAAATAAATAAATTGAATGAGAAAATCACATGGTCTTTTCAATTGATGCAGAAAAGGCATTTGACAAACTACAGCAAACTTTCTTGATAAAAACACTTCAGAAGATAAGAATAAAAGGGAACTTTCTCACATGGTTAAGTCCATATATGAAAAACCCACAGCGAGCATTTTACTCAATGATGAAATACTGAAAGCTTGCCAAAAGATTGAGAACAAGACAAGCATGCCTACTGTCATCACTGTTATTCAATATTGTGCTAGAAATTTTAGCTTGAAAAATTAAGCAAAAATAATTAAAGGCACCCAAATAAGAAAGAAAACTTTCATTGTTCACTGACAATATCATCCTGTACCTAGAAAATACTGAAATATCTATAACAAAGTTCCTAGAACTAATAGAATAGTTCGACAAAGTGTTGGGATACAAGATTAATATGCAAAAATCAGAATTGTTTCTATACACTACTAATAAACAATCTGAAGAGGAAGTCAGAAAAAGAATCAATTTACAGTGATGACTAAAAGAATAAAATATATAGGAATAAACTTAACCAAGGATATAAAAGGCCTGTATTCAGAAAACTACAAAACATTGCTAAAAGAAACCAAAGCAGACATAAATAAATGAAGAATAGTCTGTGTTCATGGATTAGAAAACTAAATATCATTAAGATATCAATTCTATCTAAACTGATTTACAGATTCAACATGATCCCAATAAAAATTTCAACAAAATTTTTTTTTACAAAATAATTAATGATGTGGAAAGTACTTTCAATATAATACTGTATGGAAAATGTAAGATATAAAATACCTTATGTATTTGGCTATCAATTGTATAAAATGACATATGTATTAGGAAAATATTTAAATAGAATATATTAAAATAAATAGCACTATCTGACTTATGCTATTAGGGGCAAATTTTATGGATGTCTTTCATAAATTTTTGGTGTTTTTTTTTATATAGAGAATATATTGCCTTTATAATCAGTAAAAAAAAAAAGTTTTTTTTACAGAAAGGAAAAAAGGAGTTATTAAATTTATTTGTTATGGTAAGAGGCCCCAAATAACCAAAAATATATTTAAAAGGAACAAATGTGGTAGACTATGACTTCCTGACTTTAAAGCATATTACTTTGATACAGTGGTGTGGCCATGGGGTAGTTTGATGTAGTTATGAATTACAAAATTATAATTGGATCATGCTTATAAACTGATCTGTTAATCTAGGCATGATTAAATTATGATTAGGGTGTTGAGTTGGCCACATCAGTAGGGCATTGAGCCCCACCCCTTGGTGGGTAGGGAATCGAATATAGAAGGCAAGGCAAAGAACAGAGTAGAAGCAGTTTTTGA